>OY821792.1:0-5000 GCA_963682175.1 Triglochin maritima
CCCTAAACCCTAAACCCTAAACCCTAACCCTAAACCCTAAACCCTAAACCCTAAACCCTAAACCCTAAACCCTAAACCCTAAACCCTAAACCCTAAACCCTAAACCCTAAACCCTAAACCCTAAACCCTAAACCCTAAACCCTAAACCCTAAACCCTAAACCCTAAACCCTAAACCCTAAACCCTAAACCCTAAACCCTAAACCCTAAACCCTAAACCCTAAACCCTAAACCCTAAACCCTAAACCCTAAACCCTAAACCCTAAACCCTAAACCCTAAACCCTAAACCCTAAACCCTAAACCCTAAACCCTAAACCCTAAACCCTAAACCCTAAACCCTAAACCCTAAACCCTAAACCCTAAACCCTAAACCCTAAACCCTAAACCCTAAACCCTAAACCCTAAACCCTAAACCCTAAACCCTAAACCCTAAACCCTAAACCCTAAACCCTAAACCCTAAACCCTAAACCCTAAACCCTAAACCCTAAACCCTAAACCCTAAACCCTAAACCCTAAACCCTAAACCCTAAACCCTAAACCCTAAACCCTAAACCCTAAACCCTAAACCCTAAACCCTAAACCCTAAACCCTAAACCCTAAACCCTAAACCCTAAACCCTAAACCCTAAACCCTAAACCCTAAACCCTAAACCCTAAACCCTAAACCCTAAACCCTAAACCCTAAACCCTAAACCCTAAACCCTAAACCCTAAACCCTAAACCCTAAACCCTAAACCCTAAACCCTAAACCCTAAACCCTAAACCCTAAACCCTAAACCCTAAACCCTAAACCCTAAACCCTAAACCCTAAACCCTAAACCCTAAACCCTAAACCCTAAACCCTAAACCCTAAACCCTAAACCCTAAACCCTAAACCCTAAACCCTAAACCCTAAACCCTAAACCCTAAACCCTAAACCCTAAACCCTAAACCCTAAACCCTAAACCCTAAACCCTAAACCCTAAACCCTAAACCCTAAACCCTAAACCCTAAACCCTAAACCCTAAACCCTAAACCCTAAACCCTAAACCCTAAACCCTAAACCCTAAACCCTAAACCCTAAACCCTAAACCCTAAACCCTAAACCCTAAACCCTAAACCCTAAACCCTAAACCCTAAACCCTAAACCCTAAACCCTAAACCCTAAACCCTAAACCCTAAACCCTAAACCCTAAACCCTAAACCCTAAACCCTAAACCCTAAACCCTAAACCCTAAACCCTAAACCCTAAACCCTAAACCCTAAACCCTAAACCCTAAACCCTAAACCCTAAACCCTAAACCCTAAACCCTAAACCCTAAACCCTAAACCCTAAACCCTAAACCCTAAACCCTAAACCCTAAACCCTAAACCCTAAACCCTAAACCCTAAACCCTAAACCCTAAACCCTAAACCCTAAACCCTAAACCCTAAACCCTAAACCCTAAACCCTAAACCCTAAACCCTAAACCCTAAACCCTAAACCCTAAACCCTAAACCCTAAACCCTAAACCCTAAACCCTAAACCCTAAACCCTAAACCCTAAACCCTAAACCCTAAACCCTAAACCCTAAACCCTAAACCCTAAACCCTAAACCCTAAACCCTAAACCCTAAACCCTAAACCCTAAACCCTAAACCCTAAACCCTAAACCCTAAACCCTAAACCCTAAACCCTAAACCCTAAACCCTAAACCCTAAACCCTAAACCCTAAACCCTAAACCCTAAACCCTAAACCCTAAACCCTAAACCCTAAACCCTAAACCCTAAACCCTAAACCCTAAACCCTAAACCCTAAACCCTAAACCCTAAACCCTAAACCCTAAACCCTAAACCCTAAACCCTAAACCCTAAACCCTAAACCCTAAACCCTAAACCCTAAACCCTAAACCCTAAACCCTAAACCCTAAACCCTAAACCCTAAACCCTAAACCCTAAACCCTAAACCCTAAACCCTAAACCCTAAACCCTAAACCCTAAACCCTAAACCCTAAACCCTAAACCCTAAACCCTAAACCCTAAACCCTAAACCCTAAACCCTAAACCCTAAACCCTAAACCCTAAACCCTAAACCCTAAACCCTAAACCCTAAACCCTAAACCCTAAACCCTAAACCCTAAACCCTAAACCCTAAACCCTAAACCCTAAACCCTAAACCCTAAACCCTAAACCCTAAACCCTAAACCCTAAACCCTAAACCCTAAACCCTAAACCCTAAACCCTAAACCCTAAACCCTAAACCCTAAACCCTAAACCCTAAACCCTAAACCCTAAACCCTAAACCCTAAACCCTAAACCCTAAACCCTAAACCCTAAACCCTAAACCCTAAACCCTAAACCCTAAACCCTAAACCCTAAACCCTAAACCCTAAACCCTAAACCCTAAACCCTAAACCCTAAACCCTAAACCCTAAACCCTAAACCCTAAACCCTAAACCCTAAACCCTAAACCCTAAACCCTAAACCCTAAACCCTAAACCCTAAACCCTAAACCCTAAACCCTAAACCCTAAACCCTAAACCCTAAACCCTAAACCCTAAACCCTAAACCCTAAACCCTAAACCCTAAACCCTAAACCCTAAACCCTAAACCCTAAACCCTAAACCCTAAACCCTAAACCCTAAACCCTAAACCCTAAACCCTAAACCCTAAACCCTAAACCCTAAACCCTAAACCCTAAACCCTAAACCCTAAACCCTAAACCCTAAACCCTAAACCCTAAACCCTAAACCCTAAACCCTAAACCCTAAACCCTAAACCCTAAACCCTAAACCCTAAACCCTAAACCCTAAACCCTAAACCCTAAACCCTAAACCCTAAACCCTAAACCCTAAACCCTAAACCCTAAACCCTAAACCCTAAACCCTAAACCCTAAACCCTAAACCCTAAACCCTAAACCCTAAACCCTAAACCCTAAACCCTAAACCCTAAACCCTAAACCCTAAACCCTAAACCCTAAACCCTAAACCCTAAACCCTAAACCCTAAACCCTAAACCCTAAACCCTAAACCCTAAACCCTAAACCCTAAACCCTAAACCCTAAACCCTAAACCCTAAACCCTAAACCCTAAACCCTAAACCCTAAACCCTAAACCCTAAACCCTAAACCCTAAACCCTAAACCCTAAACCCTAAACCCTAAACCCTAAACCCTAAACCCTAAACCCTAAACCCTAAACCCTAAACCCTAAACCCTAAACCCTAAACCCTAAACCCTAAACCCTAAACCCTAAACCCTAAACCCTAAACCCTAAACCCTAAACCCTAAACCCTAAACCCTAAACCCTAAACCCTAAACCCTAAACCCTAAACCCTAAACCCTAAACCCTAAACCCTAAACCCTAAACCCTAAACCCTAAACCCTAAACCCTAAACCCTAAACCCTAAACCCTAAACCCTAAACCCTAAACCCTAAACCCTAAACCCTAAACCCTAAACCCTAAACCCTAAACCCTAAACCCTAAACCCTAAACCCTAAACCCTAAACCCTAAACCCTAAACCCTAAACCCTAAACCCTAAACCCTAAACCCTAAACCCTAAACCCTAAACCCTAAACCCTAAACCCTAAACCCTAAACCCTAAACCCTAAACCCTAAACCCTAAACCCTAAACCCTAAACCCTAAACCCTAAACCCTAAACCCTAAACCCTAAACCCTAAACCCTAAACCCTAAACCCTAAACCCTAAACCCTAAACCCTAAACCCTAAACCCTAAACCCTAAACCCTAAACCCTAAACCCTAAACCCTAAACCCTAAACCCTAAACCCTAAACCCTAAACCCTAAACCCTAAACCCTAAACCCTAAACCCTAAACCCTAAACCCTAAACCCTAAACCCTAAACCCTAAACCCTAAACCCTAAACCCTAAACCCTAAACCCTAAACCCTAAACCCTAAACCCTAAACCCTAAACCCTAAACCCTAAACCCTAAACCCTAAACCCTAAACCCTAAACCCTAAACCCTAAACCCTAAACCCTAAACCCTAAACCCTAAACCCTAAACCCTAAACCCTAAACCCTAAACCCTAAACCCTAAACCCTAAACCCTAAACCCTAAACCCTAAACCCTAAACCCTAAACCCTAAACCCTAAACCCTAAACCCTAAACCCTAAACCCTAAACCCTAAACCCTAAACCCTAAACCCTAAACCCTAAACCCTAAACCCTAAACCCTAAACCCTAAACCCTAAACCCTAAACCCTAAACCCTAAACCCTAAACCCTAAACCCTAAACCCTAAACCCTAAACCCTAAACCCTAAACCCTAAACCCTAAACCCTAAACCCTAAACCCTAAACCCTAAACCCTAAACCCTAAACCCTAAACCCTAAACCCTAAACCCTAAACCCTAAACCCTAAACCCTAAACCCTAAACCCTAAACCCTAAACCCTAAACCCTAAACCCTAAACCCTAAACCCTAAACCCTAAACCCTAAACCCTAAACCCTAAACCCTAAACCCTAAACCCTAAACCCTAAACCCTAAACCCTAAACCCTAAACCCTAAACCCTAAACCCTAAACCCTAAACCCTAAACCCTAAACCCTAAACCCTAAACCCTAAACCCTAAACCCTAAACCCTAAACCCTAAACCCTAAACCCTAAACCCTAAACCCTAAACCCTAAACCCTAAACCCTAAACCCTAAACCCTAAACCCTAAACCCTAAACCCTAAACCCTAAACCCTAAACCCTAAACCCTAAACCCTAAACCCTAAACCCTAAACCCTAAACCCTAAACCCTAAACCCTAAACCCTAAACCCTAAACCCTAAACCCTAAACCCTAAACCCTAAACCCTAAACCCTAAACCCTAAACCCTAAACCCTAAACCCTAAACCCTAAACCCTAAACCCTAAACCCTAAACCCTAAACCCTAAACCCTAAACCCTAAACCCTAAACCCTAAACCCTAAACCCTAAACCCTAAACCCTAAACCCTAAACCCTAAACCCTAAAAAAACCCTAAACCCTAAACCCTAAACCCTAAACCCTAAACCCTAAACCCTAAACCCTAAACCCTAA
>OY821792.1:10000-442500 GCA_963682175.1 Triglochin maritima
CCCCCTCCAAACCCTCATCAATTTCAAAACAAGAAGATGGCTGAAAAAAGAGTGTCGTTTGCTGCTGCCACTCGTGCTACCAATCAACCCCCCAATTTTGAAGGGACTATACCGTTTAAAACTGCTGGGATCAGAGATGGTGTTCCAATTGTGGAATTTACTGAAGAGGAAATATCTGTCATGAGTGCTCCTTTCAGATGGAGTTTAATTGGAAAGTTCAATGGAATGAGGTCTAGCCTTGCAGAAATTCAGACTTCTGTTGACAATCTGTTGAACAAGACCAACTCATGTGACCCAAGAGCAATCAATGCTAGACATGTGATACTTCGATTCAGAACTAGAGAAGATTTCGTCAGAATCTGGTTAACTAGTAGTTGGATAATATCGGGACAACGAATTAGAGTGTTCAAATGGAGTCCCTACTTCAGACCCGGTCTGGAACCGATCACAGCTCCGGTGTGGATTGGCCTACCCAACCTAGAAGTCCACCTGTTTCACCCACAAGCCATTGCCTCAGTGGCCTCTACTGTTGGTAAATTCATCTGTGTAGCTAAAGAAGTTACTGAATTTACCAGACCTGGGTACTGCAAGGTTTGTGTTGAGATGGACTTAAGCAAACCTAGACCTGAACATATTTTCATCAAATTGGGAACTGAAATCAGGAAGCAAAACGTGGTTTATGAGAGGATTCCACCATTTTGTTCCAAGTGTGCCAAGGTTGGCCATTCATTGGAAAATTGTAGATTCAAAGAACAGGGCACAGAGAATAGTAAAGGAAAAATTGGACAGGAGAAAGAAAATACTATTGAAAACATTGTTGAAATCAAGGAAAAAGAATTTCAGGTTCCAAAACAGTTAAGCAAAAATGCTAAAAAAAGAGCTAATAAGATACAGAAGAGAGAAGAGAAGAGAAATACTGGTCAATTCAAAAAATCTCAAACCAAAGAAGATCAACACACAAGCAAAGATCCCAGCTCAGAGATCAAAGTTGCTGAAATTGACCAATTGACAGAGGTCCAACAAGCAGATGCTCAAGTCGCTACTGAAGATAAGGAAAATTCTTTTACTGAAAAACGACAATCTAAAGAAGACAAGGAAGAATATGTTTTCGGACAGGAAAACTTATGTGGAAAAGAGGCTGAAACTCCTGTTAATGCCATAGAAGAGGGAGAAATTAAATCACCAGATCCTAATACTCAGGAGAATATTGTGCACACCAATGCCTTTGCGATTCTTGAAAATGAAGAAGAGAATGGAGAAAACATAGAGCAGATAGACAAGGACGTGCAAAGGGCTGACAGTGTTACTGAACAACAAAACTGGCTACACAAGGAGGGAGAATGCACTGAAAATACAGAGGGGTTATTTGATGAAAATGATATTCAAATGTGGGTTGCAGCTGGGCTTAATCCACAAACTGGTATTGAAGAAAGTACAAAACCACCAAACAGACCACCTGATATAGACATTGATAGCACTGAAAGTGAAAGTGAAGATGAGGAGGAGAATGCTGAGGTTACTGAAGAATCTAGCAAGGATGACTCTTCAAAAGACCCCAGCTATAGCCCTATTCAAACGATGCAAATGATTTTTAAATCGGATACTGAGTCTCTCAGAATCAAAAAAGAATTGGTGGCACAAGAAGAACATAGAAGAACTTCTAAGAGAATTCAGAACACAAAAGGGAAGGGGAAGACCAAAAAATTGGACATATGATTAGCACACTAATCTGGAATATTAGAGGAATCATCAATATTTCCTCTATCTCAAAATTAAGGAATCTTATCAAGACCCACAATATTCAGTTGGTTTGTATCATGGAACCTAAGGCTCATGAGAAGTATTTACCCTTCATTGGGAGATATATTCAGCTTCATCGACATATCAAGAACCACAACAATAAGATTTGGGTGTTTCACACTCAGGATATTAATACTCAAGTGCACAGTGACTGTGGTCAAGCTCTTACTTTACAGGCCAGCCTGGGTAGCAATATGGCGACCATGACTTTTGTGTATGCTTCTATCAACTACATTGAAAGGAGAACTCTTTGGGATTATCTACACAACACTCAGGATAGCATTACCACTCCTTGGTTGATGGGAGGGGACTTCAACTGTGTTTTATCTAGTAATGATAAAAAAGGGGGAAGGGGGTTGAATTATGCTGCAATAAATGACTTTGCTAATTGTCTGCATCACTGTGGTCTGCTGGAAGTCAATCACACTGATGGTGATACCTTTTCCTGGTTTAATGGTAGAAATAAGGATAAAATTTTTTGCAAATTGGACTGGATTTTCAGTAATACGGATTGGATGAATAAGTACATCAGCTTTCACACAAAGTATCTCCCAAGGCTTTTTTCTGATCACATGCCCATGCTCTTGCTGCCTAAGGATAGAACTAAGTTAGGTGGCTCACCTTTCAAGTTTCAAAGCATGTGGAACACTCACCCCAACTTTGAAGAATTTCTGAAAACCAACTGGGATATCAACAGCAATGGATTGAGCAATCTGTGCCATAATCTGAAGAATCTTAAGATACAGCTGAAAATTTGGAACATTGAGGTGTTTGGCCACATTACCAACCAGATTACTGATTATGAAAATCAGATTGCAAAAATTGAAACTGAGATGCATAACAATGACTCTAAAGAATTGTGGGATCACCTCCTTGATGTCAGAACCAACTACAACACTTTGGTGCATCAAGAAGAACAGTTTTATAAGCAAAAAGCTAAGATCAACTGGCTGAAGGAGGGAGATAAAAATACCAAGTTCTTCCACAGCATAGTCAACTACAAAATCAGAACTTCTGCTGCTCACACTTTGTTAGAAAGAGAACCTTACTCTGGGAACATCCAGAAGCTTCACAGTGATGGTATTGACTATTACAAACATCTGCTCACCTCTGATAGTAGAACTGAGGACAATAATCTGATGGATTGCATTCCTTCTTTAATCAACCAAGCTGATAATGATGGCCTTCTTGCTGTTCCTAATGATGACGAAATTAAGACTGCTGTGTTCAGCATCCCAGCCGACAATTCTCCTGGTCCTGATGGCTTCAACGGTAGCTTTTATCACCATAATTGGCATATAGTGGGCACCCAGGTCACCACTGCTGTTAAGGAGTTTTTCACTTATCATACCCTTCCTAGAGCCATGAAAGCCACCTTTATTGCCTTAATTCCCAAAACTACTCATCCTAAGAGCTTTTCTGATATGAGGCCTATTAGCCTTTGCAGTGTTCACTATAAAATTATATCCAAGATTGTTGCTAAAAGGCTGGCTAACATTCTCCCGAAGATCATCTCTCCTGAGCAAGGAGGTTTTGTCAAAGGAAGGCATATTGAAGACAACATAGCCCTTGCTCAAGAGCTTGTTCAGCATATAGGGGAGAAAACTCGTGGGGGTAATGTGGTCATCAAGCTTGATATGGAGAAAGCTTTTGACAGAATCGAATGGCAATTCTTATTTCAAGTAATGGAGAAATTTGGTTTCAATCAGAACTTCATCAACTTAATTGCTGCCTGTGTTAAAGATAATCACTTCTCTCTTCTTCTGCATGGCTCTACTGAATTCTTCACTAGTTCAAGAGGCCTCAGACAGGGAGATCCTATATCTCCTATTCTCTTTATTATTGCTGAAGAAGTGTTAAGTAGGGGTTTGACTGCTTTACTGCATAATAAGAAAATTAAACCCTATAAAACTCATTGGAAATGTACTCCTGTTACTCACTTACTTTTTGCGGATGACACTATTCTTTTCACCAATGGAAGCACCAATTCTTTGAAGTCTCTCTTCTCCTTCCTTGACAGATATCAAAAATGCTCTGGGCAGAAGATAAGCATGGGTAAAAGCCACTTTTATGTCCATACCAGCATGAACACCAGTAGACAACAAAAAATCCACAACATTACAGGTATTGCCAAAGGTAATTTCCCCTTTCTTTACTTGGGTTGTCCTATGTTTAAAGGTATTTGCAAAAAAAAATACTTTGACTACCTTATTGAGAAGATTAGAAACAAGGTGGCTGGCTGGAAAGGTAAATTGCTGAGTAAGGGTGGAAAACTTATTTTGATTAAGCATGTTCTTTCTAGCATTCCCATTCATAGCCTTGCAGTCTATAACATTCCTCAAGGGGTTCTTCACACGATTGACATGATAATGGCCAATTTTTTGTGGGGATATAATGACAAAGGCACCAATAAGCACTGGATTAGTTGGAATAAAATTTGTAGTCCTCAATCTGCTGGTGGACTAGGGATCAGAAAGCTGAAGGACATTATGATGGCCTTGAGAATGAAGATGGCCTGGAAATTTCAGCTTCAGAATTCACTTTATGTGAAATTCATGAAAAACAGATATGGTGATATGGCTACTAGTCCTGATTATTACAGAGGTCCAGCCAGATGGAAGAACTTGCAAAGAGCTTGGCACAACATGAAAAATTCGATACATTGGTGTGTGGAGAGAGGAGATATCAATTTCTGGACTGATTCTTGGCTTGATAGAGGCCCCATTGCTCAGCTTGAAGGTGTTTGTATTAATCAACCTGAACTCACTGTTGGGGATGTTCTTCAGGAAGAAGATCTTGAAGACAAACTTAATACCCTCAACCTTCCTCCCGAGATTAGAGAGGACATTTTGCAAGGTGATTTCATATTGAGTGGAGAACCTGATCAATTTTACTGGGCACACACTTCTGATGGCAAATATACTGTTAAAACCGGATGGCATTCTTTGCAGCAACATGAAAAGGTGAACTGGGGTGAGCAGATCTGGTCTAACACCCTCCCAAGCAAGATTTCTATGATTAATTGGCAATACATTCATGGTAGACTTCCGCTTGAAGACAACTTGAAGAAAATTGGTGTTCAGCTGGCCTCAAAATGTAGTTGTTGTAGACAACCTAGCATTGAAACTCATCACCACCTCTTTTTTAGAAGTGACATAGCAAAAATTGGTTGGCATTGGCTGCAATGGCAGTTTAATGGGAATCAAATCGATAATCACCAAGATTTCCTTCAACTTCTGAAACCTCTTGTCAAACCCACTAGAGTGCAACACCTTCATAAATGGCTGGCTTGCTGTCTTATCTGGGAACTCTGGAAGCATAGAAACAATTGCAAATTTGGAGGACATTCTAGTGATAATCATGGGATTACACACAAGCTTAAACATTGGATTGCTATATTGGCCACCCAAAGCAATCCCAAATGGAGAGATACTCAACAAGACAAGGATATTCTTAACAGACTTGGATTGCAGCATATTACTAACAAGGAAAAGCATCATATGGTGGTTAAGTGGCAAATTCCTCCAGCTGGTTACATGAAACTTAATACTGATGGGGCTTGCAAAGGAAACCCTGGAAGTTGTGGTGGGGGAGGAGTGCTCAGAGACCATCATGGCAATCTGATGTTGGCATATCATGGTTATTACGGTTATGGAACCAATATGCTTGCTGAATTCAGAGCCATTTTACAGGGCCTGCGGCTTTGTGCTACCAGGAATTATAACAGTATTATGGTGGAATCTGACTCTAAAACCCTTTTGGAAATTATTAACACAAGGCACTGGATTCACCCCTCTTTCAGTAGATGGATCCCTGAATTCAGAAACCTTTGGCAGCACTTAGTGGTCTCCTCTAATCACCAATTCAGGGAAGGAAACAGCCCTGCTGATCATCTTGCCAATTTAGGGATCAATACCAAGTCTAACAAGATAATTGACAACACTCAAAACCTTCCTCATATTCTGAAAGGTATGTTGACGCTTGAGAAACAAGGACTGCCCTACATCAGAATCAAATAATTGGTGTTCGTTTCTCACGATGGATGGCAAAAGTTTTGCTGAAGGCATCGGCTTGCCATCTTTGGAACCGACCAGGTCAATTTTTCCTCAAATTGACTTGGTCGGAACAGGGAAGTTACTGGTTTCAGCTCCATTAGTAACTGCCCTGTTTTTATTGATCCCATGGTTTGATCCTATGCACATGTTGTTCATTAACTTTCCAGGTTCAATTATCTTAAATTTGGCACAAGTTTTGCTGAAGGCATCGGCTAGCCAAAACAGGAACCGACCAAGTCAATCCCTTAAATTGACTTGGTCGGAACAGGGAAGTTACATTCTGATGGTTTCAGATTTTGGTTTTTTCAATTTTAACTTGGCTCCTATTTCTTTGATCCCTTGGCTTGATATATCGCACATGTTATTCACGAAATTTTCAGGTTCTATTATCATGAATTTGGCACAAGTTTTGCTAAAGGCATCGGCTAGCCAAATAAGGAACCGGCCAAGTCAATTCCATTTATTGACTTGGTCGGAAATGGGAAGTCTCCTTCTCATTTTCTTACTATATCTTTGCTGCTATTCTTTACCTTCTAAAACCTGGTTATCTGATCTGATTTTAGCAAATGCTCAGCTTGTTTCAACATATGGAAGACTCAGTGGGCTCTTACAATTGGGAACAATCAAAGATTTTGAGCTGGAATATAAGAAACAGACATTTCATAAGCAAATCCTTCATTGCAACATTCTTCTTTTACATCATTAGTATTTCTACTTGTTCTACTTATACTTCGTTTACATCATTGGTACAACTTCCTTGATTCACATTCACTGGGGAGAACAAGCTTCATTCAGGCTACAATTAGGCACCTTCCGCTCCGGCTGAATCTGTTGAAGAGGATATACATCCCTCAGTATACTTGGGCTCCATCCTGGAGGAGGTGGATCAGCACAATCCATCAAGAACTGCTCCAACTCTCGACGCCTCTCTTCCTCCAAATTCAGAATTGTATCTCGGCGATAAACCATTAATGACTCCAGCTGCTCCCTGCCCGCCAAGGTCTGCTTCATCTGCTCCTCATCTGGACTTAGGTTCACCATACAATCACGCCATTTCTGCAATTTGTTCATCAACTGGTCAATTCGGCGCAAACGAGGAGTGTGGTCCAAGAGCACCAGGGGATCTGCATTCAACATTCATTTCAGTTCTTATTTCGACTGAGGCAATTATTAATTTAGCTACTTACATTTCTGGAGCGCTATTGCTTCATGAAGAGGCAACTCCCATTCGGGTGGAAGGGGGAATTCTTTCCACTTGGAAGGTGATGGATCCGGACAATCCAGTAGTAGCTGCACTGTTTCGGCCCTCCTTCTCTTCTCCAGGCGCAAAATGGTATCCCTTAGAAGGGTATTGGATCGGCATGCCATTTCAAGGTGTTCAGCAATCCCGGTATTCCAAAATCGAGTCCCCTCCAACCCATACTGGTTATACCTCTTCAGTATCTCGGCAATCTTCCTCTCTTGTTGAAGCAAGCGACACATCCGGTTTGATTGATCATTCTTCATTTCGGTAGGAGCTTGATTGTGGCGTTTGGCAGGGGAGGAAGAAGAAGAACAAGGAGGTCTCCTCTTTTCTCGGGATGAGGTTTAAAGCCCTCTCTAGGGTTTTGGAGCATTGGCGTTACAAGTTAAAAATCCAGTCAGAATGGGCTTTTCGGCCCACGGTTTCGCGAAGTGCTAAACTCTTTCATTTTAGATTGGTTTTTTCCTACACCCCATTAGGTTTTTTCACCCAATCTTTGGGTTTAGCTAGCCTTCTTGGCTGTATTTTTGAATTCACATTCTGTAGCTCACATTGAGCCAACTCTTCTGTAAATTGTTGTTTAGCATTTATGGAAGAGATGTGAATTTCTGGGGAAAAAAAAAAACCCTAAACCCTAAACCCTAAACCCTAAAAAAACCCTAAACCCTAAACCCTAAAAAAACCCTAAACCCTAAACCCTAAACCCTAAAAAAACCCTAAACCCTAAACCCTAAACCCTAAAAAATACCCTAAACCCTAAACCCTAAACCCTAAACCCTAAATAAACCCTAAACCCTAAACCCTAAACCCTAAATAAACCCTAAACCCTAAACCCTAAACCCTAAAACCCTAAACCCTAAACCCTAAAAAACCCTAAACCCTAAACCCTAAAACCCTAAAACCCTAAACCCTAAACCCTAAAACCCTAAAACCCTAAACCCTAAACCCTAACCCTAAACCCTAAACCCTAAAAAACCCTAAACCCTAAACCCTAAACCCTAAAACCCTAAACCCTAAACCCTAAAAACCCTAAACCCTAAACCCTAAACCCTAAAAAAAAAAACCCTAAACCCTAAAAGACCCTAGACCCTAGACCCTAAACCCTAAACCCTAAAAGACCCTAAACCCTAGACCCTAAACCCTAAACCCTAAACCCTAAAACCCTAAACCCTAAACCCTAAACCGTAAACCCTAAACCCTAAACCCTAAACCCTAAAAAAACCCTAAACCCTAAACCCTAAACCTTAAACCCTAAACCCTAAAAAAACCCTAAACCCTAAACCCTAAACCCTAACCTTTCATCGATCCATACTCCTCTCGTCCTCCTCTTTCGAACAAGACCACACTTGCCAAGCTTCGGAGGAATTTGCACCACTGTTCATCTTCTTCCCCGAGGTGTAAAAGTTGTGGAACGCGTCTCCTGGCTATCAAATCGCATCCCAAACTACCCAGGAAGCCAAAACGCAACTTTCCCCGCATTCAATTTGAGGCTGGGAACTCAACACCCCACATTCGACATCCACTGCCATTTACGCTCCGAACTCGCGATCTTTGCTAAGTGGCTCATTGCTCAATTCAACCATCCAGGAAGCTCCGGAAATCGCCGATATACCTTCTCCTAGAAGGAATTGGCGATAGAACCATCGGGTTTCCTCTTGAAGCTTTTGGATTGTCTTCGTCACTGTTCGTCCCCCTCATCGCAGATCTCCGACGATGACGTGATAGGGCAAATTGGCACGACAGATAGCTCAGGAAATCAACGCCGAACCTTCCCTGGGAATTAATTTGTTTTTGGACCTCAGGGTCATCGGCGCAAACCCCTTTCTTCTTGCTGGATCCGGTGTTACTGTTCACCTCAATCGGGTTGTTGTGAGGAGATTTTCGAAGTCAATTTTTCAATCAATTCCTCGGGTGCACCTGTGAAACTTTTCTACTTAATTCAGGGAAGAATATTCTTCATTGTTTTGGTTTATTTCTGAAGCATTATCTAGTTTGCACTTAAATCACTCTTCTTGCTGCTGCATTTTCAAGTGCTATTGTATTTTCTTTCATGGATGAAATAGGAGTTATCAGAGCTCCTGATCCTAAACCCCCAGACATAGTCAGTGTTGAGGGATCACCTATCCGAATATTCCATGGTAACCCCTCTACTGCTCCCCCCAAACCAAAGATATCCTATGCTGCAGCAACTAAGTCAACAAGGCACATCCCACAGTTCAATACAGAACTGGCCTTTTAGGCAGGCTAAATTTGATGACAATATTGGTGAAGAAATTGTGGAATTCTCTGTTGAAGAAATTAAGCGGTTGGGAGAAGATTTCAAGTGGTGCTTGATTGGAAAATTTGCTGGACCCAGGGCTTCTCTTGAAGAAATTCAGAAGAAACTTCATTCTGAATTAAGCATCACTACCACCTGCACTCTTGGCGCTATAGACCCCAGACATATCGCAATGAGGTTTAATGACTATGGTCATTTTGTGCAAGCCTGGCTTCATAATAATTGGATTTTTGGCAGCAAAAGGATGAGAGTATTCAAATGGTCACCTTATTTTAAACTTGGATTAGAGCCTTCTTTTGCACCTGTTTGGTTGAGTTTACCAGCCTTGGATATGCATCTCTACCATCCAAATGCTCTGAAATCTTTGGCCAGCGCTCTGGGTAAGTATATTTGTTGCTCCAAAGATGTCACTGAATTCACAGGACCAGGTGTTTGTCAAATATGTGTGGAAATGGATCTTTCAAAACCCATGCCCGACCACATCAATATAAAGAATGGAGTTCAATTCCACATACAACCTGTCATCTATAATCATGTGCCCATCTTCTGTACTTATTGTCAAAGAGTGGGACACATCCAAGCCAAATGTAGATTGCAGAAAGAACATGAAGAAAAGGAAAAGGAGGTTCAAGTCAGCCAACACAATAATGTTAAGAGGAAAATTATTTTGACCCAAGGTGTGGAGCAACCTAAACAAGTTTGGAAGCCTAAAGTGATGCCAAATATCGAGGAATTCAAACTTGCAGAAAACCAGACCAGCAAAAATCAGAATCAAATGCAGAAGGATGAAACTACTGAAGTTCAAAATGCAGAACCTAGCAAGAAAGAAGGTAGACAAATGCAATTAAAAAATTCTGTTCAGGGCTTACATACTGAGAATGAGGACGAAAAAATAGAAGAAATCATTGTGGATGAAACAACACCCAAAGACAAGCAAGCTGGAAGAAAATTTGAATTTGTCAATGATAGAATAGAGCACAGCATTATTGCTGAAATTCAAAGTACAGATCAAATTTCAGAAAAAACTCTTAAAGCCAAAAAAGAAAAAGTTGCATCTCTGGAACAGAGAATGGCAGAACAAGTTGTCTCCCAATTAGCAACAGAACCAAGGAATGCAGCATCTCCATCACAGCCGTCACTCCCAATGGAAAAAGGGAACATGACACCATCCTTGTCTGCAAAGGCTTTGGAATATCATCCCATGTGTGCATTTAATACTCATGTTGAAGAGGGAGAAGCATCTGAGGAAAAGGAACATACACCAAGACAGGAAGAATTACTTGAGCAACAATATTATGCTGCACACAAGGACAGAAAAAGCAAGAGTGGGAAATTTTCCACACCAAACACAAGAAGTAAAAGAAGAAAACAAAAAGGAAAAAGAATTATTAGGGACAATACTAGTGAAGAAGATGATGCCAACTATTCTACCACTCAATTTGTCAAAATACAAGGAAGGAGAGAAGAGGTTGACTTGGAAGGAGAAGTTACACGACTCATGAAAGAAAATAATATGAAGAAAAAGGCAGCCATTGTAGAAGCAAGAAAACAACATATTTTTTGGAAAAAAATGGATGCGGCTGATGACAAAGGAGATTCTGAATTTAACAAGGAAATGGAGAAATCAGACACTACTCAATCTGATTTGCAGCAAGAGGATAAAGAAGAAGAGGATTTTGAAAGTGAAGATGCAAAAGGAAATCAAGAAGAAAGTGAGTATGAGCCCGAAATTTCATTGAAAGAATTGCTGAAAACTCCACTACATGTGCAGGTCGAGCCAAGAAGATCTCAACGACTTCATATGCGCAAGGGGTCATTTTGACTTGGAAATAGAGGTCAAATTTAATTTGAAGCATGGATTAATTTCTTACATATCTGCAGTTTTAACAAGCAGGAGAACAGTAAACGTGGAGGGTCAAAGTCATACAAGCCAACCTTGGAAGCCAGCCAAGGGCCCAGAAATTTGTTCAGCCCACTAAGAGATACATGAATTGAATCAGTAATTGGGCCTGCGAGCCCATTAGCACAGTTATCTTTAAAAACAAACAAAAGCATTTAGATAGGAAAAGAAGTTGGGCCTGCGAGCCCACTAGCACAGTTTTACTTTTACAATACCTTTAGACCCATCTGATGTAAAGGGTGTTGGGCTTCTATGACCCACACACCAGTAGGATACACACTTGTAATTTCTTTTGCTAAGAAATGGAAAGTTGGAGGTTAAAAAAAAAAAAAAACCCTAAACCCTAAACCCTAAACCCTAAACCCTAAAAAAACCCTAAACCTTAAACCCTAAAACCCTAAACCCTAAAACCCTAAACCCTAAACCCTAAAAAACCCTAAACCCTAAACCCTAAACCCTAAAAAAAAACCTAAACCCTAAACCCTAAACCCTAAAAAAAACCCTAAACCCTAAAACCCTAAACCCTAAACCCTAAAAAACCCTAAACCCTAAACCCTAAAAAAACCCTAAACCCTAAATACCCTAAACCCTAAACCCTAAACCCTAAAAAAACCCTAAACCCTAAAACCCTAAACCCTAAACACTAAACCCTTAACCACCCTAAACCCTAAACCCTAAAAAAACCCTAAACCCTAAACCCTAAATAACCCTAAACCCTAAATAACCCTAAACCCTAAAATAAACCCTAAACCCTAAACCCTAAACCCTAATAAACCCTAAACCCTAAACCCTAAACCCTAAACCCTGGTGGCTCTCGGCGAACTGTTTTGCGAGTAATCCAGGGAAGTTTTAATTTCTTTTACTGAGTTGGTTGGTTTGATTAGTACATATGGATACAACTAGTATGGAACAGGACCAACCTAGACCACCGGACTCACCAATTAGAAATTTTTATGGTCCTCACACACAGGCTAAACCAAAGAAATCATATGCTAGTGTGGTGCGTCCTAGATGTAGACCCCCTAAATATGCAACTCGAATTCCTGCAAGAAATGCTAATTTTGATGAAGAAGGAAATCCGAGTATTGCTTTCCCCTTGTCTGAAATCAAAACCATGGGACAAGATTTTGAATGGTGCTTGATTGGAAAATTCTCGGGTCCTAGACCGGAACTTCTTGATATCCAAAATCATTTGGAAGTAACTCTTGGCAAAAAGGATTTTTGTGAAATTGGAGCACTTGCACCCCGACATGTTAGTATCAGATTATTTGATGAAGAAAGTTTTGTGAAAGTTTGGTTACACAACTGGTACTTTGGGGAGAAGAAAATGAGAGTGTTCAAGTGGTCTCCCTATTTTAAAGTGGGATTAGAACCCATACAAGCACCAATTTGGATTAATTTTCCTGCTTTGGATTTACATCTCCATCACCCTGATGCTTTGAAATCTATTGCCACCGGATTTGGAAAATATATATGTAGTTCAAAAGATGATGTGGACTTCATGAGGCCAGGAGTTTGCAAAATATGTGTAGAGATGGACCTTTCAAAGCCAAAACCCGATCACATAACCATCCATAATGGTGAGCAAACATACATACAACCGGTTCACTATGAGAATGTGCCACCTTTTTGTAACTTTTGCATGAAAATTGGACACATGGAAGCAAAATGCAGAATTCGAGTGGAAGAAAATGAGAAAAGCAAAATTCAAGATGCAGCACCTGCAACATCTTTACAGCAGAAAACTACAATAACAACACCAACAATCACATGGCAAGAATGGAGGCCTAAGTTTATACCAGTACTTGCACAAGTAAATGCAGATACAAGGTCACAAGATGGGGCTGAATTGGGAAATCAAGTGTCAAATATAGCAAGACAAAAACCAGCAGATACACCACAAGTCCCGCCACTAATTAATCCCACACTTGAACACATGGGACAGCAAATTCAGAAACCAAGTGAGGAAATTCAGCAAACTTCACATGCAGCAAACAGAAATTCTGGTTTGTCAATTGAGGAAAACAGAATTTCAGAATTAGCATCAGAAGCAATGAGTGTGCTCTCATCATCACAACCACAACTTGCCCAACCACTAGAAGAAAAGAGAAATGCTGCATCTTTATCTGCACAAGCATTGGAGTATCATCCCATGTGTGCATTTAATACTCAAGTTGAAGGGGGAGAAACATCTGAGGACAAGGAACGCACACCAAATCAAGAAGAATTAATTGAGCAACAATATCATGATGCACACAAGATCAGGAGAAGCAAAAGTGGGAGAACAAACACAAAGAGTAAAAGAAGGAAAAAAGGAGGAAAAAGAATCATTAGACTCAACTCAAGTGAAGAAGATGATGTCACCTACTCCACCACACAAATGGTTAAAATCCAAGGAAGGAGGGAGGAAGTAAATTTGGAAGAAGAAGTCACACGTGTTAGAACCCAAACCCTAGATTAGAGTTAAACAGGGATTAGAGGAGGATTAGGGTTGGCTTTGCATGGGGTTGTGTGGTTGCATGGGGTTGTGTGGTTGCATGGGGAAGTGGGGTTGCTGGTGTTTGCATGGGAAGGTGAAGAGGCGGGGTTACTGTAGCATCTGAGTTAAATAAGGCTTTTCCTTCATCTTCTTCTTTCTTCTCCTTTCTCATTTCTCCTTCCTCATTTCTTCCTTCCCTTCCTTGCTGGTGCGTGTGGTGGCAAGCAGCTGAGGAGGAGACCGGAGATCGCGCGGCGTGAGGCGTGCGGAGTCGAGCGCGCGGGGAGATCACCGGAGGCGACGTGCGTGAGCGGAGCTCCGGCGTTTCGTCGTCGTGGTTGAGGTATGCCGCTCCTTAGTGTGGTTTGTTTATTACCCTCATGTGAGTGATGCGTTGGTCGAGTCGGGGGAGGTCGGAGACCTCTCCCGCGACGCGTTTCTTCTAAAATCCTCGGCTGGCGCGAGGTTGAAGACGACCAACGGTCGACCGGACCCTTCGGGCGGTCGACCGTTTTAGCACTGTTTGCCCGACTTTAACCTTCACCGGTCGAACGATGCCTTGGGGCGGTCGACCGGTAGTGCATTATTGCTGGTGAGTTGGGATTTTTTCTACCTGTTATCGGTCGACCGGTCCTTGTTGTGTTCGACCGGAACTTATGTGTACCTGTTAGTTTGCATGTTTCGTTCGACCGATCGTTGGTTGTTCGACCGATTGTATGTTTTGTTCGACCGATTGTATGTTGCGTTCGACCGATTATATGACTTAGAATAATAGGTTGACCCTGTCTGTTTTCGGTCGACCGAGACCCCTAAGTCGGTCGACCGATAGAGTGGTTTTCAATGTTGACCAGACTCCGGATTTTGACCTCGTTCGGTCGACCGGTTTTAGACCCTTGTTCGACCGTTGGGGGTTCTGTTTTGAGCGCAGCGGTAGACCGTTTTAGGAGTACGGTCGACCGATTCCTTCCTGGAACCGGTCGACCGAATCACCTCTTCCGGTCGACCGTTTGGGCCAAGGACAGAATTCCTGGTTCCCTTTTTTGAACGCCAACTTTGTCCACGGAAACCTGTGTCCTCGCCTTGTGCGTGAGCCGGGAGGTGACGGTGGGCGCGTGATGCGTGCCTGCCCAGGGACCGCCGTTGGGAAGAGTGTGGGTGTTCGGGACGCGTCACCTCCATGTATGGACCGTGACCTTTGAGTTGATTGTTGGCACTTTGTAGTATAGCAGGCCTGAGGGATCACGGATCCCAGTGTTGATGTTGTGCGGGCACGCAACTGGCGTTGGGTGAGGTGACTACCGGCCCACGGGCTACGGAGGTCGCTGCCCTGCTTTTATAGCGGCGCGGTTGGTGTTCGCGGCTCGAGGAGCCTGATGACCTGGCAGACTTCGGTCTGGTTTTGTCCGATGCTGTGCCGGACTGTTGTGATGGACCACCGATGCTGTGCCGGTGATGCCGCCGAGGTTGTGCCGGCGATGGTGATTGTTGAGCCGAGGCTGTTCCGGCTATGTTGTTTTCCTCGGCTGGGCACCTACCGAGATGTTGTTGTTATACCTTCCGGGCGACGGCCCCGTTGGTCCCTGTGGCTCCGACCACTGAGATTTGCAGATCTGTATTCTATCGGCCTGCAGGCGTGACAGAGGCTCCCTGCCGAACCCTTGAGTAGTGTAGCTGCGTGTGGGGGGTGCGATGTCGCGTGCTGTAAGACTGCATGTGCCTGCAGTAGGTCTCCTCGGGAGACTCGTTGTTGATTGTCGGACTGATGTCCTGTTTTACCCTTCGGGGGAACTGTTTTCCATTTCTGTCTATGCCATGACATGCTACTAGTATGATAGGTTCATTATGTAATGCATGCATATATAGGTGAGTTGGCATACGGGGTTTCCTTCTGGAAACTCAGGCATTGTTGTTATATATTTTCAGGACCGCAGTAGGTCCAGTGGGGTGGTGATCGGCGGGCGCGCGCGTTTGGAGTCGGATCCTCTAGTCAGACCACTGAGGTCCACATGATTACGTTTATCTTCCCTTGTCATTTTGTTGTAATCATGTATTCATTTTGGCAAACTCTGATGTATTACGGTGCACCGCTTATTTATTTATGAAAAGTAACAGTCCCGCCTTGATTATTGTGCTCTTGGTCTTGTTTATGAATTTTTAAATTTTCCGCTGTTTCGGGATGTTACAACTTGGTATCAGAGCGGTCGATTCCTATGCGGTTCCCAATGAAATCACCCTTGTAGTAATAGGACTCATGCATTTTATCTTTTAGCATGCATACATGGCTGAAGTGGTGTTGTTTCTTCTGTCAGATGGCACCTAGGCGCGTGAGGAGTTCTACACGCGATCGTACTTCCAGTGACGACACATCTGGTGCTCATTGGGACAGGTTGGGTGAGTTTCTGGAGCGTCAAGCAGCTCAGAGCGCCCAAGGCGGAGTGGGAGCTGAGCACGATCGGTTCATGCGTCAGCACCCGCCGACTTTCGATGGCAGGAGGGCCCCAGAGGTCGCAGAGGACTGGATCTTCCGTATAGAGAAGATCTTCCGTGCTATTGGAGTAGCACCTGAGAGGATGGTGGAGCTGGCCACCTATGTGTTTGACGGCGAGGCCGCCAACTGGTGGAGGTCTACGTCCACAATTCTGTTTGAGGACCGTGTGGATATCAGCTGGGAGGAGTTCTTAGAGGTGTTTCACGAGCAGTACTTCCCCCAGCATGTCAGGGATCAGAAGAGAGAGGAGTTCATGTCGCTGGAGCAGAAGGACATGACACTGACGAGCTACATCAGCAGGTTCAACGCATTGGAGCGTTACTGCCCAGAGATCTGCGTGACCCCAGAGCAGCGGGCGAGGAAGTTCGTGAAGGGACTGAGACAGCCGCTTCGTTCTCGGGTGATCAACAGCATGCCGCGGACCCTTGCAGATGCGGTGAAGCATGCTACGATCATCGAGCAGGACCAGAGGGAGTGTAATCAGGAGGCGCGGAAGGCGCCAGTGAGCACCGTTAGCAGAGTAGCTGATCGTGGGGCAGGAAGACCGGGCAAGAGGCCCAGGTTCGATGGAGGAGGAGCACGTCAGTCAGGGGCGTGCACTTACTGCGGAAGGTTCCATCAGGGACAGGAGTGTCCCCGTCGGACTGGAGCGTGCATGGGTTGTGGTCAGATGGGACACTTTGTCCGTGATTGTCCTCAGAGGAAGGGAGAGCCGAGCAGGAGGCCAGGACCACCAGCAGTAGGCAGAGGCGGAGGCAGCCGGTCAGTTGTTCCATCGGGCCAGAGCAGGAGGACCGGGCGAGTCTTCACTATCCAGGCTGAGGAGGCGAGGGACTCCAACACCGTCGTGGAAGGTACGCTTTCCGTTTCTGGTTCTGTAGCGCGCGTGTTGTTTGATTGTGGCGTCACTCACTCCTTCATTTCGGAGAAGTTTGCTGGCGAGTTGGGTCGGACCCCTGTGCGGCTGACTGATGTTTTGGAGGTCAGCACGCCCATGGGAGAGGTGGGCACTGTGGGGAGCTATTTCCCCGGCACCACAGTGGCTTCGGGAGACCAGGATTTTCCGGCAGATCTGGTCTTGTTACCGATGGTGGACTTCGACGTCATACTGGGGATGGACTGGCTGTCACAGTACGACGTGCGAGTCTTTTGCCGTGAGAAGAAGATCCTAATTCCGATGGAGGGCGTGCCAGATGTTCTGATCAGAGGTGCGAGGAGCAGAGGGGGTCGTCTGATTGTGTCTGTGGTTAAGGCACAGAGACTGTTACAGCAGGGATGCAGAGCGTTTGTGGCCACGCTGGTAGTCCCTGATCCTGAGACAAGGAGGCTGGAGGATATAGAGGTAGTGCAGGAATTTCCAGACGTTTTTCCAGCAGAGATTCCAGCGTTACCACCGCACCGGGAGATTGAGTTCAGCATCGAGTTGGTTGCGGGTACGACACCTCAGTCGAAGGCACCTTATCGGATGGCACCTGCTGAGTTGACGGAGCTGAAGAAGCAGTTGCAGGAGTTGATGGAGTCCGGGTTCATTCGACCGAGTGTTTCTCCATGGGGAGCACCCGTGCTCTTCGTGAAGAAGAAGGATGGATCGTTGCGGATGTGCATCGACTACAGGATGCTGAATAAGGTTACCGTTCGGAACCGGTACCCTTTGCCCAGGATTGATGATTTGTTCTATCAGTTGCAGACAGCGAGAGTGTTCTCGAAGATCGATCTGCGTTCGGGCTATCATCAGTTGCGGATCAGGGAGGCGGATGTTCAGAAGACAGCCTTCCGGACGCGGTACGGCCACTATGAGTTCTTGGTGATGCCTTTTGGACTGACGAATGCGCCTGCGGCATTCATGGATCTGATGAATAGGACCTTCCAGCCGTACCTTGACAAATTCGTCGTGGTGTTCGTGGATGACATTTTGGTATACTCGCCTGACAGGGAGCAGCATCGAGAGCACCTGAGGATTGTGCTGGGCATCTTGAGGGAGCAGCAACTTTATGCCAAATACACGAAGTGTGAGTTTTGGTTGGATCAGGTGGCTTTTCTGGGGCATATTGTGTCAGCAGATGGGATTTCAGTGGATCCGGCGAAGGTCGAGGCAGTGACTCAGTGGAGAGCCCCGACGAGCGTGACTGAGATCAGGAGTTTCGTAGGTCTGGCAGGGTATTACAGGCGGTTTATCCAGGATTTCTCCAAGCTTGCGTCACCGCTGACAGCGTTGACGCAGAAGGGCGTCAAGTTCGTTTGGTCCCAGAAGTGCGAGGACAGCTTTCAGGAGCTAAAGAGGCGTTTGACGACAGCACCTATTCTGACACTACCGAGTGGCAGTGGAGGCTACGTGATTTACAGTAATGCATCAGGGATAGGCTTGGGATGCGTCCTGATGCAGCATGGGAAGGTGGTCGCGTACGCTTCAAGGCAGCTGAAGGTGCATGAGAAGAACTACCCTACGCATGATCTGGAGTTGGCGGCGGTAGTTCATGCGTTGAAGACCTGGCGGCACTATCTGTATGGCGAGCAGTTCGAGGTCTTCACCGATCATCAGAGTCTGAAGTACTTGTTCTCTCAGAAGGAGCTGAACATGAGGCAGCGCAGATGGCTCGAGTTCCTTAAGGACTACGACTTCACCATTTCCTATCACCCGGGGAAGGCGAATTCGGTTGCGGATGCACTGAGTAGGAAGGCGGAGGTTTCTGTGGCGAGCCTGTGCATCCAGGAGTGGAGGCTACTCGAAGCTTTGTCTGAATGGAGTCCATTCACCGAGGGTTCAGAGGGAGCAGTGGTTGCTGGACTTCGGGTGGAGCCGCAGACTGTCTCACGGTTGGTTCAGGCTCAGCAGGGGGATGATGAGTTAGCTAGTCTGCTGCAGTTAGCTTCCAGGGATGGATCAGACTTCAGTGTGGGGGTTGATGGTAGTCTGAGGTTCAGGAGTCGGATCTGGGTGCCGAAGGTTGATGGGCTGAGAGATGACGTCATGGAGGAGGCACACAGAGCTAGATACACCATTCACCCGGGGAGCACGAAGATGTATAAGGACCTGCAGCGGAACTTCTGGTGGAAGGGCATGAAGAGGGACATTGCGGAGTTTGTGGAGCGATGCTTAGTCTGCCAGCAGGTGAAGATTGAGCATCATAGGCTGGCAGGACCAATGCAGAGTATTGAGCTTCCTGAGTGGAAGTGGGAGCATGTGACGATGGATTTTGTAACGGGTTTGCCAAAGACGAGGAGATTCCACGACGCGATTTGGGTGATAGTCGATCGACTAACCAAGTCGGCGCACTTCTTAGCGATCCGGACCACGTTGCCTTGGAGGGTCTAGCTAAGTTGTACGTGGAGGAGATAGTCAGGTTGCATGGAGTGCCAGTGAGCATCATCTCAGATCGAGATCCTCGTTTCACTTCCAGATTTTGGGGGAGTCTGCAGCAGGCGTTGGGGACGCGTCTGAAGTTCAGTACAGCATTTCATCCGCAGACAGATGGTCAATCAGAGAGGACGATTCAGACCCTGGAAGACATGCTTAGAGCATGCACACTGGATTGGGCAGGGCACTGGGATGAGCACTTGCCACTGATAGAGTTTGCCTACAACAACAGCTACCACTCGAGTATTGGGATGGCACCGTACGAGGCGTTGTACGGGAGGCCTTGCAGATCACCGGTATGCTGGACTGATGTGGGCGAGAGGTAGTTAGTGGGGCCAGAGCTTGTGCAGATGTACTCAGAGAAGGTGGATGTGATCAGGAGGAGGCTGGCCACAGCACAGAGCAGGCAGAAGAGTTATGCTGATCGACGAAGACGGGTATTGAGTTTTGAGGTGGGCGATCACGTGTTTCTGAAGATTTCCCCAGCCAGAGGTGTGATGAGGTTTGGAAAGAAGGGGAAGCTCAGTCCGAGATATGTTGGACCGTTTGAGATCCTCGACCGGGTTGGAGAGGTTGCCTACCGGATTGCCTTGCCGCCACAGTTTTTCGGTCTGCATAATGTCTTCCATGTGTCGATGCTGAGGAAGTATGTGGCAGATCCGTCGCACGTCATTGAGATAGCAGTGCCAGAGATTCAACAGGATTTGTCTCTCGAGGAGAGGCCAGTCGAGATTGTTGATCGTATGGATCACCAGCTCAGGAGGAGGACCATTCCGATGGTGAAGGTCAGGTGGTAGCATCACAGTGAGCGCGAGGCCACTTGGGAGATCGAGGAGGACGTCAGAAGGCAGTATCCAGAGCTTTTCGGTGAGTGTTTGCTTGATTTCGGGACGAAATCCTTTTAAGTTGGGAGGATTGTTAGAACCCAAACCCTAGATTAGAGTTAAACAGGGATTAGAGGAGGATTAGGGTTGGCTTTGCATGGGGTTGTGTGGTTGCATGGGGTTGTGTGGTTGCATGGGGAAGTGGGGTTGCTGGTGTTTGCATGGGAAGGTGAAGAGGCGGGGTTACTGTAGCATCCGAGTTAAATAAGGCTTTTCCTTCATCTTCTTCTTTCTTCTCCTTTCTCATTTCTCCTTCCTCATTTCTTCCTTCCCTTCCTTGCTGGTGCGTGTGGTGGCAAGCAGCTGAGGAGGAGACCGGAGATCGCGCGGCGTGAGGCGTGCGGAGTCGAGCGCGCGGGGAGATCACCGGAGGCGACGTGCGTGAGCGGAGCTCTGGCGTTTCGTCGTCGTGGTTGAGGTATGCCGCTCCTTAGTGTGGTTTGTTTATTACCCTCATGTGAGGGATGCGTTGGTCGAGTCGGGGGAGGTCGGAGACCTCTCCGGCGACGCGTTTCTTCTAAAATCCTCGGCTGACGCGAGGTTGAAGACGACCAACGGTCGACCGGACCCTTCGGGCGGTCGACCGTTTTAGCACTGTTTGCCCGACTTTAACCTTCACCGGTCGAACGATGCCTTGGGGCGGTCGACCGGTAGTGCATTATTGCTGGTGAGTTGGGATTTTTTCTACCTGTTATCGGTCGACCGGTCCTTGTTGTGTTCGACCGGAACTTATGTGTACCTGTTAGTTTGCATGTTTCGTTCGACCGATCGTTGGTTGTTCGACCGATTGTATGTTTTGTTCGACCGATTGTATGTTGCGTTCGACCGATTATATGACTTAGAATAATAGGTTGACCCTGTCTGTTTTCGGTCGACCGAGACCCCTAAGTCGGTCGACCGATAGAGTGGTTTTCAATGTTGACCAGACTCCGGATTTTGACCTCGTTCGGTCGACCGGTTTTAGACCCTTGTTCGACCGTTGGGGGTTCTGTTTTGAGCGCAGCGGTAGACCGTTTTAGGAGTACGGTCGACCGATTCCTTCCTGGAACCGGTCGACCGAATCACCTCTTCCGGTCGACCGTTTGGGCCAAGGACAGAATTCCTGGTTCCCTTTTTTGAACGCCAACTTTGTCCACGGAAACCTGTGTCCTCGCCTTGTGCGTGAGCCGGGAGGTGACGGTGGGCGCGTGATGCGTGCCTGCCCAGGGACCGCCGTTGGGAAGAGTGTGGGTGTTCGGGACGCGTCACCTCCATGTATGGACCGTGACCTTTGAGTTGATTGTTGGCACTTTGTAGTATAGCAGGCCTGAGGGATCACGGATCCCAGTGTTGATGTTGTGCGGGCACGCAACTGGCGTTGGGTGAGGTGACTACCGGCCCACGGGCTACGGAGGTCGCTGCCCTGCTTTTATAGCGGCGTGGTTGGTGTTCGCGGCTCGAGGAGCCTGATGACCTGGCAGACTTCGGTCTGGTTTTGTCCGATGTTGTGCCGGACTGTTGTGATGGACCACCGATGTTGTGCCGGTGATGCCGCCGAGGTTGTGCCGGCGATGGTGATTGTTGAGCCGAGGCTGTTCCGGCTATGTTGTTTTCCTCGGCTGGGCACCTACCGAGATGTTGTTGTTATACCTTCCGGGCGACGGCCCCGTTGGTCCTTGTGGCTCCGACCACTGAGATTTGCAGATCTGTATTCTATCGGCCCGCAGGCGTGACAGAGGCTCCCTGCCGAACCCTTGAGTAGTGTAGCTGCGTGTGGGGGGTGCGATGTCGCGTGCTGTAAGACTGCATGTGCCTGCAGTAGGTCTCCTCGGGAGACTCGTTGTTGATTGTCGGACTGATGTCCTGTTTTACCCTTCGGGGGAACTGTTTTCCATTTCTGTCTATGCCATGACATGCTACTAGTATGATAGGTTCATTATGTAATGCATGCATATATAGGTGAGTTGGCATACGGGGTTTCCTTCTGGAAACTCAGGCATTGTTGTTATCTATTTTCAGGACCGCAGTAGGTCCAGTGGGGTGGTGATCGGCGGGCGCGCGCGTTTGGAGTCGGATCCTCTAGTCAGACCACTGAGGTCCACATGATTACGTTTATCTTCCCTTGTCGTTTTGTTGTAATCATGTATTTATTTTGGCAAACTCTGATGTATTACGGTGCACCGCTTATTTATTTATGAAAAGTAACAGTCCCGCCTTGATTATTGTGCTCTTGGTCTTGTTTATGAATTTTTAAATTTTCCGCTGTTTTGGGATGTTACAACACGTCTCATGAAAGAAAGCAACATGAAAAAAAAGGACGCCATTGTTGAAGCACGAAAACAACATATTTTTTGGAAAAAAATGGAGGCAGCTGAGGGAAAAGGAGACTCCGAAATTGACAAGGAAATGGAGAAATCAGACACTACTCAATCGGATTTGCTGCAAGAAGATAAAGATGAAGAAGATTTTGAAAGTGAAGATGATAATGCAAAAGGAAATCAAGAAGAAAGTGAGTATGAACCCGAAATTTCCTTGAAAGAAATGCTGAAAACTCCACTACATGTGCAGCTTGAACCAAGAAGATCCCAAAGACTCCATATCCGCAAGGGTTCAATCTTATTGGTTTTGGAGATCTAAGGTAAATTAGCAAGTAGTGTAAATAATTCACTATGCTAGAGTTTTGCTGCACAGGTGCAAGAACCAGTCTGGATGAACAGTGCCCGAGCAATTAGCCATGCAAGTCCAGCCTTGATGGCCCAACGTTGTGGGCCTATCCTGCTGAACTTTCTTCAGCCCACTAAGCCAACTTCAAAGAAACATGGGTAAAACTTGATTTAGGACCAGTATTTGGGCCTACGAGCCCATTAGAACTACTTTTCTTTTAAATGACCAAATTTTTGCTTTTAGATAGGAACACAATTTGGGCCTGCGAGCCCATTAGCACAGATTCACTTTACAAAACACATTAGACACATATGATGTAAGGTGTGTTGGGCTTCTATGACCCACACACAAAAAGGCTACATACTTGTAATTTCTTTTGCTAAGAAATGGAAGGTTGGTTGTTAAAAAAAAAAAAAAACCCTAAACCCTAAACCCAAAATCCTAAACCCTAAAAAAAATAACCCTAAACCCTAAATAACCTTAAACCCTAAACCCTAAATAAACCCTAAACCCTAAACCCTAAAACCCTAAACCCTAAACCCTAAAAACCCTAAACCCTAAACCCTAAAAACCCTAAACCCTAAACCTTAAACCCTAAAACCCTCAAACCCTCAAACCCTAAACCCTAAACCCTAAACCCTAAAACCCTAAACCCTAAACCCTAAAACCCTAAAACCCTAAACCCTAAATAAACCCTAAACCCTAAATAAACCCTAAACCCTAAACCCTAAACCCTAAATAAACCCTAAATAAACCCTAAACCCAAAACCCTAAACCCTAAATAAACCCTAAACCCTAAACCCTAAAACCCTAAACCCTAAACCCTAAATCCCTAAACCCTAAATCCCTAAACCCTAAAACCCTAAAACCCTAAACCCTAAACCCGAAAACCCTAAACCCTAAAACCCAAAACCCTAAACCCTAAAACCCTAAAACCCTCAACCCTAAACCCTACAAAAACCCTAAACCCTAAACCCTAAACCCTAAACCCTAAATAAACCCTAAACCCTAAACCCTAAAACCCTAAACCTTTAAACCCTAAAAAACCACTTCCCGCCAACTGAAAAAACCGCTCTGGCGATTTTTTCGATTTTCGAAATTCCAGCACATTTCCTCCCCAAATTCCACCAAATCTGACCATCCAAATCCAATTTTCATCATCAAATCATTCTCCAGGGCTTCTTGCGCTCCTCCCCGACCCCTCTTTCGAGGTGGTTCGGCTCCGACGAGCCTTCGTCGGAGTTCTGGACGGCGGCGACAGGCTTTTCTGACCCTGCTGGGATCGGATTTGTCCTTCCCGGAACCTCTGCGGCGGTATCCAGGAAGTTTTGAAGGCGGAGCTACCGATTCAAGCGATAACCGATTTTTACGCCGATTTCCTCCTTGGTGGTTAGCGCGGTTCAGGTGACCTCGTTCTTTCTACCTTCGCCTTTTGGCTCGTCTTGGTGTCAGAATCGTTTCCCCCGCGTCGATTTGAGCTTTCGTCGTGGTTTTCCTGCTCGATTTGGTTTCTTTGGCTTTTTGTTATTTTTGTTGACTTCCGCTTTCGGTCGACATTTCTTGGGTTTTCTGGTTCGGATTGCTCGGGAAAGTGTCGTTCTTTGTGTTTGCGATTTCAATTTGTTGTGTTGTTCAAGTTGTTTTGGGGTTTGCGTATGGAAATTACTGCTCCATTGTCGGGGGCTCCCCTGAGCCGCACAAATCCTGCACCAAATTCTGCTGTTAAGGAGAATTCTCCCCCTCCAAACCCTCACCAATTTCAAAATAAGAAGATGGCTGAAAAAAGAGTGTCGTTCGCTGCTGCCACTCGTGCTACCAACCAACCCCCCAATTTTGAAGGAACTATACCGTTTAAAACTGCTGGGATCAAAGATGGTGTTCCAATTGTGGAATTTACCGAAGAGGAAATATCTGTCATGAGTGCTCCTTTCAGATGGAGTTTAATTGGAAAGTTCAATGGAATGAGGTCTAGCCTTGCTGAAATTCAGACTTCTGTTGACAATCTGTTGAACAAGACCAACTCATGTGACCCAAGAGCAATCAATGCTAGACATGTGATACTTCGATTCAGAACTAGAGAAGATTTCGTTAGAATCTGGTTAACTAGTAGTTGGATAATATCTGGACAACGAATTAGAGTGTTCAAATGGAGTCCCTACTTCAGACCCGGTCTGGAACCGATCACGGCTCCGGTGTGGATTGGCTTACCCAATTTAGAAGTCCACCTGTTTCACCCACAAGCTATTGCCTCAGTGGCCTCTACTGTTGGTAAATTCATCTGTGTAGCTAAAGAAGTTACTGAATTTACCAGACCTGGTTACTGCAAGGTTTGTGTTGAGATGGACTTAAGCAAACCTAGACCTGAACATATTTTCATCAAATTGGGAACTGAAATCAAGAAGCAAAACGTGGTTTATGAGAGGATTCCACCATTTTGTTCCAAGTGTGCCAAGGTTGGCCATTCACTGGAAAATTGTAGATTCAAAGAACAGAACAAAGAGAATAGTAAATAAAAAATTGGACAGGAGAAAGAAAAGACTATTGAAAAAATGGTTGAAAGCAAGGAAAAAGAGTTTCAGGTTCCAAAACAATTAAGTAAAAATGCTAAAAAAAGAGCTAATAAGATACAGAAGAGAGAAGAGAAGAGAAATACTGGTCAATTCAAAAAATCTAAAGCCAAAGAAGATCAACAAACAGACAAATATCCTAGCTCAGAGGTCAAAGTTGTTGAAATTGATCAATTGGCTGAGGTCCAGCAAACAGATGCTCAAGTCGCTACTGAAGATAAGGAAAATTCTTTTACTGAAAAACGGCAATCTAAAGAAGATAAGGAAGAATATGTTTTCAGACAGGAAAACTTATGTGGAAAAGAGACTGAAACTCCTGTTAATGCTATAGAAGAGGGAGAAATTAAATCACCAGATCCTAATGTTCAGGAAAATATTGTGCACACCAATGCCTTTGCGATTCTTGAAAATGAAGAGGAGAATGAAGAAAATATAGAGCAGATAGAAAAGGACGTGCAAAGGGCTGACAGTGTTACTGAACAACAAAACTGGCTACACAATGAGGGAGAATGCACTGAAAATACAGAGGGGTTATTTGATGAAAATGATATTCAAATGTGGGTAGCAGCCGGGCTTAATCTACAAACTGGTATTGAAGAAAGTACAAAACCACCAAACAAACCACCTGATATAGACATTGATAGCACCGAAAGTGAAAGTGAAGATGAGGAGGAGAATGTTGAGGTTACTGAAGAATCTAGCAAGGATGACTCTTCAAAAGACCCCAGCTATAGCCTTATTCAAACGATGCAAATGGTTTTTAAATCGGATACTGAGTCTCTCAGAATCAAAAAAGAATTGGTGGCACAAGAAGAACATCTAAGAGAATTCAGAACACTAGAGGGAAGGGGAAGACCAAAAATTTGGACATATGATTAGCACACTAATCTGGAATATTAGAGGAATCATCAATATTTCCTCTATCTCAAAATTAAGGAATCTTATCAAGACCCACAATATTCAGTTGGTTTGTATCATGGAACCTAAGGCTCATGAGAAATATTTACCCTTCATTGGGAGATATATTCAGCTTCATCGACATATCAAGAACCACAACAATAAGATTTGGGTGTTTCACACTCAGGATATTAATACTCAGGTGCACAGTGACTTTGGTCAAGCTCTTACTTTACAGGCCAACATGGGTAACAATATGGCGACCATGACTTTTGTGTATGCTTCTATCAACTACATTGAAAGGAGAACTCTTTGGGATTATCTACACAACACTCATGATAGCATTACCACTCCTTGGTTGATAGGAGGGGACTTCAACTGTGTTTTATCTAGTAATGATAAAAAAAAGGGAAGGGGGTTGAATTATGCTGCAATAAATGACTTTGCTAATTGTCTGCATCATTGTGGTCTACTGGAAGTCAATCACACTGATGGTGATACCTTCTCCTGGTTTAATGGTAGAAATAAGGATAAATTTTTTTGCAAATTGGACTGGATTTTCAGTAATACGGATTGGATGAACAAGTACATCAGCTTTCACACAAAGTATCTCCCAAGACTTTTTTCTGATCACATGCCCATGCTCTTGCTGCCTAAGGATAGAACTAAGTTAGGTGGTTCACCTTTCAAGTTTCAAAGCATGTGGAACACTCACCCCAGCTTTGAAGAATTTCTGAAAGCCAACTGGGATACCAACAGCAATGGATTGAGCAATCTGTGCCATAAGCTGAAGAATCTTAAGATACAACTGAAAATTTGGAACATTGAGGTGTTTGGCCACATCACCAACCAGATTACTGATTATGAAAATCAGATTGCAAAAATTGAAACTGAGATGCATAACAATGACTCTAAAGAATTGTGGGATCACCTCCTTGATGTCAGAACCAACTACAACACTTTGGTGCATCAAGAAGAACCATTTTATAAGCAAAAAGCTAAGATCAACTGGCTGAAGGAGGGAGATAAAAATACCAAGTTCTTCCACAGCATAGTCAACTACAAAATCAGAACTTCTGCTGCTCACACTTTGTTAGAAAGAGAACCTTACTCTGGGAACATCCAGAAGCTTCACAGTGATGGTATTGATTATTACAAACATCTGCTCACCTATGATAGTAGAACTGAGGACAGTAATCTGATGGATTGCATTCCTTCTTTAATCAACCAAGCTGACAATGATGGCCTTCTTGCTATTCCTAATGATGACGAAATTAAGACTGCTGTGTTCAGCATTCCAGCCGACAATTCACCTGGTACTGATGGCTTCAATGGTAGCTTTTATCACCATAATTGGCATATAGTGGGCACCCAGGTCATCACTGCAGTAAAGGAGTTTTGAGCCATGAAAGCCACCTTTATTGCCTTAATTCCCAAAACTACTCATCCTAAGAGCTTTTCTGATATGAGGCCTATTAGTCTTTGCAATGTACACTATAAAATTATATCCAAGATTATTGCTAAAAGGCTGGCTAGCATTCTCCCTAAGATCATCTCACCTGAACAAGGGGGTTTTGTCAAAGGAAGGCATATTGAAGACAACATAGCCCTAGCTCAAGAGCTAGTTCAGCATATTGGGGAGAAACCTCATGCGGGTAATGTGGTCAGCTTTTGACAGAATAGAATGGCAATTCTTATTTCAAGTAATGGAGAAATTTGGTTTCAATCAGAACTTCATCAACTTAATTGCAGCTTGTGTTAAAGATAATCACTTCTCTCTCTTCTTCATGGCTCTACTGAATTCTTCACTGGTTCAAGAGGCCTCAGACAGAGATCCTATATCTCCTATTCTCTTTATTATTGCTGAAGAAGTGTTAAGTAGGGGTTTGACTGCTTTACTACATAATAAGAAAATTAAACCTTATAAAACTCATTGGAAATGTACTCCTGTTACACACTTACTTTTTGCTGATGACACTATTCTTTTCACCAATGGAAGCACCAATTCTTTGAATTCTCTCTTCTCCTTCCTTGACAGATATCAAAAGTGCTCAGGGCAGAAGATAAACATGGGAAAAAGTCAATTTTATGTCCATACCAGCATGAACACTAGTAGACAGCAAAAAAACCACAACCTTACAGGTATTGCCAAAGGTAATTTCCCCTTTTTATACTTGGGTTGTCCTATGTTTAAAGGTATTTGCAAAAAAAAAATACTTTGACCACCTTATTGAGAAGATCAGAAACAAGGTGGCTGGCTGGAAAGGTAAGTTGCTGAGTAAGGGTGGAAAACTTATTTTGATTAAGCATGTCCTTTCTAGCATTCCCATTCATAGCCTTGCAGTCTATAACATTCCACAAGGGGTTCTTCACATGATTGACATGATAATGGCCAATTTTTTGTGGGGGTATAATGACAAAGGCACCAAAAAGCACTGGATTAGTTGGAATAAAATTTGTAGTCCTCAGTCTGCTGGTGGACTAGGAATCAGAAAGCTGAAAGATATTATGATGGCCTTGAGAATGAAGATGGCCTGGAAATTTGAGCTTCAGAATTCACTTTATGTGAAATTCATGAAAAACAGATATGGTGATATGGCAACCAGTCCAGATTATTACAGAGGTCCAGCCAGATGGAAGAATTTGCAAAGAGCATGGCACAACATGAAAAATTCTATACAATGGTGTGTGGAGAGAGGAGATATCAATTTCTGGACTGATTCTTGGCTTGATAGAGGCCCCATTGCTCAGCTTGAAGGTGTTAGTATTACTCAACCTGAACTCACTGTTGGGGATGTTCTTCAGGAAGATGATCTTGAAGACAAACTTAATACACTCAACCTTCCTCCAGAGATTAGAGAGGACATCTTGCAAGGTGATTTCATACTGAGTGGAGAACCTGATCAATTTTACTGGGCACACACTTCTGATGGCAAATATACTGTTAAAACTGGATGGCATTCTTTGCAGCAACATGAAAAGGTGGACTGGGGTGATCAGATCTTGTCTAACACCCTCCCAAACAAGATTTCTATGATTACTTGGCAGTACATTCATGGTAGACTCCCGTTTGAAGACAACTTGAAGAAAATTGGTGTCCAGCTGGCCTCAAAATGTAGTTGTTGTAGACAACCTAGCATTGAAACTCATCACCACCTCTTTTTTAGAAGTGATATAGCAAAAATTGGTTGGCACTGGCTGCAATGGCAGTTTAATGGGAATCAAATCGCTAATCACCAGGATTTCCTCCAACTTCTGAAACCTCTTGTCAAACCCACTAGAGTGCAACACCTTCATAGATGGCTGGCTTGCTGTCTTATTTGGGAACTCTGGAAGCATAGAAACAATTGCAAATTTGGAGGACATTCTAGTGATAATTATGGGATTACACACAAGCTTAAACATTGGATTGCTATATTGGCCACCCAAAGCAATCCCAAGTGGAGAGATACTCAACAAGACAAGGATATTCTTAACAATCTTGGCTTACAACATATTACTAACAAGGAAAAGCAACACATGGTGGTTAAGTGGCAGGTTCCTCCAACTGGTTACATGAAGCTTAATACTGATGGGGCATGCAAAGGAAACCCTGGGAGTTGTGGTGGGGGAGGTGTGCTCAGAGATCATCAAGGCAATCTGATATTGGCATATCATGGTTACTATGGTTATGGAACCAATACACTTGCTGAATTCAGAGCCATTTTACAAGGCCTGTGACTTTATGCTACCAGGAATTACAACAGGATTATGGTGGAATCTGACTCTAAAACCATTTTGGAAATTATTAACACAAGGCACTGGATTCACCCCTCATTCAGTAGATGGATCCCTGAATTCAGAAACCTTTGGCAGCATTTAGTGGTTTCCTCTAATCACCAATTCAGAGAAGGCAACAGCCCTGCTGATCTTCTTGCCAATTTAGGGATCAACACCAAATCCAACAAGATAATTACCAACACTCAAAACCTTCCTCATATTCTGAAAGGTATGCTGACGCTTGAGAAGCAAGGCCTGCCCTACATCAGAATCAAATAATTGATGTTCGTTTCTCACGATGAATGGCACAAGTTTTGCTGAAGGCATCGGTTTGCCATCTTTGGAACCGACCAGGTCAATTTTTCCTCAAATTGACTTGGTCGGAACAGGGAAGTTATTGGTTTCAGCTTTCGGTTTTCTAAATAGTAACTGCCCTGATTAATTTGATCCCATGGCTTGATCCTTTGCACATGTTGTTCATAAACTTTCCAGGTTCTATTATCATGAATTTGGCACAAGTTTTGCTGAAGGCATCGGCTAGCCAAAACAGGAACCGACCAAGTCAATCCCTTAAATTGACTTGGTCGGAACAGGGAAGTTACATTCTGATGGTTTCAGATTTCGGTTTTTTCAATTTTAACTTGGCTCTAATTACATTGATCCCATGGCTTGATCTATTGCACATGTTGTTCACATATTTTCAGGTTCTATTATCATGAATTTGGCACAAGTTTTGCTGAAGGCATCGGCTAGCCAAATCAGGAACCGACCAAGTCAATTCCATTAATTGACTTGGTCGGAAACCAAGTCAAATCCATTAATTGACTTGGTCGGAAATGGGAAGTCTCTTTCTCATTTTCTTACTTTGCCTTTGCTGCCATTCTTTACCATCTAAAACCTGGTTATCTGATCTGATTTTAGCAACTGCTCAGCTTGTTTCAACATATGGAAGACTCAGTTGGGTTCTTACAATTGGGAACAATTAAAGATTTTGAGCTGAAAAATAAGAAACAGACATTTCATAAGCAATTCCTTCATTGCAACATTCTTCTATTACATCATTAGTACTTCAACTTGTTCAACTTATACTTCGATTACATCATTTGTACAACTTCCTCGATTCACTGGGGAGAACAAGCTTCATTCAGGCTACAATTTGGCACCTTCCGCTCCGGCTGAATCTGTTGAAGAGGACAAACATCCCTCAGTGGACTTGGGCTCCAACCTGGAGGAGGTGGATCAACACAATCCATCAAGAACTGCTCCAACACTCGACGCCTCTCTTCCTCCAAATTCAGAATTGTATCTCGCCGATAAACCATTAATGACTCCAGGTGCTCCCTGCCCGTCAAGGTCTGTTTCATCTGCTCCTCGTCTGGACTTATGTTCACCATACAATCTCGCCATTTCTGCAGTTTGTCCATCAACTGGTCAATTCGGCGCAAACGAGGAGTGTGGTCCAGGAGCACCAGGGGATCTGCATTCAACATTCATTTCAGTTCTAATTTCGACTGAGGCAATATTTGATTTAGCTACTTACATTTCTGGATCGCTATAGCTTCATGAAGAGACAACTCCCATTCGGATGGAAGGGGAATTCTTTCCATTTGGAAGGGGGTGGATCCGGACAATCCAGTAGTAGCTGCACTATTTCGTCCCTCCTCTTCTCCAGGCGCATAATGGTATCCCTTAGAAGGGTATTGGATCGGCATGCCATTTCAAGATGTTCAGCTACCCCGGTATTCCAAAATCGAGTCCCCTCTAACCCATACTGGTTGTACCTCTTCAGTATCTCGGCTATCTTCTTCTCTTGTTGAAGCAAGCGACGCATTCGGTTTGATTGATCATTCTGCATCGCTCGGCAGGAGCTTGCTTGTGGAGTACGTTTGGAAGGTGAAGGAGACGAGATACAATGAGGCCTCCTCTTACCATTGGGTGAGGTTTAAAGTCCTCTCTAGTTTATTGAAGCAATTGGCGCTACAGTTTGAGAGTCCAGTCAGAATTGGACTTTTCTTCGGCCCACGAGATTTTTGTTACACTCTGGTCTGGACGTGCTAAACCTTTCATTTTAGATTGGGTTTTTCCTACACCCCATTAGGTTTCTTCACCCAATCGTTGGGTTTAGCTAGCCTTCTTGGCTGTATTTTTGAATTCACATTTTGTTGCTCACATTGAGCTAACTCTTCTGTAAATTGTTGTTTAGCATTTATGGAAGAGATGTGAATTTCTGGGGAAAAAACCCTAAACCCTAAAACCCTAAAACCTAAACCCCTAAACCCTAAACCCTAAGCCCAGCCTATTTGAGAAAATATTTTCTCTCTCCTCATTCGCTCTGGCGAAAAAGTGCGATTCTTCAATCCACTCTTTTCCCACGCCACGTCATCACGCTTACCTCACCACCTCCTTCCTCCTCAGATCTGGGACACACCAAGAGGTTCCTGGGCTTCCCCTTGATCGTCCCGAACTCCCCTCACTCTCCTCTTTCGTTCAAGATCTCATTTGACTACCTTTGTTGCGGTTTCGTCGAAGTCGATCACTGTTCCATTCAACCATTCCACCTCGCCGGAGCTACAGAGGACTCAATCCTTCTGCGACTTGTGAGGAATACTAAGAATAGTGTTCGTGAGCTTTCTGGAGCTTCAATTTCTTCTCCCTTTCTCAGAAAGCTTGTTCGACGGAAAATAGGTCGGCTGCCGACCATCTCCCAATAGGCGTGCTGGGTAGACAACTTGCTAAATTGTTCATCTTCCCGCGCTCAGTTGTGTTCCAGAAGCGTTCCAGTTGCTCCACTTGTAGTCCATTTCGTGCGAAAACACGTCCTCGTCGGCAGTTGTTGACGGCGACGAGCTTCTATCAAGTGGTCTGCCAGAGGAACATATTCTTCAATTAAACTTTCTCTGACCCCCAGTGGACTCAGCGGAACTCTCCAGTGGTCTCAATTTGATTGGGGATTGAACGGATTCGTGAATCGATTTGGCAGACGACGTCGGCGCCCCATTTCCCAAATCGCCGGTTGGACGTGAAATAAATCTAATTCCGAACGTCAGAACAACCAGCTGCACTCGTGGAACATTCCTGTTGCTTTAATTCGATCGATTGTGCGGCGGAGTCGCGCAACGACCTTGGTGGTTTCGGAGAAGAGGACGGGCTTGCGGGTGAAGGTGATTTCGTTTTGTTTACTTCTCGGGTTTGTTCTGTTCACATGGCCACAATTGATACTGCACAAGAACAAACTAGACCACCAGACTCCCCAATTAGAAATTTCTATGGTCCTAATGCACACTATACTCCCAAGAAATCCTATGCTAGTGTGGCGCGTCCCCGATGTAGACCCCCTAAATATGCAACTCGAATTCCTGCAAGAAATGCTAATTTTGATGAAGAAGGAAACCCGAGTATTGTTTTCTCATTGTCTGAAATCAAAACTATGGGGATGGATTTTGAATGGTGCTTGATTGGAAAATTCTCGAGTCCTAGACCGGAACTTCTTGACATCCAAAATCACATGGAAGAAACTTTTGGCAAAAGGGATTTTTGTGAAGTTGGAGCACTTGCACCCCGACATGTTAGTATCAGAATATTTGATGAAGAAAGCTTTGTGAAAGTTTGGTTACACAATTGGTACTTTGGTGAGAAAAAAATGCGGGTTTTCAAGTGGTCTCCCTATTTTAAAGTGGGATTAGAACCCATACAGGCACCAATTTGGATTAATTTTCCTGCTTTAGATTTACATCTCCATCACCCTGATGCTTTGAAATCTATTGCCACCGGATTCGGAAAATATATGTGTAGTTCAAGAGATGATGTGGATTTCATGAGGCCCGGAGTTTGCAAAATATGTGTGGAGATGGACCTTTCAAAGCCAAAACCCGATCACATAACCATCCACAATGGTGAGCAAACATACATACAACCGGTTTACTATGAGAATGTGCCACCTTTTTGTAACTTTTGCATGAAAATTGGACACATGGAAGCAAAATGCAGAATCAGAATGGAAGAAAACGAAAAAAGAAAATTTCAAGATGAAGCTCATGAAACAGTTCAGCAGCACCAAACCACAATAAAAGCCCCAACAATTACACGACAGGAATGGAGACCGAAGTTTATACCAGTCCTTGCACAATCACAAGAAGAAGTAGTCACAAGGTCGCAAAATGGGACTGAATTGGATAGTCAAGTGTCGAACAGGGCAAGACAAACAACACCAAATACACAACAAGACATCAACAACAACATTCCCACACTTGAACAAATGGAGCAGCAAATTCAGCTTTCAAAAGAACAAAATCAGCAACCCTCTCCTGAAATAAGCAGAAATTCGGTAGTGACAAATGAGGAAAAAATAATGTCAGCACCTGTACCTCAATTAATGCAAGCAGCAATGAATGTGCTCCCTTCATCTCAGCCACAACTTACGTCCTTGTCAGCAAAAGCAAGGGAGTATCGACCCATGTGTGCATTAAACCGTCAAGTCGAAGGGGGAGAAACATCTGAAGAAAAAGAGCACACGCCAAGTAAGGAAGAATTACTTGAGCAACAATATCATGAAGCACACATGAATAGGAGAAGCAAAAATGGAAGAACCTCCACACCAAGCACAAAAGGCAAAAGGAAGAAAAAAGGAGGGAGAAGAATTATTAGACTCAACACAAGTGAAGAAGATGATGTCAATTACTCCACCACTCAGTTTGTCAAAATCCAAGGAAGGAGGGAAGAAGTAAATTTGGTAGAAGAAGTCACATGACTCATGAAGGAAAGTAACATGAAGAAAAAAGAAGCCATTGTGGAAGCACAAAAACAACATATTTTTTGGAAAAAAATGGATGCAACTGATGGAAAAGGTGACTCTGAATTTGACAAGGAAATGGAGAAATCAGACACTACTCAATCTGATTTGCAGCAAGAGGATAAAGAAGAAGAAGATTTTGAAAGTGAAGACTCATATGTTGATAAGGCAAAAGGAAATCAAGAAGAAAGTGAGTATGAACCTGAAATTTCCTTGAAAGAAATGCTGAAAACTCCACTACATGTGCAACTTGAACCAAGAAGATCCCAAAGACTCCATATGCGCAAGGGTTCATTCTGATTTGGAGTTGGAGATCTAAGGTACAATTATCAAGTATTGTAAAGAATTCTCTAAGCTAGAGTATTGATACACAGGTGCAGGAACCAGGTGAACAGTAATAGACCATATGCAGCCTTGATGCCCAACCATAATGGGCCCAACATTTTGCTGTTTTTTCTTCAGCCACTAAGCCCATAGTGAAGGATACCCTAAACAGGATTTACAATAGGAACAGAATTGGGCCTGCGAGCCCATCAGCACAGTTTTATTTTTCAAAAACACTTAGACCCATATGATGTAATGTGTGTTGGGCTTATATGACCCACACACAAATAGGTTACACACTTGTTATTTCTTTTGCTAAGAAATGAAAGGTTGGACTTGGTTGAAAAAAAAAACCCTAAACCCTAAAAAACCATAAACCCTAAACCTTAATTCACTCGGGGGAGCAAGCCAGATTCATTTCACAATTCGGCACCTCTCTCTCAGGATACACTTGTTGCACAGCAGTAACTTCCATAAGTGGACTCGGGCTCCAATTTGGATGTGGTGGATCAGTACAATCCATGAAGAACTGCTCCAATTCTTGGCGCCTTTCTTCCTCCAGATTCAGGATGGTGTCCCGACGATAAGCCATTATCGACTCCAGCTACTCCATGCCAGCCTGGGTTTGTTTCATCAGCACTTCTTCCAGGCTTATGTGCACCATACTCGCTCTCCACTTCTGAAGCTTGTTCATCAATCGGCTAATTCGGAGCAAGCGAGGAGTCTGATCCAGGAGCACTAGAGGATCTGCATTCAGAATTATATTTCAAATTTAATTTCGGCTGAGGCAATTCAGGAGGTTTTGTCTTACATTTTTGGGTGGATATGGCTTCATGTAGAGACAACTCCCACTTGGATGGAATGGGGAATTCTCTCCATCCGGAAGGAGGCGGATCTGGGCAATCCAGCAAAAACTGCAATGCATCATCCCTCCTCTTCTTCTCTTGCCGCAATATTTCATCCCTTAGCAAGGCATTGGAACGGACTGCCATCTCCAAATGTTCAGCCACTCCGGTGCCCCAAAACTGCGTCCCCTCCAACCCATATTGATTGTACCTCTCCAACATCCCGGCCACCTTCTTCTCTTGTTGCTGCAAACGAACCAATCGGCTGGATTGATCATTCTCCATCGCTTGGAATGTGCTGGAATCCAACCTCAGAATGAAATTCGCTGGAAGTTGAAGGAGGCGTGATGTCGGCTTTCGGGCCTCCTCTAGCCCCTGGGAGAAGGAGATGGAATGCTTAGAGATCTTTAGAGATCGATGGATCATTTGGGCATTTAGTGTCTTTTTCCTCTGGACACATTCGTTCGTTGGGCCTACTGGGCTGCATTTGGAGGCTGGGATGCTAAATTGCAGGAGTTAATTCTTGTTTTCATCAATCATGAAGGGTCATGGTAGTTGCTGTTTTGGAGCCAATTTCTTGCTGGATTTTGGGCTGGAATATTCGGAATTGCAAGGCTTTTGGGCATAATCAAATTCAGAAGAAGGTTTGCTGTTAATAGACTTCAAGTTGCTGGTCTACTGGGCCAAACTTTTATCCTGATTTCTCTTATAGGAAAAGGATTGTATTAATCTAATCCAATGCATTTAGGAGATGGTTTTTCCTAGTTCCCCAGCTAGATTTTTTCACCATCTCCTTGGATTAGATAGCCATCTTGGCTTTTAGCTTGAGTTGCACCAGTTTAGCTCAATCTCGAGCAAACATTTTTTTGTAATTGTTGTTCAGCATTTATGAAAAAGGTGTGACTTTGGGGTAAAAAAAACCCTAAACCCTAAACCTAAAAAAAAAAACCTAAACCCTAAACCCCAAACCCTAAAACCCTAAACCCTAAAACCTAAACCCCAAACCCTAAACCCCTACAACACTAACCCCTAAAACCCTAAAACCCTAAACCCAAACCCAAACCCTAAACCCCTAAAACCCTAAACCCTTAAACCCTAAAACCCTAAACCCTAAAAAAAACCCTAAACCCTAAACCCTAAAAAAACCCTAAACCCTAAACCCTAAACAACCCTAAACCTGAAATCCTAAACCCTAACCCTAAACCCTAAACCCTAAATAAACCCTAAACCCTAAACCCTAAAAACCCTAAACCAAATCACCAAACCACCCTAAACCCTACGAAGCCCAGCCCATTTGAGAAAAAAAAATCTCTCTCCTCATTCGCTCTGGCGAAAAGTGCGATTCTGCTTTTCCAAAAATGTCCAACGCCACGTCATCACCTCTCACCTCGCCACTACCTTTCACCCCAGATCTGGGACGCATCAAGAGATTGTTGGGCTTGCTCTTCATCGTTATGAACTCCCCTCACTCTCCTCTTTCGATTAAGATCTCACTTGACTACTTTGCGGTCGGTTGAACTCGGGAGCTCACTGTTGCATTCACGTTTTTAACTCGCCGGAGCTCAGAAGAATCCCATATTTCAGCAACGAGTGAGGAATACTGAGAGAAGTGTGCAAGAGCCTTCTCGTGCATCGATTATTGTTCCTCTTCTGCCGGCCGGCGACCAAAAGTTGAACCAGCATGCTGGGTCGTGTCTTGCTCCATTTCGTCACATTGCTACACTCAGTGGTTGTCAAGGAGGCTTCCTATGGCTTTCACTTGCGCAAGGAATCTCGATTTCGGCGACCTACGCCGGCACCAAGAATCGCTGCCCCGTTTGGCTGGTTGGAGGCGTCCATATTTCGATTAACTCTCCCCCAACCTCCAGTGGCCTCTAAGTAACATTGCGGTGGTCTCAATTTGACTGATTATTGCGCGGATTGTGAGTCGAGATTGTGGATTGACCGCGTTGACGCCGGCGGCCCCCTTTTCGAATACGCTTGCTGGACGGGAAATCATCCTAATTCCGTGTCACAGAACACTCAGCTGCACCTGCGGAACACTCCTTTGGATTCAATTTGCTCGATTGTGCGGTGATTTGGTGTCGCGACCTTGGTGGATTTCGGAGAAGAACATCCCATGTTTTTCGAGTAATTTAGGGAAGTTTATTTCCTTTACTGAATTAGCTGGTTTAATCTGTACACATGGATATAGTTGGTAACATACAGGACCAACCTAGACCACCAGACTCACCAATTAGAAATTTTTATGGTCCTCACACACAGCCTAAACCAAAGAAATCATATGCTAGTGTGGTGCGTCCTAGATGTAGACCCCCTAAATATGCAACTCGAATACCTGCAAGAAATGCTAATTTTGATGAAGAAGGAAATCCGAGTATTGCTTTCTCATTATCTGAAATCAAAACCATGGGACAAGATTTTGAATTGTGCTTGATTGGAAAATTCTCGAGTCCTAGACCGGAACTTCTTGATATCCAAAATCATTTGGAAGTAACTCTTGGCAAAAAGGATTTTTGTGAAGTTGGAGCACTTGCACCCCGACATGTTAGTATCAGATTATTTGATGAAGAAAGTTTTGTGAAAGTTTGGTTACACAACTGGTACTTTGGGGAGAAGAAAATGAGAGTGTTCAAGTGGTCTCCCTATTTTAAAGTGGGATTAGAACCCATACAGGCACCAATTTGGATTAACTTTCCTGCTTTGGATTTACATCTCCATCACCCTGATGCTTTGAAATCTATTGCCACCGGATTTGGAAAATATATATGTAGTTCAAAAGATGATGTGGACATCATGAGGCCAGGAGTTTGCAAAATATATGTAGAGATGGACCTTTCCAAGCCAAAACCCGATCACATAACCATCCATAATGGTGAGCAAACATACATACAACCGGTTCACTATGAGAATGTGCCACCTTTTTGTAATTTTTCATGAAAATTGGACACATAGAAGCAAAATGCAGAATTCGAGTGGAAGAAAATGAAAAAAGCAAAACTCAAGATGCAGCACCTTACACATATCTTCAGCAGAAAACTACAATAACAGCACCAACAATCACACGGCAAGAATGGAGGCCTAAGTTTATACCAGTAATTGCACAAGTAAATGCAGATACAAGGTCACAAGATGGGGGCTGAATTGGGAAATCAAGTGTCAAATATAGCAAGACAAAAACCAGCAGATACACCACAACTCTCGACACTACTTAATCCCACACTTGAACACATGGGACAGCAAATTCAGAAACCAAATGAGGAAATTCAGCAAACTTCACATGCAGCAAACAGAAATTCTGTGTTGTCCATTGAGGAAAACAGAATTTCAGAATTAGCATCAGAAGCAATTACTGGCTACCATTCTCCCTAAGATCATCTCACCTGAACAAGGTGGTTTTGTCAAAGGAAGGCAAATTGAAGACAACATAGCCCTTGCTCAAGAGCTCGTTCAGCATATTGGGGAAAAAGCTCGTGGGGGTAATGCGGTCATCAAACTTGATATGGAGAAAGCTTTTGGCAGAATAGAATGACAATTCTTATTTCAAGTGATGGAGAAATTTGGTTTCAATCAGAACTTCATCAACTTAATTGCAGCCTGTGTTAAAGATAACCACTTCTCTCTCCTTCTTCATGGTTCTACTGAATTCTTCCATGGTTCAAGAGGCCTTAGACAGGGAGACCCTATATCTCACATTCTCTTTATTATTGCAGAAGAAGTATTAAGTAGGGGCTTGACTGCTCTACTGCATAATAAGAATATTCAACCTTATAAAACTCATTGGAAGTGTACTCCTGTTACACACTTACTTTTTGCTGATGACACTATACTTTTCACCAATGGGAGCACCAATTCTCTGAATTCTCTATTCTCCTTCCTTGACAGATATCAGAAGTGCTCAGGGCAGAAGATAAACATAAGAAAAAACCATTTTTTTGTCCATAGCAGCATGAACACTAGTAGACAGCAAAAAATCCATAACATTACAGGTATTACCAAAGGTAATTTTCCCTTTTCATACTTGGGTTGTCCCATGTTTAAAGGCATTTGCAAAAAGAAATACTTTGATCTCCTTATTGAAAAGATCAGAAACAAAGTGGCTGGATGGAAAGGCAAGCTGTTGAGTAAGGGTGGAAAACTGATTTTAATAAAACATGTCCTTTCTAGTATTCCTATTCATACCCTTGTTGTTTATAACATTCCACAAGGGGTTCTTCACACGATTGATATGATAATGGCTAATTTTTTGTGGGGGCATAATGACAAAGGTAACAAAAAACATTGGATTAGCTGGAATAAAATATGTAGTCCTCAGTCTGCTGGTGGGCTAGGAATCAGAAATCTGAAAGACATTATGATGACTTTAAGAATGAAGATGGCATGGAAATTTCAACTTCAGAATTCCCTTTATGTGAAATTCATGAAAAACAGATATGGTAATATGGCAACTAGTTCCGATTATTACAAAGGTCCAGCCAGATGGAAGAATTTGCAAAAAACCTGGCATAACATGAAGAATTCTATACATTGGTGTGTTGAGAGAGGAGATATCAATTTCTGGATTGATTCTTGGCTTGACAGAGGCCCCATTGGTAAGCTTGAAGGTGTTAATATTATTCAGCCTGAGCTCACTGTTGGGGATGTTCTTCAGGAAGATGATCTTGAAGACAAACTCAATACACTTAACCTTCCTCCTGAGATTAGAGAAGACATTTTGCAAGGTGATTTCATTCTTAGTGAAGAACCTGCTCAATTTTACTGGGCTCACACGTCTGATGGCAAGTACACTATTAAAACTGGCTGGCAGTCTTTGCAACAACATGAAAAGGTGGACTGGGGTGATCAGATCTGGTCCAACCCCCTACCAAGCAAGATTTCTATGATTACTTGGCAGTATATTCATGGCAAGCTCCCACTTGAAGACAATTTGAAGAAAATTGGTGTCCAGTTGGCTTCAAAATGCAGTTGTTGTAGACAACCTAACATTGAAACTCATCACCACTGTTTTTTTAGAAGTGACATCGCAAAAATTGGTTGGCACTAGCTGCAATGGCAATTTAATGGGAATCAAATTGTTAACCACCAGGATTTCCTCCAACTTCTGAAACCACTTGTCAAACCTACTAGAGTGCAAGTCCTTCATAGATGGTTGGCTTGCTGTCTTATTTGGGAGCTATGGAAACATAGAAACAATTGCAAATTCGGAGGTCAATTGCGTGACAATCATGGGATTACTCACAAACTTAAACATTGGATTGTAATTTTGGCCACTCAAAGCAATCCCAAATGGAGAGATACTCAACATGACAAGGATATTCTTAGCAAGTTGGGATTACACCCTATTTCTAGCAAGGAGAAACAACATATGGTGATTAAATGGCAGGTTCCTCCCGCTGGCTTCATGAAACTTAACACAGATGGCGCATGCAAAGGAAACCCTAGGAGCTGTGGTGGGGGAGGTGTTCTCAGAGATCATCAAGGCAACCTGATATTGGCCTATCATGGTTACTATGGTTATGGAACCAATACACTTGCTGAATTTAGAGCCATTTTACAAGGCCTACGATTGTGTGCTAGCAGGCATTACAACAAAATTATGGTGGAATCTGACTCTAAAACTCTTTTGGAGATCATTAACACAAGGCACTGGATTTACCCCTCATTCAGTAGATGGATTCCTGAATTCAGAGATCTTTGGCAACGTTTAGTGGTCTCCTCTAATCACCAATTCAGAGAAGGCAATAGCCCTGCGGATCTTCTTGCCAATTTAGGGATCAGCACCAAATCCTACAAAATCATCACCCATACTCAAAACCTTCCTCAACTTCTGAAAGGAATGTTGACTCTAGAGAAGCAAGGTCTGCCCTATATCAAAATCAGATAATTGAGGTTCTTTTCTCTTGGTGTATGGCATAAGTTTTGCTGAAGGCATCGGCTAGCCAACTAAGGAACCGACCAGATCAATTTTTCCCTCAAATTGACTTGGTCAGAACAGGGAAGTTATATTCTGATTGCAGCTTTCGGTTTCTTTTTAATAATGCCCTGACTAAATTGATCCCATGTCATGAGTTCTTGCACATGTTGTTCCTTTACTTTTCAGGTTTCATTCTCATGATTTTGGCACAAGTTTTGCTAAAGCATCGGCTAGCCAAATCAAGAACCGACCAAGTCAATTCTCTTCAATTGACTTGGTCGGAAATGGGAAGTTCTCTTCTAATCACTGTCTTAATTTCATGCGTTGCCTTTGCTACAATTCTACATATCCTCCTCCACCACTACATCCAGGAATTCTGATCTGATTTTAACATCTTTTTAGCTATGCTTGTTTCAGCATCAATTGGGAACAATTAGAGATTTTGAACTGGAGAATTGGAATTAGACATCTCAAAGGCAACTTGTTCATTATAAAATTCTTCTATTACATCATAAGGTCTTCTAGTACATCATTAATACATCGATTACATCACTCGTTACGACTTTATCGATTCACTCGGGAGAACATGCTTCATTCATCGCACAATTCGGCACCTTCCTCTCCGGCTGAATCTGTTGAAGAGGATAAACATCCAGTAGTGGACTTGGGCTCCAATTTGGAGGAGGTGGATCAGTGCAATCCATCAAGAACTGCTCCAACTCTCGGCGCCTCTCTTCCTCCAAATTCAGGACAGTGTCTCGCCGATAAATCATTATCGACTCCAGCTGCTCCTTGCCCTCACGTGTCTGCTTCATCTGCTCCTCAACCGGACTTAAGTACACCATACTAGCTCGCCATTTCTGCAATCTGATCACTAATCGACTAATTCGGCGCAATCGAGGATTCTGATCCACAAGCACCAATGGATCTGCATTCAACAAACAATTAAGTATTCCATTCCTGAATGCGGCAATTTATATGATAGATTCTTACATTTCTGGGTGGATACGGATTCATGTAGAGTTATCTCCCAATCAGATGGAATGGCGAATTCTCTCCAGCTAGTAGGAGGTGGATCTGGACAATCCAACAAAAGTTGCAAGGTTTCGGCTCTCCTCTTCTTCTCCTGCTGCAATATGTCATCCCTTTGAAGAGCATTGGAGCGACTCGCCATCTCCAGATGATCAGCAACTCCGGTGCTCCAAAATTGGGTTCCCTCTAACCCATACTGATGATACCTTTTCAGCATCCCAGCTATCTTCCTCTCCAGCTGCAGCAAACGGTTCACGCGGTTGGACTGATTGTTCCCCATTGCCGTGTGTGTCGGATTCAGCTAGGGCTCCTAGTCGTTAGGGGGCGATCTGGTGGAAGATGAAAGGGGGCGATCTGATGGAAGAAATAAGGGGGCGGTTGAGTCACGAGTTTTGTGGCTTCCTGGCCTTCTCTTGCCTTCAGTTGGGCTTTTTGCTCGGCACACTTTCTCATTTTATTAGTTTAAGAGAAGAGTAGGGCTTGTCGGCCCACCTTTTCCTTTAGTTGGTTAATTGAAGAAAAGTTTCCTTTAATTGTTTTTGCTAAATCATACAACTTTGGATTGGTTTTTCCTAAACCCCAATTAGGTTTTTTTCCTTTCCTATTGATTTAGCGTGCCTTCGGGGCGTTTATTGTAATCGCACATAATTAGCTCACATTGAGCTAGTACTTTTGTATTTTTGACGATCAATATATGAAAGATGTGTGATTGGGGGGAAACCCCTAAACCCTAAACCCTAAACCCTAAACCCCCTAAACCCGCTAAACCCTAAACCCTAAAACCAAAACCCTAAACCCTAAACATTAAAATGTTTAGGGTTTAGGGTTTAGGGTTTAGGAGAGTGAAATGTCGAGATATATGAGTAGAAATGAGAGAATGACAAAACGATAATTCGCACGGACGATTTAAGTAATTTTCCAACGACGAATAACAATTCAGTATACAAATCCTACCGATCGTACCTATACAATACTTTCACGTCTATCACAGCTATGTATCTTCTTCTCGACTTCTCGTTACGTTTGCCTTTGTCGCTCCATCACCAACACTCTTCTCCAAAAATTAATTGTCATATCTATCTAGTTGATTTCTTTTGTTTTCTTACAAGTTAGTTATGTGCGCTTTAATCAACAACTATAATAAACAGGCAGTCCCTAAGAATTGTTGTTATATACAATGAGTCAAGAAACTCTTCTTACCCTCCAGAACAGATCTTGGTTTGATTAGTTAATTATGTGACATTGTATCCCGATTCATTCTTTTTCGGAGTGTTCTATTCCTTTTCATTTAACAATAAATATGCATGTATGAATGATTAATCACCTTTGACCTTCAAATAGTGATTCTTAAGTACCTTCGTTGTTTATTTATTTAATTTTTTGGAAAGAAACTGCTTCAAATCTTGCCCACCCAAAACAGCTCAAAACGAACCATCTACGATTCCACGTAGAGGAATCAATTTTGTTGGTCTTGTGAAGCTCAACGGTACGTTTGCTAGGCCGAAATAACATGGTTTTCAAAACTATGAAGATAATATTCCTCACCAGTGTCCACTGCCTAGCTAAAGCGCCTGCAATCTGGTAATTTTCCAAAGACGAATCACACCGGAGGATTCCCATCTCTTCAAACTAGCGGATTGGACATTTTAAATTGAATGATAACTTGAAAATGTATTTTCAGAATAGATGTTGTAAGACCTTTAACTAGTCAAATGCAACCTAATTGTATCCAACTTCGTCAACATCAACATTACTTCAAAACCTCAAAAGAGACTCACACATTAAACAAGGTAAGGGATGTAAGATGCACACAACCATACCTTTGTCACCCGTCACACAGAGGCTTCTGATTGACCCATGATCTGATGCTTAAAGAACTTCCTGGTAATTCACAATAAATAAGAATCGTAGATAGCTTATATGAACCATGTTGATTTAGTCAATGGTAACCCAAGAGTCAAAAATAACTTAATCTTTGACTCCATTGGGAACACAGAAATGTATCCAATTTCATAATTCCCGAAAATATGTTGACCTATATCATATGCTTTAGATATCAAAACATATCTGTTAAAAAGTGAAATGAGATTGCATTCAAAACACCATACTGTATGCAACTAATATTTATCAAGCAATTGACCAAAAAAAAAATCAACTCAAGCTATGTTAGAGCACAATATGCTGCGCTGAAGCCGAACTGTAATCTTACCAAGTAAAATTAGCAGAAGTTGAGCTACACCCCTACCTCATGATAACATGGTAACACTCTGCAATCAATCAACCAGGCTGAAATCATGCAAACCATCAAAGAACATGGAAAAGGCATCACCAAGGCACCGAACAATGAGCAAAGAGGCAAAGACCTTTCCTTAACCCAATACATGTTTATGCTCTTGATTTGTAATTGAATAAGAACAGCAAAGCTGCAAGTTGCAAGTCAATGGAATACAGATTTCTCCCACTCATTCCAGTTGCAGTACAAAAAAGACCACCACAAGGGTAAGTAAAGTAGATTCTACCTTCGACCTCGCTCTCGCTCAGTCTCCCAGCGGTGTTGATAGTCAGAAGAAGAATCATGATCACGTTTTGGTCGCTTCTCATATGTACGACGCTTTTTGTCATCCAGTCGATCTGCCTCAGCTTCAGACCTGCTGGAGCGTCTTTCCCTAGTTTGCCTATCTCTATCTGTATTATCATTGTACCTTGTTTCCTTATGAGAATTGTCTGTGTGAGTTGGATGTCCACCGTGATCCTGGTTTTGAGTGGTAGTCCTACCATCGTCAACATCTTGGTCACTTCTGAGCCTTGACGAGCGTCCATTGTTATGAAATGGAAATGATGTTGGAGACCTTTTGGTTTCCCTACTCCTTTCAGAGGTAGGGTGTTGAGATGAAGAAAGGTTTGTTGTTGTTGTTGTTGTTGTCGTCCTATGTGGAGGTGGGTCTTGCATGTCATGTTCCCATCTGGAATTCCTCCTCCTATCCTGCACACCAGTGTTTGCATTTCTCTGGAGCATAAAAAAAGTAAAGAATGATTAACAAGTGTTAGACAATTATGTGTGTTGTGGATTAGAGTTGAGATCGAAAAGGTTAGAGTGGATTAGGTAACTAACTAGTACCCTACCTCGGGGTCGTGAGAAAACCTGCATCCATCTCCTCTATTGCATTCGCCTCTTTGGAAGGCATAGCAGACGCCACGGGCCTCCCGCTTCCTGTTGGCCTCATCTTCATCTTCCTCCTCTTGTTTTTTCTTGTACTTCCCCACGTGATCGACCCTGACAACCCGGCCAAGGAGCTTGGCCCCATTGAGGTTGTCGACGGCGAGGACAGTGCTCCTCTGATCCTCGTAGGCAAGGAAAGCGAAGCCCTTGGACTTCCCAGTGCCTTTGTCCCTGACGAGGTTGACATCGACGACCTCGCCGTACTGGGAGAAGACGGCCAAGAGATCACCCTCGGTGAGCTGGAAGGGGACACCCCCCACGAAGACGTAGGCCGAGTCCTTGTACTTGGCGTGCCACGATGCCTCGTCCGATATCCCCAAATTCGCCTCGGTCGAGTTTATCTTCTGGATCCGCTTCACTAGAGTCAGAGGATTCATCTTCCTTCTTTCCTGAAATTCGATTCGATCCAATCCAATCAATAATAATAACAACAAACAATTTCAGACACAAACCCTAACGGCTAACGATACGAAGAAGATGGATTGGAGAAGAACCAATCCAAGAGTGAATGTCAACCAAGAGTTGTAGTGGGTATTTTGGGTCATTCTTATTCTTACAACTAATGGTGGACGAAATAATTACCCCTTTCAAATTGGACCAGACCAGACCAGACCAGACCAACTCGTACGTCCAGACCCAAGAACGAAGGTCGGATTTTTTATTAATAATATTATTTCTCTCCTCTTTAATCCCCTTATATATAAAAACTATCGACAACCGCATGCTTTACACGGTCTCTCTTCAGAATGCATGGCTAAATAAAAATGAACATTTTTACTTAATGCTAAGGTTAATATGAGATAAGTACATATATATACGACCTAAAATTGTAATATGTGGTTTAGTTCGATTAAAATATGACTTTAAAGTGGTTTAATTTGAAGTTCTATAGTCACACACAGGCACACCCACACCCACACCCACACACAAAGATACATACATGACAATGAAATTTGTGAGATTCGTCGACACAACTAAAACCAAGAGTCAAGATGAATACGAATGTTTCTTGTAATTACTATACCAGTGCATACATCTTAAAATTAGAACTTAATTTGTAAAAGAACAAGTGACAACCTAAGAAGCACGGAGACGGACACGGGGATACGACATTTTTCTAAAAAGTAGGACACGGACACGGAATTAAAATTATAATTAAAAATTATAATATATATAAATAAATAATAATATACTTGTAAAAATAATTACTCATAAATGTTAAATATTCATAATAAAATAATATAGGTTGCTTCATGTTGACTCCTCATTGTCCATGACAAAAGTAGTCATTAAGCATATTCTTAAAGGACAACAAACTAATTACTACCCAATAAAATAATATATTTCAAGGGTTGTATTGAACTTCCTTAACCCAATGGTTTATCTTCTTCTCCTCCTCTATATAAACATTCTGGTACCGAAAAGGAGGAAGAAAAAAAAGTCAAAAGTCAAAATCGAGACCAAGGAGTGTCCTAGCCGTGTCCGAGGAGTGTTCAAGGAGTGTCCGAGAAGTGCCCACCACTGCGAAATGTCAAAACTGCCCCGGACACGTCATCTGACGTGTCCGACACGTGTCCAAGGCGTGTCCGAGGAGTGTCGGTGTCCGACACGGCCACGACTCGGACACGACGACCATTCAGAAGTGTTTGTGCTTCCTAGGTGACAACATGATTTGGACATCATTTCTGAAATTTTGTGGAAGTTTTCTATGCTTCATGTCATACTACCATATACTCAATGCCCTGTTGAATGAGAATGGTGAATCCAGAAACAAACATATTTCATCACCAAATGATATAGGGAATCTAGTAGTAAGTATTGAAGGTGTTTTTTTTGAAATGCTAAATATTGAAGATGTTTACTATGTCCCAATTGGATGCTTCTTCTTTTTTTGTCTTCACGATGAGCGAGTTTAAAGTCACGGCCACCTGCAATATAAAACACTACACTAAAGCAAAACAATAGGAAAACATCTTTTTTTTTTGAAGATTAGCAAAAAGATATTAGTATGAAAGTTCATGCAATAAATTCTTCAAAACTTCACATCAGAAGAATAAGATATCGTATATTTAATTTTTTCGATAGTGAGATTAAAAATGTCCAAAACTGCACCGAAACATAAGGAATTTTGATCCTTAGATCTTAACACTTTCTACCTAAAAGATGTTGAAGTTGGGTAAAATCCTAAGACCAAATACGTAACCTGCTTAAGCTAGGAACAAATCCTATATTTTCCTATACCATAATCAAGTTACTATACTTGTACATGTATATAGAATTAAGAGCAAAGTAATAAAACAATCATGTGCACAAATTCACCACCAAGAAGGATTAAACAAACCAACTTAAAAGTGCTTACCAGCATGCTTGGATAGGTGATGTGCCTCCAACAAAATGCAATAAAAATGTCATTTAAACCCCCAAATACCATGAAAACTAATCATAAAAACACCAAAATTCAGATCTTAATCACGTCGAAAGGTACCCAAATCAGACATAAAAATGCAGCAAATCGCAGGAAAACCCAATCCCCTATCACGTCGAAATTACCTGAACTTTGGCTCGTCGCCGGAGAAGGTGTGGTGGTCGTCGCGGAGATTTGGCGCTGGAGAAGATGTGATGGAATCCGGAGTGAAAAGGGGCGAGAGGTGTTGAGAATCTCGAGTCGAGACTTGATTCCGTTGGATTTCTGAGTTAAAAGGTGTGAGAGAGCTGGGGAAAGTGATTCTGATTTTTCTTTTTCATAATTCTCACTAAACAAACCCCCTGAATCACATCATTAGTTTCTCTTTTCCTGTTTTTTTATACATGGGCGAGTCTTGACATCTTTTTCAAAACAAGGTATTAATATTTATCGTTCGCGGTACATGTTTACCGCGTCAATTACAATTTTACCATGGGCGAGTCTTGACATGTTTACCGCAACATGGGCGAGTCTTGACATGTATACCGGTACATGGGCGAGTCTTGACATGTTTACCGCGTCAATTACCATTTTACCATTCACTTTCTATTTAATACATATTTTCTCTCGTCTCTTAAAAAATATTCTTCTCTCAGTTTCTCTCACTCTACCAGTACGAACACCAAGGGAATGTCTGGCAAACCGTCTAAATCTGACACGGTAAGTCCCAAATCTATATTTTTTTCAACCGGAGCGTCTACAAAAAAATGCCCCCTATGGGGGAGGCATATGGCTATGACACCCCCATGACAACTGTGGATTTCGATGTGTTACAGATGTTTTTCCATGGTGGTGAAGACGATTGGTTATATGCATGTTGTGTGATTTTTAATAAGATAGCGACGCATCCCATTTATGAGCACGTTTATTATGACGGTGTGGTACAAGTTAGTCGGCGAATTGATTGGGGTGGAGGATGTTGTGGCGAGGATCACTATGTGAAGATTATTTGCGACTTGTTCCCGATTGCCAACTTTTACAAGTTTGCAGTTATGTGCTTCGAGTTGGAGATAATGGTTCGTTGTACTCGTGCCTTACAATACAACCTTGGGAAAATCTGTTTACCATGATGAAGTCATGTAAAGAGTTGATCATTGCTCATTTAGAGAGTTACAAACATTACATTCACTTAGAATTATCTAAGGGATTCCCAGTACCCCCTATACCGACCATGTGGTTTCAAATTCAAGATGATAGTGTTGTTGGATGTGAGCTGCAATACGAACAGAGGAGAGCCTATTGGGAGCAATTACGTAGTTGATATTGATTGTAACGGGTAATTTGTAATGGCTTGGTTATTTGATTTCTTATGTGTAATTTGTTCGTACATTATATTGTGCTACTTTCTTTCTTTATCAGATTTCAAGTTTCAAATGCAATTATATGTAGGAAGTAAGGAAAAGATATTTGTCATAAGTAATAAGAATACAACAAATAAACAAATACAAATATTAGAGTAAACATGGTACAAGTCAACTACAACTACGTCTCATCCTCCGAATCACGGTCAGAAATGCATAACTGCATGTTCCACGTGTATATGAATCCCTCCCACTCTGCACACGCAGCTCTCATCTCGTTGTTCGGCATCAGGTCTCTATTATCCAAGAACGGTTGCGCAATCTGTATCGATGTTCTCATCCACTGTATATAAGAGCAAAATAAACATCAATTAACAATAAAAACAAAATATACATTAATAATACAAATTGATTAATAAGTTTATGGTAGTATGACATGAAGCATTCAACAAGGCATTGAGTATATGGTAGTATGACATGAAGCATAGAAAACTTCCACAAAATTTCAGAAATGATGTCCAAATCATGTTGTCACCTAGGAAGCACAAACACTTCTGAATGGTCGTCGTGTCCGAGTCGTGGCCGTGTCGGACACCGACACTCCTCGGACACGCCTTGGACACGTGTCGGACACGTCAGATGACGTGTCCGGGGCAGTTTTGACATTTCGCAGTGGTGGGCACTCCTCGGACACTCCTTGAACACTCCTCAGACACGGCTAGGACACTCCTTGGTCTCGATTTTGACTTTTGACTTTTTTTTCTTCCTCCTTTTCGGTACCGGAATGTTTATATAGAGGAGGAGAAGAAGATAAACCATTGGGTTAAGGAAGTTCAATACAACCCTTGAAATATATTATTTTATTGGGTAGTAATTAGTTTGTTGTCCTTTAAGAATATGCTTAATGACTACTTTTGTCATGGACAATGAGGAGTCAACATGAAGCAACGTATATTATTTTATTATGAATATTTAACATTTATGAGTAATTATTTTTTACAAGTATATTATTATTTATTTATATATATTATAATTTTTAATTATAATTTTAATGCCGTGTCCGTGTCCTACTTTTTAGAAAAATGTCGTATCCCCGTGTCCGTCTCCGTGTTTCTTAGGTTGTCACTTGTTCTTTTACAAATTAAGTTCTAATTTTAAGATGTATGCACTGGTATAGTAATTACAAGAAACATTCGTATTCATCTTGACTCTTGGTTTTAGCTGTGTCGACGAATCTCACAAATTTCATTGTCATGTATGTATCTTTGTGTGTGTGTGTGGGTGTGGGTGTGGGTGTGGGTGTGAGTGTGACTATAGAACTTCAAATTAAACCACTTTAAAGTCATATTTTAATCGAACTAAACCACATATTACAATTTTAGGTGGTATATATATGTACTTATCTCATATTAACCTTAGCATTAAGTAAAAATGTTCATTTTTATTTAGCCATGCATTCTGAAGAGAGACCGTGTAAAGCATGCGGTTGTCGATAGTTTTTATATATAAGGGGATTAAAGAGGAGAGAAATAATATTATTAATAAAAAATCCGACCTTCGTTCTTGGGTCTGGACGTACGAGTTGGTCTGGTCTGGTCTGGTCTGGTCCAATTTGAAAGGGGTAATTATTTCGTCCACCATTAGTTGTAAGAATAAGAATGACCCAAAATACCCACTACAACTCTTGGTTGACATTCACTCTTGGATTGGTTCTTCTCCAATCCATCTTCTTCGTATCGTTAGCCGTTAGGGTTTGTGTCTGAAATTGTTTGTTGTTATTATTATTGATTGGATTGGATCGAATCGAATTTCAGGAAAGAAGGAAGATGAATCCTCTGACTCTAGTGAAGCGGATCCAGAAGATAAACTCGACCGAGGCGAATTTGGGGATATCGGACGAGGCATCGTGGCACGCCAAGTACAAGGACTCGGCCTACGTCTTCGTGGGGGGTGTCCCCTTCCAGCTCACCGAGGGTGATCTCTTGGCCGTCTTCTCCCAGTACGGCGAGGTCGTCGATGTCAACCTCGTCAGGGACAAAGGCACTGGGAAGTCCAAGGGCTTCGCTTTCCTTGCCTACGAGGATCAGAGGAGCACTGTCCTCGCCGTCGACAACCTCAATGGGGCCAAGCTCCTTGGCCGGGTTGTCAGGGTCGATCACGTGGGGAAGTACAAGAAAAAACAAGAGGAGGAAGATGAAGATGAGGCCAACAGGAAGCGGGAGGCCCGTGGCGTCTGCTATGCCTTCCAAAGAGGCGAATGCAATAGAGGAGATGGATGCAGGTTTTCTCACGACCCCGAGGTAGGGTACTAGTTAGTTACCTAATCCACTCTAACCTTTTCGATCTCAACTCTAATCCACAACACACATAATTGTCTAACACTTGTTAATCATTCTTTACTTTTTTTATGCTCCAGAGAAATGCAAACACTGGTGTGCAGGATAGGAGGAGGAATTCCAGATGGGAACATGACATGCAAGACCCACCTCCACATAGGACGACAACAACAACAACAACAACAAACCTTTCTTCATCTCAACACCCTACCTCTGAAAGGAGTAGGGAAACCAAAAGGTCTCCAACATCATTTCCATTTCATAACAATGGACGCTCGTCAAGGCTCAGAAGTGACCAAGATGTTGACGATGGTAGGACTACCACTCAAAACCAGGATCACGGTGGACATCCAACTCACACAGACAATTCTCATAAGGAAACAAGGTACAATGATAATACAGATAGAGATAGGCAAACTAGGGAAAGACGCTCCAGCAGGTCTGAAGCTGAGGCAGATCGACTGGATGACAAAAAGCGTCGTACATATGAGAAGCGACCAAAACGTGATCATGATTCTTCTTCTGACTATCAACACCGCTGGGAGACTGAGCGAGAGCGAGGTCGAAGGTAGAATCTACTTTACTTACCCTTGTGGTGGTCTTTTTTGTACTGCAACTGGAATGAGTGGGAGAAATCTGTATTCCATTAATTTGCAACTTGCAGCTTTGCTGTTCTTATTCAATTACAAATCAAGAGCATAAACATGTATTGGGTTAAGGAAAGGTCTTTGCCTCTTTGCTCATTGTTCGGTGCGTTGGTGATGCCTTTTCCATGTTCTTTGATGGTTTGCATGATTTCAGCATGGTTGATTGATTGCAGAGTGTTACCATGTTATCATGAGGTAGGGGTGTCGCTCAACTTCTGCTAATTTTACTTGGTAAGATTACAGTTCGGCTTCAGCGCAGCATATTGTGCTCTAACATAGCTTGAGTTGATTTTTTTTTGGTCAATTGCTTGATAAATATTAGTTGCATACAGTATGGTGTTTTGAATGCAATCTCATTTCACTTTTTAACAGATATGTTTTGATATCTAAAGCATATGATATAGGTCAAAATATTTTCGGGAATTATGAAATTGGATACATTTCTGTGTTCCCAATGGAGTCAAAGATTAAGTTATTTTTGACTCTTGGGTTACCATTGACTAAATCAACATGGTTCATATAAGCTATCTACGATTCTTATTTATTGTGAATTACCAGGAAGTTCTTTAAGCATCAGATCATGGGTCAATCAGAAGCCTCTGTGTGACGGGTGACAAAGGTATGGTTGTGTGCATCTTACATCCCTTACCTTGTTTAATGTGTGAGTCTCTTTTGAGGTTTTGAAGTAATGTTGATGTTGACGAAGTTGGATACAATTAGGTTGCATTTGACTAGTTAAAGGTCTTACAACATCTATTCTGAAAATACATTTTCAAGTTATCATTCAATTTAAAATGTCCAATCCGCTAGTTTGAAGAGATGGGAATCCTCCGGTGTGATTCGTCTTTGGAAAATTACCAGATTGCAGGCGCTTTAGCTAGGCAGTGGACATTGGTGAGGAATATTATCTTCAAAGTTTTGAAAACCATGTTATTTCGGCCTAGCAAACGTACCGTTGAGCTTCACAAGACCAACAAAATTGATTCCTCTACGTGGAATCGTAGATGGTTCGTTTTGAGCTGTTTTGGGTGGGCAAGATTTGAAGCAGTTTCTTTCCAAAAAATTAAATAAATAAACAACGAAGGTACTTAAGAATCACTATTTGAAGGTCAAAGGTGATTAATCATTCATACATGCATATTTATTGTTAAATGAAAAGGAATAGAACACTCCGAAAAAGAATGAATCGGGATACAATTTCACATAATTAACTAATCAAACCAAGATCTGTTCCGGAGGGTAAGAAGAGTTTCTTGACTCATTGTATATAACAACAATTCTTAGGGGCTGCCTGTTTATTATAGTTGTTGATTAAAGCGCACATAACTAACTTGTAAGAAAACAAAAGAAATCAACTAGATAGATATGACAATTGATTTTTGGAGAAGAGTGTTGGTGATGGAGCGACAAAGGCAAACGTAACGAGAAGTCGAGAAGAAGATACGTAGCTGTGATAGACGTGAAAGTATTGTATAGGTACGATCGGTAGGATTTGTATACTGAATTGTTATTCGTCGTTGGAAAATTACTTAAATCGTCCGTGCGAATTATCGTTTTGTCATTCTCTCATTTCTACTCATATATCTCGACATTTAACTATGCTACCACCACTATTTCTTCATCTTTCTCTCATAATCATAAAAAAACAATATTTTGGAAATGAGCCAACGGACGGCTAGACGTACTCGAATTTGGTAAAATATTCAACTTCTTTTTAATAAAATAAATAAAATTAGGAGACGTCTGCCGGAGCGGGGGGGGGGGGGGGGGGGGGGGGGGGGTTACACAGACGCCTGACCCAAATTGTTTTTGCTGGGCTTACTTCACCGAATTCAGACGCTTCCCCAGACATTTTCGTGGTGTTAGTACTGGAAAAATGAGGAAAACGTAGACATAAACTTATTTTAAGAGACCAGCCGAAATGAATATTAAATGAATTGTGAAGTGTAAAATGGTAATTATTGGGGGCGATTTAAGTAATTTTCTGACGACGAATATTAGTTTCCTTTGTATAGGTCCAACCAATTAATGATTGACATTTGACAAATGTATTTTTTTAATGCTTAGATAGGTTTTGCACTTCCATCTACGTAAAACTACATGAGTGTTCAAATTGTTATGAAATGTAAAGACATGAAGATTTTTGGGGAGAACGATGAAAACTTTTCATTGCTATATCACATAAACAATACAATGATGCTCTATATATAGATAAGAGTCACAGATGTTACAATATAATAACAAATTAATGAATGAGACATATAATATACATCAACGAGAGAATTACATTGCATTTGAATATAGATGTTACAAGAAGTTGTAATACTAAGTGATAATGTGATTTATCCATATGTTATATTTCTTATTTCATAAAAGTCCCCTTGAATGTTCACTTTTTATACGTTTTTTGGTCCCCCTCATTAAAAACTCTGCTAAGTAAAACCTTGTGGGACAAAAACTTGGTGAAAAGAAAAGGAGTGCAGAACGTATAATTATCCCCCTTAGTTTAATATACACAATTTCTCTTAAATAAAATGACGTTATGTTCATGTCTTGTTAAAAACTTTGCTACAAAACCCAATGAGAAAATAGCTAAGGAAAAAATAGTGCATGACATATGCTAATACAATTGCACAAATTGCCTCGTTAAAAACATTTAACCAATAAAACCCTTGTAGGATAAAAATTGAAATAGGAAAAAAGAGTACAACTATATATATTCTGGGCTTTTTCCTTTAAGATAATCACATTGTTGGCTTTTTGGCCTTAATCTATGTTTTGATGATTTAATCAACCTAATCTTAATTATGATCATGTAGAGTAGCACACATGTTGCATTGCATATATATTGCTTTGTGCTAACCTCTACAGGTGATCAAGATTCAAGGAAGAAAGGAAATCAAGTCAAGACATGTAATCAAGCTCTTTTGAAGACATGTATTTTGTATTTTCTTTGAGTCTTAGGAACTTGTGTAAATTGAGCATACTTGAGCTAAAATCAACTCAAACACACTAGGTTCCTTATAGAAGTCACACACGAAATTTCACATAATTTGGACTTCAATAGATCACCCAAACTTAAACCGGAAAACGCCAAACCTGAACCCTAACAGTCTGCCCACATTCGGTCGACCGGAACAGGCCGTTCGGTCGACCGAGTGATCATTCATCCTGTTTGTGTTTTCACTGCCCGGTTTCGGTCGACCGTGTATACACTTTCGGTCGACCATGTGAACTTATTTTTTCGACCGTTTGTTTTGTCGTATATACCCAACGGTTGTATTTGTATTAAACCAATAATACCCCAAATACACTTCAAGTATCGGTCAACCGAGAACCTTGATCGGTCGACCGCATATCCGTCTTTTGACAAACCCAAACCTCCTGGTGGAAATCGGTCGACCGCTAGACCTTGTTTCGGTCGACCGAATAGATCATTGTTTGTCAACCCCAGAGTGCCTGGTGCAAATCGGTCGACCGAACCCTTTTCGGAGTTCGACCGATCATTTAAGTGCACCTGAGTCGTAGCGTTGGGCGGTCGACCGTTACCTAACCGGTCGACCGAACTGAGTTCAAAACTGCCTAACGGTCGACCGTTCAGCCCGATCCGGCCGACCGAATTAACTCAGAATTAGGTCATGCGAGTTTTTGTTTTGTGTATCTTACACCAACTTATACACAATCAACCCCAACGGCTCTACTCTCTCTAATGCCTATATAAAGAGTTGTAAAACACATTTTAACAGAACTCTCCCACTACTACTTGTCTTATACATTAGAGAGAAACTCCCAAGTTCATTTTTCCCCAATCCAACACTCCAAGCTTACATTTCCACACCTTAGCATCAATTCCACATCCTAAGCTAAGTGTGCTCAAGTTAGAGAGAGTGTTCCACTCAAGTTCTCATTGTTGTAAAAGAAGCAAGGACTTCGGTGAAAGCCCGAAGTGTTCCTCTCGGAGTGTGAGAGAAGAAAGTCAAGCAAGCGAGGGTGTTCGCGGTGCTTGTTTTGTAAAAGACGTTCTCTCCCGTCCCGGAACGGAGAGTGGATAGTGAAGTCATGAGCGGAGCTCGAAGTGTTGAGCGGAGCTTGCAAGAGAGGACGTAGGCGGTGGCCGAACCTCTTTAAAAAACCCGTGTCCATCGTGGTTTGCATTTCTAGTCTTTACTTGCTTGTTTGTTAGTTTAATTCCGATACATATCTTTGATAGATCAAACAAGTAGGTAATTAGGATTAATTGAGATTAGTTTTGTGGACTCATAACCCACACGATCCTGCACACACTTCAAGGGTGATAATTAGAAATCCACTCCCCATGATACGTAGTTCACCAACTTGCATAAATATTGCAACGTCTCTAGAATAACACAAAATAGTTTGTGATTTATTGTTGTGGATCAGACATATAGGAAGCATCATTGAAGTAAATCTTTATCTCATGAATATAATAAGTAAATTTTATAGATTCATAAAGAGGTAACAAAAAATATGTTGAACGTCATTTGAATATTTTCGAAGAAACATTATGCCTACATAAACAATCATTGTGAATGTATTAGGTCTAGTTTATATGTAATATATTTTATGACGTTATAGGAAATGGATTTCAGGTCGTAATCCAACCTCTTTAGTTATATATAATGGGATCTTTGTTTACACAATACAAAGACAATTTGTCATTGTTGTGTTTTTCAGGTGAACTTTCTTTGTATAATATCTCTTTATATATTTGAACATTGTAACAAATCTCTTCTCGAGAATGTTTGAACTGCAAGTCAAAAAATTATTTCTATACTTCAATGTATGTGCATGTCTGAATATGTGTTATTAAATGTGGTTTCTAAATGGCTTATCAATGTGAATGTCCATGTGGTAGGTTGTGATTTGATATGGTAGTTTGTGTTGTGGTCGTGGTTTGATGTGAATGTGAACGATGAATGCCTTTGAAAGTGAATCTCAATGTGAATGTGGTTTATGATAGGATTTTGGAAGACTCTTGTGATAGGATTGTGGAAGGCTATTCATATTCGTTATTGGATGTTGCTATTCGATGACTATTGGATATTGAATGACTTAACATAACATTTCACATACAAATAGAGTTCAAATTGCATAACATTTCACATACAAATAGAGTTCAACTTCACATTTCATAGAAAAACATATTAACATCTTACATAACATATGGCTTAACATATCATAAACACAGACACTGCATAAGACATCTTAGCACAACCAGCCACAGACATGTTACACAACCAGCCACCACAACCAAAATACAAACCTACCACACCAAATCACAACCAAAATGCCAACCCAACTTAGCACAATCGACGAACTACCCACACCAAACCACGACCTCCCATAGCAAACCACAACCCACCACAAACCAACTCCTACCACAACACAAGCACAGTCCTACCACAACCACTTGAAGAATAACTTATAGAAACCATCACGCATAAATTCAAAACCATGTCGACCTTGTGGATAAAGATCTTGCTCTCAGCCATGAAAGTCTCCACATCTTCGATTGAGCAAGTAGAGTTTAATTAACCTTAAAAGTGATTAGAACTAAGCCATTACATCGATCCTACAAATAAAAGGGAGGAGGAGGAGTTGGTGGTAAGGATTAAAGGGTGGCGGGAGGGGTTAACCGTTTTAACCACCTTAAATTAACGGTTATAATCAATCGTTAATCTCAAATAATGACGGTCCGTACATGCGGCGTTAACTTTCTGATGGAGCAGAATGGGACTGGACAACGACGTCTGGTGGTTGTGGGCCCATGTAAAGTCCCAGGTGCATCGCTGTAAGAGATGAAGGTCGTGAAGTGCATCTTAGGTGTCTACTTATTTTTTGTTCTTTTGTTTTATTCTTTATTTCATTCATTTCGATTTTCTTTCCCTCTCTTTTTATTCCCTTCCATCATTCCTTAAATACCATAGACTTAATCTTGTAAAATCTAACCCATTTTCTCATCGAGCGAAGGGTACGAAATAAATAAGATCGATTTTGTGATAAAAAATAATATGTGAAATATTCCATTTGAATCAACTGAGACTTTTCTTTTGTATGAATCGATATTATTCCACTCCAATTCCTTCATGATACCTCCCAAGGAAAATTCCGAGTTGATGAAGCGTTGCTACCTCGGAGATCGCTATTCAAGTTTGTGAACGCATTGACATGGCATATCGGGTTCCTGGGAGTTGTTCGTGATGCTTGGTCTCAAGTTAGATGTTGTTCGAGTCTGCCTACATTAGTGGAGTCGTAGCGAGTTTGGGGACGTATCATTCCGCGTCTCTAGAGCTCGCGAGACACTAGCACTAAATCAATTCACCATATAGAATTATAATTTTGTATATATATTATATATATATATATATATATATATATATATATATATATCAAAATGAGACACTTGTTCTAATATTTCGAATTATATATATACAATTTTTTTTGAAAATAATCACCATAAAAAATAAAATTGGAAGAATATGCACGTGAGAAACTTAATTGACAAACTATGCACATTGAAAACGACAATTGAGATGCCTTATCATTAAGTGATAACGGCATCACGACTGTCATTTTTTATAAATATTATTTTTCTTTTTAAATTAATTTATAAATTAAAAACGACATTACAAATGTCGTTTTTTATAAATATTATTTTGGATTTGAATTAATTATACTATAAATTAGTTATCTATAAATAGTATAAAGTAGTAGTATTTTGGGATTTGAATTAATTTACGTATTTTGGGATTTGAATTAATTAATTTATTCTTAATTCTTCAAATTTGAATTACTATAAATAATATTTTGGGATATGAAAAAATCATGCTTAATATAATTATAATATAAATTGCAATTATCATATTGCAATTTATAGTATAATTAATTCAAATCCCACTTAGTTTGTAATTTAAATTCTACATGTGAAATTGCAATTCAACATCCCATTGCGTTTGGTGATGATAATAATCATCCAACCCAACGATGATCTCCCCTAATACTAATACTAATGCTCATGATACATCAATATATGTATGTATAGATTGTCATGGAGGAGTGGCTTTTTAGATTGCAACAAATGCCATGCTGCATTGTTGATCCTTGCCATCAATTCATTAGTTTAGCTTCTTATGACGTTTGCGATTGTAAGTAGAAGTCTGAAAGTCCTATGACTTTCAACCTTTACTTATTTCCAATAAGTTCCACAATTGTTTTGCCAACTACTAATGGTGGTCTCATATGTACGCACGAGTTTGGTCTCATATGGACGAACCCATATCATATGACAGTTTCATATGATCGAGTTTTGTACATGGTTTACCCTTCACATCGCTTATTATTATTTTTGTTCCCAAACGACGCTACAAGATATCATTTTACCACAATCATCCAATTAACCTTTACTACAAACAACTAACAAACAAAAACTGGGAGATGAAGTGATGTCTTCACTCCCACCACGAGACTTGTCTTTCAGCAAAGCAAACAAACGAGATTATACACTCAATTAATTGTTTATTTATATGATAATTGCAATTCATATTATAATTATATTAAGTATGATTTTTTCAAATCCCAAAATACTATTTATAGTAATTCAAATTTGAAGAATTAAGAATAAGTAAATTAATTCAAATCCCAAAATACGTAAATTAATTTAAATCCCAAAATACTACTACTTTATACTAGTTATAGAAAATTAATTTACTATTTATAGTATAATTAATTCAAATCCCAAAATAATATTTATAGAAAACGACATCCGTGATGTCGTTTTTAATTTATAAATTAATTTAAAAAGAAAAATAATATTTATAAAAAACGGCATCCGTAATATCATTTTTACTTAATGAAAACGACATCCCATTTGTCGTTTTCAATGTGTATAGTTTGTCAAATTAAATTTTTCACGTCCATATTTTTCAATTTTATTTTTTATAATGATTATTTTGAATTTTTTTCATATATATATATATATATATATATATACAGAATTTATTGAATGAGCCCATGACTCAATTAAGCTTAAGTGAGCTCCTTAAACATCTACCATCCAAATCAAATTCAACGTTGGTTAGATGATCTTAATAAATTTGGAAACTGAAGGGTATATTCAGTATTAGTGCAAAATTTGTTTTGTCCAGTTTTTACCCAATTGGTAGGTTTCTAAACCCAAACCAAAATCCCACACGTCCACCCCTCTTCCTCTCCCCCGAAAATTTCCTAAACCCTAACCTTTTTCTTCCTCTCCCCCGAATCCTCGCCTTCCTCTCCCTAACAACTACAAAACTCTCACGCCTCCTCACCTCTCTTCCCCTACCTCGCCTTCCTCTGCCTAACCCGGTTCTTCCTCTACATCGGCAAACGCCCACCTCGTTTGAGTTTGTGTTGTTTTTTGTTTGTGTTTCGTTGTTCACTTGTTTGCTTCTTTGGTGTTTGGTTTGGATTTGTGGTTCGTTTTCGAATGTGTGAGTCTATTTGTGTTTTCAATCTTCCTGGATTGAATCAAAGAGTTTTGGTTTCAACTCGTAAGTTTTGTGTTGTAGATTTGTTTGTTGTTAGTGTTTGTGGTGTTTGGTGTGAACATGTGGTTTGTTTTGAAGAAATCGAAGAGTTTTGATACCGATTATGTGTTTCTATGTTGTTTTATTTTTGGTTTTGTGGTATTTGGTTTCTGGTTTGTTTTGATGGTGTGTGTTATTTGTGTTTTCGATCTTTATTGAATAGAATCAAAGAGTTTTAGTTTTGGTTTTGTGTTTTTCGTGTTGTTAACTTTTTTGTTTCATTATCTGGCCAAATGGTTTTTTTATCATCCATATTCAAATGATTTCTGTTCATTTATTGGTCTTCATTGTTCCCAGAACTTACACAACAATCATCAAGCCGAAATGGAGGAAGAGAGAGAGGGAAGAGACAGACCAAAGAAATAGGGAACGTCACAGAATGCGCATGGGCATGGCAGCGGACGAGCGGCTGAAATAACATCGTGTAGACATACTACCATGATTGTAATATGTGGCCTTGAGGATCTTCTCCACATTGATTTCTTTGCTGAACTTGTAACATGTATTGTTGTAATTAGTTCGTTTTGTGGAGACACGCGTGATGTTCTCCTTCAAGAATTTTTCAAACCTTGTTGGTGGTCGAGAGTTTGCTTCAAATAATATTACATCTTGATATTACATATGGTTAATGTAAATACATTCTAATATTACGTTTTGAAAAGTAATATTACAGTAGCATTTGGATATTACAGTTGTTCCCGTAATATTACAGCTAATAGATACAACTAATATTTAGTAACAGGCTTCACTCCCATTCTTAGTATTACTTTTTCTAAATGGTTCGAGTTTCCTATTTTTGGGATTTATAAGTACTGAAACCAAATTTTGCTTGCTCCATTCTCATATTCCACATTCAATAAATTATTTTTTGAATGTGTTATATGAATAGATTGAAACCAATGTTCTTGGAATTTGACGAACTTTTGTATAAAAAATCTACATATTACGGCTAACAAACTAATATTACGGAAACAACATTATATTATGGTTTAGAACGTAATATTAATCTATTTACGAACAACGAATTCCGTTACACATGACGCAATCATCCATTAGTATTTACGAAACGTTACTAAACAAAATTACATAATATTATGGCTAACGATATCATATTATTACACCAAATTTATATTACAGTTTCGAACATAATATTAATTTTTTTACGAACAACAATTTCAGTTACACATGATGCTATCATCTATCACTTCATGTGACTTTAGTAAAAAAAATCAGTATATTACGACTAACAAACTACTATTATGGTTACATTTTTATATTACGGTTGTGAATGTAATACCTTTTTTATATTAAGTTAAAAAAAATAATATTACAGCATCTTGTTGATATTACGATTGTTACCGTAATACTACTGGTAATAGATACAATCATACAAGTTACGGGGATATAATGTCATCTACGTGTGTGGGACGGATGAGTACGGGACGACCACCGAGACCAAAGCTATGGAGGAGAATTGCTCCCCTAAGGACATTTGTGATAAGTAATAAGTTTTTTTACAATAAAAATGGAATGTTACGTAATATTACAGTTAATAGATTTATTCATACAAGTTACATAACACATGTTGTACTTCTCGATCACTTTTTAATGAAACGTTTGTAAACCTCAAATTATATGAAGAACCAAATTACATTTTACGTACACATTATTAGGCATCCATTTTCTTAATTGGGAAGGACTAAAAGTAATTGTATCTTACGTCTTGCAAATTAATATTACATCCTGATATTACGTATTGTTAATGTAATACCCTTTTAATATTACATTTTGAAAAATAATATTACTAGCAGCCCCTCGATATTACAGTTGTCGCCGTAACAATACTCCTATAGGAGATTATCATAGTTATTTATTCTTATTTGCATGTATATCTTGTCCACGAATATTAATCTTCTTGTAACCTAGGTGTTTAAAAACTGCCAAACTATGTTGGCACGGAAGTCCTTGAAATTCCATAAAGTGATAGTCACAAACAGACACATGATCAATGCCTTCGAACCTTACATGCATCGTTCTATTGTCTTCATCTATCTTGCTGACATTGTATGTAACTGAATTTTCGTCCTTATTTTCAATCGTAACGTTGCACATAAAACTCTTCTTTAACTCTATCTGAAAGATGTGAAAGATACTTCTAGTGTATATTTCTTCCATTTCAGCTTCAAGGTTTCATTCAGTTAGTAGTTCTCCTTTGTTATTATTGTCATTATAATCTCATCTATTTTCATTCTCTCTGATGTTTTAGAGTCACTTCTAATCTACATTAATAATACTTATTTCAAGCGTATGATATTGAATTCGAAAACTTGTTGAACTACTCATATTTGTTTATGTAACATTCAGTATTATTAAATATCATAACTTAATATTACAGTTATAACAATTATGTTACAGCTAATCCAATATATATATGCAAGCTTGAAAAGAATCGTAATGTACATGTACCTGCACAAGAACTCAAATTAATTCGACAGTATGTTATTGGAGAGTGGCAGTAAAATCATATATGTTTATTTAACATTATTTAAAATTAAATAACATAACTTAATGTTAAATTAACAACGATTATGTTAATTTTTAACCAATATATTATACCAAAATTTATCTACATCCCAAATAAACCGCAAGATTAAAGATCCACATAATAAAAACCAAAATCAGCAGCAAAAAACCAAGCAAAACTGAAATCAGCAGCAAAAAACTAAAACCAAACCAAATCAAAATCAACAACAAAAAAACCAACAAAACCGAAATCAGCAAAAAAACCCAACAAAACCGAAATCAACAGCGACAAACCAAACAAACCCGAAATCAACATCAACATCTAACCAAAACAAAACCGAAATCAGCAGCAAAAAACCAACAAAACCGAAATCAACAGCAACAAACCAAACAAAACCAAAATCAGCAGTTAAATAAGCTCCTCAAGATCTAATCATTCATTTTAATCTAATGGTTGTGGATGTTTTACTTAAAGTAAGGGTATTTAAGTAAATTCGTTGGTTTTCCAAAACCCTTCAATCAACCTTACCAAAAGAAACCCAATTGCTTCCTTCTATTTTCGTCACCCCTTTCTCCTCCCCCTCCAAACCGTTTTTGCTCCTCAATACCACGGATTGGATGCATCTTGGTTTTTTTGGTTAATTAAAGTGCGTTATTTTTTTGCTGTTTATTTCGTTTTTTCGTTTTTTTTGCTGTTTATTTCGTTATTTCGTTTTTTTTTTCTCGTGAATTCTGCTTTGTTTTTTTAGTCTTTTGCTGCTGAAAATGTTTTACGATGTTTAATGTTGCAGCTTAGTTTGGATTATGTTTATTTATTTGGATTACTATTTGTTTTCAGAGGGCACAACTCGAAATTATGGAAATTGTAGAAAAAAATCCAACCTCTTCAAAGTCCGGAGGAATCCAATCGAGTCTACTGGAAATTGAGGTTAGTTTGTTTTTGAAATACTTTTGATAGCGGATTTCACAATGGGAACTGTGATGTACCCCTAAAAATAATTAAAAGCGGAAATAATTTAAGTTTTGTAATGGGAAAATCGTATTGGAAGCCGCAATATAAATATGACTACTGTAATATAGTATTGAAAACTGTAATATGGTTGTTTCGATCTGTAATATTAAATTGATACCTGTTATAGTGACCATTTTACTTTAGCCTTTTTTTATCTTCTTTGTACTAGTATTATAGTGAAGTAACGTTGAATTGACAATCTAATATTATTATATTATTATGAAAGCTGTAACATTCTGGACCTCATTTTGCACCATTTAGGATAATTTAAAGTGGCAGAATGAGGAGCATGACAAAGTATTTTTCCTTATACCTGACGTTAACAGTGAGCTCAAACCAACCAATGGACAGGAGTTCGACTCGATAGAAGAAGCTTACCACTATTATAAGAATTATGCAAATGCTGTAGGGTTTAATGTGCGAAAATCGTCAACCAAATATACTCAAGCATCAGAAAATAATTGTAGAGAGATGATCTTAAAAAAGTTTGTTTGCTCTAAAGAAGGGTCATCATGTACAAGAAGCAACAAAAAAACAAGTATGAATGAAGTGTCAGTAACAATAAAGAAGAGGAAAGTTGGGATGTCAAGATGTGAATGTCAGGCAAAATTAAAAATCAAATTTGATCGAGAAAAAAATAAGTGGTTTGTGCTAAACTTTGTTGAAGGACATAATCATGAAATGACAAGCTCGTCTCAAAGACATTACATGACAAATAATCGTAACATACCGCCTGTTACTCAGAGTTTGTTGAAATCTATGAGTGAAGCCAACATACCTGTTGTAAAACAAGCTGTGTTGTTAGGAAATGAAAGCGGTGGTTATGACAAAATCGGATTCACGTATAGAGACATACTAAATATGAATGCTTCCAGCAGATATGAAACAGAAGGATATGATGCAGAATTAGTACTAGAACACTTAGAGAGTACAAAGAAAGGTGACAAAAACTTCTACTATTCATATCAAAAGAATGAACAAAGTAAGTTGAGACACTTGTTTTGGGCTGATAGCACTTGTCAAGATAATTTTAAACATTTTGGAGAAGCTGTCACGTTCGATACTACGTATTGTACAAACAGGTACTCAATGATATTCGGAGCCTTGTGGTGTGAATCATCACAGACAAACAGTCTTTTTCGGAATGGGTTTGCTAAATGATAAAACTATATCATCCTTTAATTGGTTGTTTTTGGAATTCAAGAATTGTATGGGTAGAGAACCAGCTGCTATTGTTACTGATCAAGACCCAGCTATGAATTCTTCATTGGCACAAGTGTATCCCAAGACCGTTCATCGTTTCTGCACATGGCACATAATGGATAAATTACAAAAAAAAATGGAGTGAGCAACAAAGGGCATGTTATTCAAGCCTTTCACGATTGTGTGTGGTACACCGAGAACATCAAAGATTTTGAATGTAAATGGAGCAGAATCATTATCGAAAATGAGCTTCATGATTCAAAATGGTTGAATTCGTTGTTTGAGATACGGGAAAAATGGGTACCGGCTTACATGCAAAATATTTTCTTTGTTGGTATGAAGACTACTCAAAGAAGTGAATCAATGAATGCATTTTTGAAGACATACATCACGCGACAAAACACTTTATTTGAGTTCATATGCAGGTACATTTCTACTTTGTTATTATATTAGCTTGTATATTCGGTGGTTAAATTGTAGCATCGTCGTTGTAAATTTAACATTAAGTTATTTTATATAAATTTACGTAATGTGAAATAAAAACATATATGCATTTACTGCCACAAGAGTTTTATTGTTTACATTACGCTTATAATCTGGATTGCCAATATATTGGTTAAGCTGTAACATAATATTTATAACGGTAATATTACAGAATGCTGTATAACAATAACTATTGTTACATAAACAAACAACTGTAGTTCACCCAGTTTTTCCAATCAATATAATACGCTTGAAAATATCTGCAATATGATGTTATAAGGTAAGCATTGTTTTTTATTGTAGATTTGAGGTGGCTCTAAAGCATCAAAGAGAGAATGAAAATAGATGGAATTATAATGACAATAATACGAAGGGGGAGCTACTGACTAAATGGATCCTTGAGGCTGAAATGGAAGAAATATACACAAGTGTCTTTCACATCTTTCAAGAAGAGTTGAAGAAGAGTTTTATGTGCAACGTTACAATTGAAGATAAGGATGAAAATTCAGTTACATACAATGTGAGCAAAATAGATGAAGACAATGGAACAATGCATGTAAGGTTCAAAGACATTGATCATGTGCTTGTTTGTGACTGTCACTTTATGGAATTTCAAGGACTTCCATGCCAACATAGTTTGGCGGTTTTTAAACATCTAGGTTACAAAAAGATGCCACCAATTAACATTCTGTCTCGTTGGCGAAAAAGAATTACGAATGACTATTATGAGAGCAACAAGCATTGTACCGACAAGTCAACAATCAGTGACAAAGTCACCCACATCATGAGATTGTGCAATGAATTGATATCCATTGGCGTCAAACACGAATCTGCAACTGAGTTGGTGGAACAGAAATTAGAATGTGCTCTGTTAGAAACCAAAAATGCAGTCAAAGAAATCCATGAGAATGATAAGCAAAAATCAGGAACATGTCAAAGGGAAATACTAGTTCATCAGCCAGATAAAGCGAAAACAAAAGGGAGCGGAAAGGGTGGAAGACCAAAATTTAGTAGTAATCGCATTCAATCAAATCTTGAGAAAAAAGCAAGCAAGAGTCATAGACAATGTAAAACGTGCATGCAATATTCCGACCACGACTCTAGAACTTGTCCCACTAGAAGGCAATAAGAAATGTGAGTAGTTAATCTTCTTATTCAATAAGAATTATACTTGATAATTTTCTTATATTTTTGTTTTATTTATCCAGATTTACAACTAAAGATACAAAAATATGTCAAGAATGACTTGCAAGGAAGATTATTATTCATGAACACAATATACATGTGAATGATGCCCTACAGGAATATAGAACATTTTCTTATAAAGTTTTGAAATACATACTCTAGTTATACTCTCTTTATTGTGTATTTTTTTTAGTTTGTACCATGCATGGTGAATGAGTATAGGTTACGAATTTTTTTAACAATACGTAATAGTTGTAATATTACATTGATAACTGTAATAGTAAGTGGCTACGAATAACAATGATTTTAAAAATGTAAAATTAAATACGTTTAACAATAACCAATTGGACAATAAAAATTTATTAATAATTTGGAAGATGTATGATCCTTAATTAATTTTTATCCTTCCCAATTAATAAAATAGAAGGGTAATAACGGTTTCTTCATCAAAATCGTTAATAAGTATCCCCTATGTACCTAGTCTGTCTGTATATTGTAGCTGTAATATAACAATAACAATGATAATAACATGATGTTGTTATTAATATGACTATACAAACTGTAATATTACATTGATAACTGTAATATTAAGTGGCTACGAGTAACAATGTTTTTAAAAATGTAAACTTAAAAACGTTTTACAATAACCAATTGGAGAATAAAAATTTATTAATAATTTGGAAGATGTATGATCCTTAATTAATTTTTATCCTTCCCAATTAATAAAATAGAAGGGTAATAATGTTTTCTTCATCAAAATCGTTAATGAGTATCCCCTATGTACCTAGTCTGTCTGTATATTGTAGCTGTAATATAACAATAACAATGATAATAACATGATGTTGTTTTTAATATGACTGTACAAACTGTAATATTACATTGATAACTGTAATATTAAGTGGCTACGAGTAACAATGAATTTAAAAATGTAAAATTAAATACGTTTTACAATAACCAATTGGAGAATAAAAATTTATTAATAATTTGGAAGATGTATGATCCTTAATTAATTTTTATCCTTCCCAATTAGTAAAATAGAAGGGTAATAATGTTTTCTTCATCAAAATCGTTAATGAGTATCCCCTATGTACCTAGTCTGTCTGTATATTGTAGTTGTAATATAACAATAACAATGATAATAACATGATGTTGTTTTTAATATGACTATACAAACCGTAATATTAAAAGAGTATTATCCGCCAAACGCAATATCAATATTTAATATTATTTTGCGCGATGTAAAATACAATTGACTTTATTCTTGCCCAATTAAAAAAATGGATGTCTGATACTGTGTAAAATGTATGCGGATCTTAAGATAATTGGAGGTTTAGATAAGTTTTAACAAGAAGTGATGTAGAGGTACAACTTGTGACATCAAACTTCTATGAATAGGGTATATCTATTAGCTTTAATATAACGAAAATCATTATATACTCTTACTTAGTTGATTATGTTAACTTTTGTTCAACACAAAGTTGACGATAACTAGTTATGTACGCTGTTTGATTAAAAATGGAAATTGTAATATTACAGTTTGAATTGTAAAATCGAAAAGGTAGCTGTAAAAATATTAGTCAAAACGTAATAAGAAGGGGTAGCTGTAATAATAATAGTAAAAACGTAATATAAGAGTACTCTTCTAAGCATTAGTAATTTGTAACTGTAAAGTTTGTAATTGTAATTTTGTACATTTCAAAAAGTATGTTTAATCCCAAAAATTTCTATAATCTAATCAGAACATGTTCCACGAAGTATCATAGCAACATATTCAGCACGAATCCGGGCCATATCTGCTTCTTCAAAATCAAAAACATCTTTTCCTTCTGAGAGATATTCTGCAAACTTCAATACATACAATCCGCAATTCAAACTGGTAACCGATTGCTGGGGGCAAGGAACATGTTCTACTTCCCAAGTCTTCATATTATCAAAATTGTGCATCATTTCAAAGTACTTAGCCACCCACTTGGACTGCAAAAATTAACATTTCCAGTTAATAAAACAAACAAGCATACCAAGTAAAAATTAGTGACAATAAACTATAAATACATGTGTATTATAACTCAAGAACAATAAAGAACATACCCACTGAAGAACTCTTGCTTTAGCTCTGGCAGAATTATAGGAGTTGTACGATTGAAATCGACTTTGTTGAAAATTGATGACAAAAAGATGCCAGTGACTACCCGTGTGCAAAATCATGAAATAGTAATTAACTATACCCATAATATAATTTGGACAATCGAAACATTGACAAAGGTTTTTCTTCATTTCATCAGTAAGGACATCTGGACATGAATGCAACTTTATCTACATTGAAATTAGATAAAAAAAAGTTTGAACAAGTAATCGTTATAAGGAACCAAAAAGAATATTAAATAAACCAATCTAATAAGAAAGGAGAATTAACCTGAGGGTAAACATAAGAGAATAGACAATATAAACCAACACGATCTGCAGCTTTAGCTTTAAGTTCCAGCAGCTCAAATGACACTTCTAATACCTAAAAGGTGGAACATTTAACAATGATTGAAATTGATACATTTGTAAACATTTAATTTCACTTACATCACCAGAAATCATTTTTCCATCCAACAAATCAAGCAAATGTGTTCCTATGCAAAACGTGTTTTTACTTGTTCTATAATTCCTTGCACTCCTGAAATGTAAAAATCAATAACGAAATATGTAAAAAATGTGTAGAAAAGTAAATAATGTTGAACTAGAATGATTTCAATATGTATCACATAAAGACTTACATGTCTCTGGGATCACTTAGGAATTGATCAATACATGCTTTTTCCTCCAAAGAAATTTCGAAATATCCCAAATATTTTGTAACGCCTTTTAGTGAAACCTATAAAATTATGAATGAAAATTGAATCAATTGTAAAGAAATATCAAATATGGAAGTAGTATTGTTTGATTTTGTAGTAATAAAAACAAATCAACACTGATTTAAAAACAGTAATATAACATGTAGTGCTGTAATATATACGTGAAGCAGTAATATATACAATTGTGAAGTGGAGCAGTAATATATACAATCCTGTAAAATAAACATATGTCACCATAAAAAAGATATTAATATTAGAAGAATATAAGAAACATTAAAATGCTATGTTTGACCATAAATCTTACAAATGTTAGCAAAAATATTTTGCATATTGTAGTGTTTCATAATATTAACCACTAGTCAAATAATAGATAAGTAAGATTATACCTTCTCATTTACTAAAGTCTTCGATGCTTGCCTTGAATTAAATCCATCTTCTAGCAGAATGTTGGGTTTCCGATTAATTCTCATTTTCACACGCCTTGTTAATGAACTTTCAGATGTATTCGCTACTGTTTCTTTTCTCTTGTAGACTCTTTTGAAGGGAGGAGGTCCAAGACAAACATTCACATTATCACAAGGAACATGGGAGGAAGTCATTTGGTCATTACCAATTACAACATCAACCAAATTTGAGTAAGCCATCTGTTGATCGCCAATATTCGTCTCCTCCAAAAAATTGGTATTGACCTGTGAAATCTGAGAAAGCCCCAAGCTGAAAGTTGGGACATGCGACTTTGGATTCCCAGATTTTTTCTTCAAGGTAGAGAGTTCAGCTTCCAAATCAGCAACTTTCTTTTTTAATGACTTCAACTCAGAATTCTCAACTTCCAAAATACAGACTTTTTGATTTAACAACTGCACCTCCAAAATTAATTCATCATTTCTTTTCTTCAACTGTTGGGCTTCATTGTCATCAACATCTATACCATCAGTAGGATAATGTAGTTTCTCCCTTCTTTTTTTGGAATTCAACTTCTTCTTTATGGTTCCAACATTAAGCGGAGGCAAATTTTGCTCATTGGGAAGAAGCTTGAAGAAATCATTTTCATCAACTAAGATATTATACATAATCTGCAGGTAGTATAACTTTGTTTAATAAATATTTGTATCTACAAATAGCTGAAGTTTAGAAATTGCAAATGATAATGCCATGCAAATGCTATCGTGGCAAACAAAGATATGAATATGATTAAACCAATATTGCACAATTATTATGAATTAAATTCAACATACCATATCATCAATCACGCTAGATAGGTCTTTTAGCTTTGGTTCCACAGGAGAAGCCCACTTCCTAATCCTTGGCTTCAATTCGGGAAAAACTGGTTTAAACAAATTGATGTGCTCATACAACCATACCTGCAATATGTATAACAAAAATAAAGTTAAATCTAAAAAATATAATGGTGAATCTGACAACAAAGCTGTAATATTATGTTGATAACAGTAAAATAAGTAGTTTTGCCTTAATTCGCAAATTAATTAATTTAAAAAGTTGCATCTAGCAAAGAAGCCAAAAATAAAGATTTTCTTTCTTCTATGTAATGAAACTACATAAAATAACATCAATAGTTGAAAGTTACAGTAATTACCATAAAACATATGCTTGATCCAAGAGCATAAGTGCTAACATATTTCCTCTTCCCAGCCTTCTTGCTAATAATTTGGTCACGTATGAGAGGTACCTTTTCCATTGCTAGGCTGTGAATAGCCTCAGACCAATTGTAGAATTTCAGGTTCTCTAATTTGTCAAAATTGGATAGTGCAGCTCGTGGCACATTAGACCCAGACTCAAGCAATAAAAAGGTAGAACACATCAACAAAATTAATAGCTTTACAAAATCATCAACAGACTCATCGTCATCCTTGCAATGTAGCTCAATCATAAGCTGTTGAATTTTGTGGTATTAAAGGTGAAGTTTTTTTCTTTACTATATTTTGCCTCCAAATCAGAGGTTTTCCCACTCCCTCTTATCTTCACCTTTATACCTGAAGCAGGTAAACCTAGAATAGCTGCAACATCTTCAATGGAAAAATCTAAGTTTACCCCTCCCACACAAAATTTGTTGCCGTCAACATGCCTACTAATTAAATCTTCCAGCAACCAACGATTCACATTCAAATTTGGAATATGAAGAAGTTTATCAAAAGGAGTCACTGACATCCTTTTCAAGTGAGCTTCCTTTGGTTTATATTTTTCCACAAACTCAACAAATAACTTCACATAACATCGATGGTTCACGCAATAGTTAAATGTATCAAAATATTTAGAAATCAGCAAAAATATAAACACAAACAAAATAAAGAATTTAAGTCCCAGTCATGCACCAACAGATTTAGAGGTAGGATGAATTGAAGTTTCACCCTTATCTTTGCATTGCAACTTTATTGTGCTCGTCAAATTGCCTACAAGACCAAAAGATTGTGAGAAATCTTTAGTGGCTCATAATATATGTTAAACTCGTTTTTCTAAATTTTTTGTGTGCTTAATTGCTATTAAACATGAATCAAAAAATGCTACTAATTAACAATAACAAGTAGTTTAGAAGAAAGAAAAAAACGGTAAAATCAGACAGAGACCGAAACTTGGTGAGAAGGTAATCATCTAATAAATGAAGAAAAACAAACAGAATGAAACTTGGTGAGAATAATAATATGAGATTACAATGTTAAAAAAAACAAAAGTATTTATAATCATATTATTACCAACAAATGTTTCATCAAACGACAATAGGAACAAGATTAAAATGCATAAAAAATGTACAAAATGGCAAAAGAACTAGCAACACCGAAAAGGACGTGCTCAAATGGAACAGCCAGATTGATAAATAACGTACCTATTGATTTCATAGTTCCATCTCTGACTGATTCATCCATTCCGGATTTGGGGGAAATGATAGGTGTGACGATTAGGGAGGAAAAAGGGGGCGTTAGGGTCAAGATTTCAGTGGAGGCGTGAGGGTGAGATTAGTGAGGAGAAAGGGAGGGCTGAGGGTGAAGATTGCGGTGGAGGCGTGATGGTGAGATTAGGGAGGAGAAAGGGTGACGTCTAGGTGGAGATTTCGGAGGCGTTAGGGTGAAATTAGGGAAGAAAAAGGGAGGGGTTAAGGTGAAAACAGTGGAGGTGTCAATGTAGGAGACGTGAGTGTAACCCCTCCTAACCCTAACCAAACAAAACCGAATACCAATCCTGCCCTTCGACCAGTAAAAATAACCAGTTAATTTAACAAGCGTTGGATAAATATTGAATGGTGGATGATTAAGGGGCTCACTTAAGACTAATTGAGCCCCGGGCTCATTATATAATTTCTGTATATATATATATATATATATATATATATATATATATATATATATATATAAAACCTGTGGGTTGGTTCTCGTTAGCTCCTGCTAGAACTTTAATCGCATCGTTGAATGTGAGTCAGCGAATCCAAATCATTGATTATAAAACCAAAAAAACGTAACCACTTTTTACATACGGAACTTAATTTTTTGAATTAATTTGAGGTTTTTTTGACATTTCGATTATTATTTTGTTGGTTTTCGTATACAATTCTCAAATAATAAATCATTAATTTTAAAATTTAGTATTTGTATCCAATTTTATGAGCTATTGTTTTTTTCTAGAAATTGGTCAAATTTAACTTTGGAATTTTATTGTTTACATTAATGTTATTATGTTTTTGAGTCACGCCACTCTATTAACTTTTCCGTCGTGCTCCATCAACTAAATAAATATTAAATTAAGAAATTTACGTAAGAATCCCCGGATAATATAATTTCCTAACTTATTTAGATATAAGGGTCCTTATACACGGACGCGGGCGTCACGGACGCGCCTTACGTGGACGTGTTGAGTCAGCGTCCAGTCAGCAAAATTTCTCTTCACGTGCTTTGGTCTTCGTTCTTTAGGTTGAACGATTCTTTTCCCAATACACAGATAATGCAGACCCTAAGACAGCGTGCAGACCCTAGGACAGCGTGCAGACCCTTTATTCATGCAGAGTCCAGACTTATCATAATAAAATATTGTTTTTAACTTTTAGGTTGGATCAACTTAATCCAAACAGACACACAACATATTCCGAACAGACAGTCTTCTTATTCCGAACAGACGCACAACTTAATCCGAACAGACAGACTTCTTATTCCGAACAGACACACAACATATTCCGAACAGACACACAACATATTCCGAACAGACACACAACTTAATCCGAACAGACACATAACTTAATCCGAACAGACACACAACATATTCCGAACAGACAGACTACTTATTCCGAACAGACATACTTCTTATTCCGAACAAAAAGACTTCTTAATCCGAACAGACAGACTTCTTATTCCGAACAGACACACAACATATTCCGAACAGACAAACAACATATTCCGAACAGACAAACAACATATTCCGAACAGACAGACTTCTTATTCCGAACAGACGCACAACTTAATCCGAACAGACACACAACATATTCCGAACAGACAGACTTCTTATTCCGAACAGACGTACAACTTAATCCAAACAGACAGACTGCTTATTCCGAACAGAAATACTTCTTATTCCGAACAAACAGACTTCTTATTCCGAACAGACACACAACATATTCCGAACAGACAAACTTCTTATTCCGAACAGACGCACAACTTAATCCGAACAGACACACAACATATTCCGAACAGATAGACTTCTTATTCCGAACTGACATACAACTGTTATACATGAAGAAAATGAAGAAGAATGTGATCATTCCTACATTTTTAAGGATGACTTTGGTCTTGTTTGTTGTATATGTGGAATTACACGCAAAAGCATAGAAAGTATTATTTATGTAGAAAGATTGTCTTGTATTATTTATGTAGAAAGTATTCCGAACATACACACCACTTAATCCGAACAGACAGACTTCTTATTCCGAACAGACACACAACATATTCCGAACAGATAGACTTCTTATTCCGAACTGACATACAACTGTTATACATGAAGAAAATGAAGAAGAATGTGATCATTCCTACATTTTTAAGGATGACTTTGGTCTTGTTTGTTGTATATGTGGAATTACACGCAAAAGCATAGAAAGTATTATTTATGTAGAAAGATTGTCTTGTATTATTTATGTAGAAAGTATTCCGAACATACACACCACTTAATCCGAACAGACAGACTTCTTATTCCGAACAGACACACAACATATTCCGAACAGACTGACTTCTTATTCCGAACAGACATACAACTGTTGTACATGAAGAAAATGAAGAAGAATGTGATCATTCCTACATTCTTAAGGATGACTTTGGTCTTGTTTGTTGTATATGTGGAATTATACGCAAAAGCATAGAACTTTCTGATTGAACTTTTAACAGTAGAACATCACGCCAAAATCCTCGGAAGCTTTGACACCATTGCATCTCGTTCCAGCACATTAACACCTGACCCAGAGGTAGCAAACAAACGGGTGTGATGCCTTTTCTTAACACAAAAACCACAAGAATCGGCATAAGCAACGTAAAATGTTTGGGCTTCTTCGAAAGAGGGGAAAAACACGCCAAAATCCTCGGAAGCTTTGACAACATTGCATCTCGTTTCAGCACATTAACACCTGACCCAGAGGTAGCAAACAAACGGATGTGATGCCTTTTCTTAACACAAAAACCACAAGAATCAGCATAAGCAACGTAAAATGTTTGGGTTTCTTCGAAAGAGGGGAAAAACATCCCCTCCTTATGAACGTTTGTCGGTTGCTCCACTTGGAAAGACACATGAACGATTTCCATCAAAGCACATAGGTAAGACCATAGAAGAGAAGGGAAGAAAAAGGAAGACGCATGTTGAGATTTATAACAAGTCTCCTGTGCTGTGTAGGAGAGCCAAAATGTTCATGGAAAATGAGTGATTTGAGACGCATTAATGAGGGATGGAGGGATGTAGACATTTGTACGAAACGAGGAATAAAATAAAAAATAAACTTTTTCTGTGGAGACTGCCACCTCAAACGCGTCTGCTGACTGGGCTGACCACGTAAGCGCGCGTCCCGAACGCTAGCGTCCACTAATCGATATTTACATCATTTTCCCCAAAATCCCTAAAACTTAGTGGGTCAGTCTCTGAATCCCCTCTAGTAGGCTATGTTGATGTACTAATTTAGCTTATTCTGCACTTTTTAAGGGTAAATTACAATTTGCCGATTTCAACTATGACCGAGTAATACTTTGACCCCCTAAACTTTAAAAAGCCACACTTATATCCTTTACGATTTGATTTTAGTAACAGTTTGATTCATTTTGTATCACAGAATTATTATTTTTCAACTTGTTCATTGTTTTTCTCAAATTGTTTCATGTGGTTTGCCAAATATACTTCTAATCTATATTTGTCGTGAAGTTCAAATCAAACTGGAGTAGATTTTACTCGAATTTGAGTTTGATTGGTTCAAAATTTGATCCAATTTGAAGCAAATTAAACATTCAATTTGATTTGAACTTTACGACAAAGATAGATTAGAAGTATATTGACAAACAACACAAAAAATATTTGAGAAAAAAACAATGAATATGCTGAAAAATAATAATGTTTTGATGGAGATGGGTCAAAGTGTTAAATAAATAAAAGTTTAAGGGAGTGTAAATGAAACATTTTAAATTTCAAGGTCTAAAAGTGTAATTTACCTTTTTTTAATGATACCTTGAAGGTATCGTATATTCGTTCTTATGCTAAAAGACGATAACGGTTATAGTGAGGATGTTTCCCTCAATTATTTGATCTGATTAGGAATAATAAAAGATGACAACTGAGCATGGGATCACGATTATGATGATAATAATAGGCGATTATGGTATTGCTCTAGATCTGGATGTGTTCAAGCCGAAAAAAGCGTAGGGACTTGTCTACTCTATGTGGTTGATTTATTGATTTTGTGCAAAACAAAAAAGTAATTTAATATTGAATAAAAGGAAAGAGTTAGAGAGGTTGAGGATGGACGCCGACGGTATGGTAATTAATATTATATTAATGCAAGGAGTTAGGATGAATATTAGGATAATAATAATAGGTGTACACTACATAGGGATGTGTTCAATTCAACCCAAAAGAATCGAATCTAGATGGCAGATGCCACATGGCAACGTTGGTTACCGTTCAGTTGAGTTGAGTTGTAGAAAAAAAGAAAAAAAAATGTTGAAGATGGAGTGAATAATAATAAGAGTAATAGTGTAAGGTGGAAAAAGAAAAAAGGTATCCATTATTTATCCATCTGGAATTGGATTCTGGAGAGTCTGAGATTAGCATTAGCGGCTGTGGCTTTTTTAGTTTGGTTTGGTTTGATTTTGGTGTGAATAAATTATTAAGGTTGGATTTGGAAGGTTCTGAGAGTGTGAGTGAGAGAGTGAGAGGAAGGAGAAATTCGGTGATCGATCGATTGCAGTTTGGATCAGGTACAGCTTTTCATTCCCATTTCCATTCCCATTCAATCGAGGGCCAGCAGGAACTTGATGTGATTATTAGTAATTTTTCTCCTTTTGGGTTTTTAGAATTTCTGTTGTCTCATTATACACATGCTTCAGTAGGAATCAGATTTTTCTTGACATTTTTGTGTTGTGTGCAGATTAATTAATTATTAAGCCCTTCGGAATGTCTTTGCATTTTCTATTTTTGTTGCAACTTAAGACTTTGTAGATGGGTTAAATCAATTTTTAATTTCTAAATGCTATTTGGATCGAGAATTAGTGATGGATGGTAATATTGAAATGAAATGTGAATCGGAAACTCATACATTTGAACATATGTCAAGTTCGATAACCACAAGTTGTTAAAATATGAAACACAATTAATACGAATCAAATTGAAAACCAAATACAACTCGAATTGATGGCCAGGAATTTAAACAGAATTCTCATTCTTGTCGCATACTTAGTGTAGTAAATCGACAAATTTTGAGCATGCATGCGGTTTATGTTATGAATGTTTTTGTTAACTAATGTGCTTCCTCCAATTGCTGCAGAAGGAGGACGTTACAGCGAGTCAGGGATGGCATTCTCTTTCTCTCTGGCAGCAGCAACAGCAACAGCAACAGGAGCTACATTCTCCTCTACTCTGCTCCATCGCCATCACCACTCCTCTTCACGTCCACCGCTGCTCTCCTATGGTAACTAACCAATCCCATCGAATGCTAGCTAGCTCTTGACTGTCATTTCATCATCATCATCATCATCATCATCATCATCCATGCATCGTCTCTTCTCTTGACTGTCAGAGAGGATGAGGATGAGGAGGCCACACACTTCTATTCTTGCTACGTCCAGCGACTTTACTTCCCGACAACTGCTCGGATCCATGCCTGATCCTTCTCCACCGGAAGAGGATCAATCTCTACATCAGGTACTCCAACACATCCACTACATCATAACAAGACTTACTCCAATTTTAACATCAAACCCTGCAAATGCTAATTTGATTACCAACATCCTTTACTTCAGATCTCGGTTTCTATTCCGCAATTTTACTCTGATTACCATTTTCTGCTGTTAACCACACTAACTTCTTCCACAGGCACTCTCTGATCCCATTTCTGTAGTGGCAGTTAAGACTGAAGCTTCACTCCAAAGTGATGCGTCTTCAGAGTTCATCCAAAACAGTCAAGGTCAAGCTGACGACATAACGTTCAGTGCTAATCAAACGTCCATTCTTCCAACTGGAGATGGCCAGAAAATATACGAAATCGATCCACTCTTGAAGGATCACAGGACACATCTTGATTATAGGTAAATTTCTCTAGGTTCATATGTAAATGATCTTTAATTACCAACTTCCAACCCTTAGTTCTGGATGGTATTGGAAAAGGCTCATCTACTTCCCATATGCCTCATTCCTACCAAACCTTCAGTGTTAAAATTATTTTTCAGGAATAACACAAGTAAACACAGGCAATACTGTTCTGGCAATACTTTCTTTATTTCAAAACATTATATATTTGTTATATTTACACTTTTTCACTGAATTTTTGGTTCAGCTGATATATATAAAAGGTTTCCACTGCTTGGATCTTACTATGTTGCATAACCAACACTACTAAAAAATGAAAAAGACGTCATTTCATTCACGATGCCTTTCCATGAATTTGTTTATGTGATTATGCATGTAAATTGTTCTATTGCAATGGTTTGGCTAATTGTGTGCTGAACTAGAAACCTGACCAAGTTTCTCTTTGATGTCCATTTGGAATTGTACATTAGGATTTTGCTTCTCTATAACTTACACTGTGTTCCTTCTCAGGTATAGCCTTTATAGAAAAATGCGTCACTTGATTGAAGAGCAAGAGGGTGGCCTTGATGAATTTTCTCGAGGTTATGAGAAATTTGGCTTCAATCGCAGGTATTTTTTTTGGTTTTCCTTTCTTCCATGCCATCCTGAAATTTGTTATCTTCTTTATAAGTTTCGCAAATCTTATGCCAGTTGAGCATGTCACATTTCAACTTTTGTATGCTATAATTTCATACTTTCCTCAACTCAGTGTATTGTTAAAACTCAGATTTTTATGCAATCTATTGGTGCACTTTTGAGACACTATTTATTTCTCATACCCTTTAACGTATTTCTTATGTGCATTATATATCTTATACAGTGAAACTGGCATTACATATCGAGAATGGGCTCCTGGAGCACAGGTTTGTGTTTTCTTTCTCATGCTACAGTAATAGCTAATTTGGTACATACCAAGACTCCCAATCAGGTATCTCACTTGGGACACACTCGGTCAACCTCACAAACAGAGGTTCTGGGCTTTGCAAAACCCACACGAATGCTATTTAATGACTCACTGGTTACCCTGTCCCCATGTTACCATTATTCAGAGGAGGGCAAGTGTAAATTCATCATGGTTTGATATTATAGTAGTTAAAGTCTAATCACACACGTTGTATAGTGCTAATGTGAGGAGATTTTAACTGGATCCAAATGCAGATGTTATCGGGTCCCTTTCGCCTTTCATTTCCTTTACATCAATTAAACTGTGATTTTCTTATTTTCAGTCAGCAGCACTTATAGGAGATTTTAACAACTGGAATCCAAATGCAGATGTTATGACTCAGGTACAACATCATCACTTGCTTTTCATTTTCCCCCCCTATCAGTGCCACCATATAAATGAGAGTTTTTTATACTTATTGTGATAATGAACTTTTTAAAGATGTAATGCTTCATTTTGATTTCATGTATGCACACTTTTTCCTACCAGAATGAGTTCGGTGTGTGGGAGATCTTTTTGCCAAATAATGCAGATGGTTCTCCTCCAATTCCTCATGGGTCTCGTGTGAAGGTATCATGACTATAGATTAATTTGCACCCAATTTTTTTCACATGAATGGTTTCATGTAGGTGGCTTGTCATGGTTTTTCCCCATTGCTCAAAGACCTTTATATTTACCTAAAAATGATTTTTATTAATATAAACTAACATTAAAATTGGACTTCCTTCTTATAAAATAACAGATACGCATGAATACTCCCTCTGGTATTAAAGATTCAATTCCTGCATGGATCAAGTTCTCTGTCCAAGCACCCGGTGAAATTCCCTACAATGGCATATATTATGATCCTCCAGTAGAGGTAGGTCCCTAATGGAAAGTATCAGCACTTAAAACTATCAAGACATACTATGAGGTATTAACCTTGTAGTGTCTTCCCCAAGCAAAAAGCTGAGTGCCAGGGGAAGTGAAAATAGTCTATCACAGGTCATATCAGTTTTGGGCTCATTTGATCGAGATCTGTATTCATACATCTAGTCTAGAAGCAAACCAACTTTTCATTTCTTTTTTTTGGGAAAAATATGATAAACTAGATAAAGTAACATTCCTTTGTGGATGTTGCCTTGTGTTGCTACTTACTTAAATCATTCTAACGTTCTCTGCAGGAGAGGTATGTTTTCGAACATCCACAACCAAAAGCTCCAAAGTCACTACGTATCTATGAAGCTCACGTGGGGATGAGCAGCACGGTATAGTATCATATGATTCTTACATGTGATGAAGCATCTTCATATCTATAGTTGTCAAGATGAAAAACCATTAAGGACTCAAGGCAGAAGACTTCATAAATAATATAACCTTTTTAGTGGTGTTGTCATTAATAAAGTCTACTATTTTAAGTGATACCTATAGCAAGACTATGATTAAATGGATGCTGAAGATTGTGACACAGATTTCCTTATATTTAATCTTTACCAAACAAGAGAAATAGCAATGCTGTTTTATTTTCCCAAGATGCTTGAGATGATGCTCCCATGTTCGCAAGAACAACATTCCAGTATCATAATATTTAATCGAATGACACATCCTAGAAAAGTTTTGAAATCTATTAAATTCTTGTTCTTAGTACAAGATGAAAATTTCTTATTTGTTAGCAAAGGCCACATAGCTCAGTAAACATGCACATGATCTAGTTACCAGTCAACATTGAGTTGATATACTTTTGTGGTTATCGTATGTGAAGGTGCACACGTCCCTTTGATTTGACTCACTTATAGAGTTGTCATTTGGACTCTTAATATATTACGGTTGTAGTACGCTATAGACATATAGTTATTATATGTCCGGGAGAACTATGGTCTGGTCATGACTGTCTATGAACTAACAAAAATGTTAAAGAGCCACGATGTAGTTATTTGTATACACATCTTGGGCTGGTAGAGGGTGTATGTGAGGAGATGTAGAGTTTATTGTATTGCAATGAGTTGAAAGGTTTTGGTCACCCTACTCATCATCAATTGGTTTGGAGATGATAGTTCATATTTTCCAATTGTTGGTCAAGTCCAACGCAACCACCTATAGCTATATGTTATGCTTATGTTTTGGTTCCAATAGTTTTCACATGCAAGTGAATTATTACGAATTATGGTTTATCTTTAATGGCATTCTCATACAGTAACAGTCAACAATTGTGAGGGAGTTGTTTGAGAACAAATTTATATTACAGAATCATGAGACATTGTAATTAGTTATATGATCTTGGTTACTACCCTCAACATAAACCAGTTTGGGGATAGAAGACCTGCACTTCAACAGAAAAAAATGTCCACAAAAAATCTAATATTTGAGGAAATTGCAGTATTTTTTCTTTCTATTTTTTGTTATGTGGAAGAAACCCCTTCAAGTATCTAAGGTTCATTCCTTCAGGTATCTAACGTTCTTTCTATTTTTCTCTCTCTTGCTTCCCATGGTTCTTTTACTTTCTTCCTTTACTATCTTAGAAATAGTATTTACTACACAGGAACCAAAAATCAACAGTTATGCTAGCTTCAGAGATGATATGTTACCTCGGATCAAAAAACTTGGATATAATGCTGTTCAAATCATGGCTATTCAAGAGCATTCCTACTACGCAAGTTTTGGGTACACTTCTTAAAAAGCTTTTGAGATATGCAATTATAAATTTTAGGCATATATTGCATTGAAATTGAATAAAAGTTAACGTCACTTCTGAAAATGACTCAAGCAGCTCACCAGGTCTGGCAATTTTGGCATTTGAGAGAATTAATATTTATATAGTTAGTCAAAATGTTTGTCGGTGGATGTTTTGTTTCATTGCTTGTGTGTCTGCCGGTAGCTAACTTACATTTGGTGTCTTTTATGGAAGATTAATTGTTAATTTGCTACTTATTTGTAGCTTTTAGCAATTTAATTGACTGATATTTCCTTTACCATTGAGCTGCATATCTTCAAACTCAGTGACATAGAGTGTCAGTTTTCTGGCGGATACAATCACATATGACGGTTGAATTAAAAAACTATTCATATAGCCTTAATCTCTATGATGTGGTTAAACCCCTTAAACTGTTATTGAGGTTTAATAGCATTACACAGCTGCACTGTTAAGGCCTACTCGATTTTGTGATATCATAAAAGCATGATCAAGGTTTTAGTACCTATGGTTTCAATTTTTTATTCTGTTTCCTATTTTTAATGCAACAGATGGTAATACTTACTCTTGTTTGTGGTGCAGATACCATGTCACAAACTTCTTTGCACCGAGCAGTCGGTGTGGAACACCAGATGATCTTAAATCTTTGATTGATAAGGCGCATGAACTAGGTCTTCTTGTCCTCATGGATATTGTGCATAGGCAAGTGTTTTCAATTTAAAATCTAAATTGAACCCACAAATTGTCTCTCTCTAAGTGTAAATGTTGACAGTTACAATTTTCTTATTCTTTGTACAATGGTCATGAAGCACTACATAATCGTGTGCTTTCATTACAAATATGAATAAGACTGTCGTCATCCTTGCTTGTTCAATTTCAAGTCATATAAGATAATGAAATAATGAAAATGTGGAACTTCTCTTCTGGAGAATTATCTTTACGTTAAAACTTGAGAGGATAGAAATGCTGATTTTTTTGACCATGCAAAAACAGGACGACCAGCCCAGCGTACAAGATGTAGCTAGACTGTTCGGTATTCACTGACTCATTGAGAATCATTTTTCGAGAGGACATTATGGAAAGTCAAATACACTCATAATGAGTATATTGTATTAAGCGACAGTAGGCTTTATGGGGGTGTGCAACACATATGAGTTGCCCCACATATGCTATGGTTACACATGAAAACCATATGAATTACGTACCTGATTATTAGTAATTATGAATGTTTTGTAGTTTACAGGAAGTTTCCAAAACATTATGGTAGGGATATTCATGTGACCCAAATATGCTTACTTGTTTGAGTATGTATGGAAATTATTTTTATTTCATTTCTTTAATGGATGTGTTTTTCTAAACTGGCCCCTATGGGCATTATAATTCTACCTTACTTTTTATTGACTTGCGAGATTTATTCTATTGTCTTTAAAGTAACAATTTCTGTCGTATGACTTGCATAAGAGAACACGGTTATAATTCCTTTTATATCTCCTTTTGTTCATTCAGCCATTCTTCAAACAATGTCCTGGATGGACTGAACCAGTTTGATGGGACGGATAGTCATTATTTCCATTCTGGTTCACGAGGCTATCATTGGATGTGGGATTCTCGCCTTTTTAATTATGGGAGCTGGGAAGTATGTACCTTTTTCACTTTCATATCACTTATTGTTTGGCTTGGTGTACTGTTGGAAGCATAAATACTTCAAAGCAGTCTTTTTGTGCATATGGTAGTGTCACACCCATCTTGTGAATGTGAAATTCATAAGATACATTTGATGCAAGTCGAGCTTCTTTGGAGAGCTTCTCAATCTGAAAAATAAACTATTTTAAAGATTCAACTCTTTTCACTCAATGGTACTGTTTTTCCATTGCAGTGCTTATGGAATACACAATCAACTTCTTGACTTCATTTGAATTAATATATCTTTGTATGTTGAAGACAAAAACATCGAAGTCATTAAAGTTTTATAGCCATATGCATCTTGATATCATATCTTACAATTTTGAAAATTGTGTATCTTTGTATTTGTATTAAACCCATATCCATGCCTGTCCTTCATTGGTTGCACACTGTATTTAATGGTGGATGCTAATTAGTTCATTTCCTTTTTTTAGGTGCTGAGATTTCTTCTTTCAAATGCAAGATGGTGGCTTGATGAATACAAATTTGATGGGTTTAGGTTTGATGGTGTGACTTCGATGATGTACACTCATCATGGTTTGCAGGTATTAAAAATAAATATGAACATTCTTTATCACCAATTCAGTAGTTATATTAGAACTAACAATTGACATTATAAAATAACCTACAAAAACAATTATTTACGTAATGTAGACAATTGGAAGCATTTAAGTCTGTATTTCTTGTAATGCTAAGGGTGGAAAAACCCTGGTCAACTTTCCTTTATTTGGTAACTCAGTTGGCCAAGTGTTGCTGTAGGGGTACTTGGTTATTGTGGGGCTGTGGGCATGTTTTTGATGTTCCAAGAATTTTCGTCATCACTATTTGCTACTCTCTAATTTTTGTTTTCTTTCCAGATGGCATTTACTGGTAATTACAATGAGTATTTTGGGTTTGCAACTGATACAGATGCAGTTATTTATTTGATGCTGGTAAATGATCTTGTTCATGGACTCTTTCCTCAGGCGGTTACCATTGGTGAAGATGTAAGTAAATCCTGTTACAATCAACCCCACAACACTCAGTACCTGTTATGGTCACATTATTCTTAGTGATCTTTATGCCAGTGATAACTATTGAATTGCAATTATACGTAGGATGACCCTTATGATGCAAAATCTAAGCCTGACTATTATATAACCAATCTAAAGCTAGTGTTGAATGAGTAGGTTGAACTTCTCTATGTCTACCTTGTTACTGGTCAGTGTTGGTCAGGAATATCAGAAGTCTGCTCTTAACTAAACTGGGCCTATATTGATGAGGTAAAAAAACATTGTCATGGACAACATTCACCTTTTGTCATGAGTATATTTAAGTATTTACATGATGCATTTTTTATAGTTGGTAGATTTTGCATAAAGATCACTTGCCCACATTATTCATCTAATCAAATGTCAGCCTTCTCCATCATCACTTATGCTAAGATTCGAGATTCATTTTAAAGTCTTATCTGAGCTGTTGGGTGTTATTGTGGATTACCACTTCATACCTTTTTCTCCTCAGGTGAGTGGAATGCCGACCTTCTGTATTCCTGTTTGTGATGGCGGTGTGGGGTTCGATTATCGCCTACATATGGCAGTTGCAGATAAATGGATTGAACTTCTCAAGTAAGCCTGGTTTGACATTTTTAGTGTAACTTCAGGTGATGCTATTGTGTACTGTGGACCTTGTAGGACATTTCGATCAGTAAATCCAACATAATTATAATCAACACTTTGTTTGGTCACTGCTACTATGATGTGATAAGATTGTCTACTACCACCTCAAGTTATATTTTCCATCCTTAGCTTTTATCTCTCATTTTCAGTTTCTGCTAGCTTTAATCTTCTGAGTTAAGGTTTTGAAAACTAAACTGGGCATTGAACAAGTGAGCAGGGGCGATGCTAAGCACGAAGAAGGTGGTCAGGCGACCACCCAAAATATTGGAATTTCCTCTAGTTAGTAAAGACCCTTCTGAACTTTGACCTCCTGAATTTTTGTTTCTTTTGGATTTTTCTGAATACCAGTAGTAAGATATGCAGATGAGATTTGTCTATTTAATCTACTTAGGAACAATTATTTGCAAGAGCATCAAATTACCCACTTAGGTAAAATACCCAAAAATATTCCAAATCAAATCTCAAATTGAACCAAACCAATCCCATTTTTTAATCATGTTTGCAAATTCTGACCCCCGATCTGAATTTTCGTCACTGCTCCTGCCGGTGATGACACTGGCTCGATAGGTTACAAGTACAAATGGTTAGTTGAATTATGTTAACATGGCATAGTTTATGTCTCACTATTTTAAATTCATAATAATTTATAAAATCAAAAACATCCTGAAGTGTTGTAGTGCTGAATTTTTCCTTTACTACACTTTTGCAATGTGTGTGCCTCTTGTAGTCTTTATTTTTTTTATGTTAGATACTTCAGGAAGAACGAAAGTGAAAGTGTGTTCTATTTTCCAGGAAAAGTGACGAGCATTGGTTAATGGGGGACATTGTGCACACACTTACGAATAGAAGATGGTTAGAAAAATGTGTTACCTATGCTGAAAGTCATGATCAAGCTCTCGTCGGTGATAAGACAATTGCATTTTGGCTCATGGACAAGGTTGATTAATTTTCTATATTCATGGCCTGGACTTCTTTTTTAATTTGATACAACATTGTTACATTTACACATTAAAAGAAAAACATCAGCTTTTGGAAATTTCTTGTACTGCCAATTTGTAATTGATCTTGGAGTTAAATGAAGGAAGAAATGATGGTATGACTACTAACTTATGAAGTATAAATGTTAGTTGAATAATAATTTTTTTGAAGTGATAGTTTAACATTGTTTAGTCTGTCTCATTTGTTGAAGTCTAGAGTGCTGCTTTGGTATTTAAATCATCTTTTGATCCTTCACAAGCCATGAACTTTCTGTTTCATGATCCATAATGGAGGTGGATGCAAAAGTTATCTAATATTAAAATTGGTTACCTAAGGCCAAACCTTGTAAGCTTGAACTTTCGTGACTTAGCATTAGGGAACCTTTGCTGAAGTTGTTGTTGTATATGGACTAATTATGCTTAGCATTTTCATGATGGGTGCGCTTTTTAGTTTTGTACATTCTAATTGCTTTGGTTATTCTTATTCTTTTGTTACTGCAGGACATGTATGATTTCATGGCTCTCGATAGACCTTCAACACCCAGAATAGATCGTGGGATAGCACTACATAAAATGATACGCTTAATTACAATGGGTTTAGGTGGAGAAGGATATTTAAATTTCATGGGTAATGAGTTTGGTCATCCAGGTAATAGTCTTTGCATTTATTGTAATATTTGTCATGATCTCGTGCAGCACATGATGCACTAAAGTTTCATATGTATGTTTTTTCTGATTATTTGGGGGATTCTGTCAGAATGGATCGATTTTCCGAGGGATGACCGACATCTATCAGATGGAAGAGTAGTACCTGGAAACAATAATAGCTTTGATAAGTGCCGCCGCAGATTTGATCTAGTACGTCTTAATACATTTGTTATTTAATTCATTGCAAATCAATGAAGAATGGATACAAATAAGGGTTACGGGTATGACTAGAGGTGTCAACGGATCGGATACGGATCGGATATAGGTATATCCATATTCGTATTCGCATGAAATTTAGGAATTCGGATTCGGATACGGATTGTTTGCGGATATGAAAAGTCTATATCCGTTCGGATATTTGACGGATTCGGATCGGATACGGATAATATCCGTATCCGTAAACATAATTCCCCACATTATAACATTTTTCATTTTCACTTAGACAAATTCTTATAAATAGTCAGATTTATAACTTTATTTGGTTTCAAATATTAATTTACTTTATCTTAATTTCTAACTCCATATTCTAGAAAGGATAATGATATTCAATGCTTGAATAAATGTGATTAGTAGATGTATTTTTATTTGAATAAGTAAATTTAATAATTATACATTCAAAATATAATCACACAAGGTTGAAATATAAATACTTCTAGGTATAATAATGTATTGCATACGTATATGATACAAATATGGATCTTATAATACAAATATTCAATCTCGGATCGGATGTTATTCGGATCGGATGTATCAATATCCATATTCGCATTCGCATGTCCCAAATATTACACGAATCGAATATTATTCGGATCGGATATTGTTCGGACCGAATATTTTTCGAACCGGACGCGAACGAATTTCCGAATTTCGAACATCCATTGACACCCCTAGGTATGACGCATATGCATCGATGTGTTAGTATTAAAGCTTTTTAATAAATAAATATTCTTTGTGCTTAAAAATAAGAACTGTTTTAAAGTATATATTTTGTGACCTCCGAATGTACTGGATATGTATGAAAGTATATCGTTCTGTAACTATATATTTATATCTGATTAAGGTATTAAATATTATAGCTAAACGCTTACACATCCAGTATAAAGATGTACGTAGATCAAAATATTTGTTGGATATTTGACACTTTCTTTTTTACTTATATTTCTGAATTTCCTTGAATTTTGCGAGAGCTGATGTGATTTTGTGAACCATACGTCCATACCTATCAAATTGTGTTTTTTTAGTATTTTATATTGTATGCACATATTGTTAAAAAATGTTATGTAAGTACTTGTATCCCTAAAAAATATGGTACTTATATTTTTAAAATTAATGTGCAAGCATGTTATTTATCTAAATTTATCAAGTTTCTTTAAGTTACGGCCTCAAAAACAATGAATATTATATTAGTTTTATGACATAACATGCAATTCTGTAAACACAGTCACAGAGAACGTGCTAATTCCATTTTTAACGCCCCGAATGCTTTAATAAAACCCTATGCGATCCCCTTGTGTCTATTTGGTGCCATGTCATTGCCAAATGAGGGAGATTGGCTCAATGGATGAAAAAGGAAGAAGAGTAGCCCCAAGTTACCAGCGTCAAGGAATTCCCCACTTTCATGATATTGGGATTATTAGTACAGAACGAATTCTGGTGACTGGTTTGCATATCACAACCAGAATTAGCTCTCATTTGCTTCTTCATATCACAACAGAAAAAAATATTATGAGAAGTTATGATGTTGATGTCATATATATTAAATTCAACTTCATGAGTAGTAAGCCTGCTCCTGTAACATCTATCTCCAATAGCCTTTTCATTGTTTATCATAAGAAATATATTTTAGGGCAATTTGATAGATATCTTGTTTCATTAGGGTGACGCGGACTATCTCAGATATCATGGGATGCAAGAGTTTGACCGGGCAATGCAACATCTTGAGAAGAAATATGGTGTATGTATCACTTGATTCCATACCTCGAAATTTTCTTCTATACTATGTTTTAAGTAATTGAGCTTATGTAAATTGTTCATCATAGATCCCCTAACAGTACAAATTATTGTGTGATACAGACAGGATTTTCTTTTTCAGAAAAAGTAAAGTCAGGAAAATGTTTTCCTTTAATGGTCTTTGTTTGACTTTCTTTTGTAGTTTATGACTTCAAAACACCAATACATATCGAGGAAAGATGAGGGAGACAAGGTAGTTGTTTTTGAACGAGATGATTTGGTATTTGTTTTCAACTTCCACTGGAACAACAGTTATTTTGATTACCGAGTTGGATGCTTGAAACCTGGCAAATACAAGGTACATATCCTTTCTTTTTGTTATTATTTCTTCCATGCCTTCCTAAGATAGATGTCAATTAGGGATTCTATATATGTCTCAAATATTACAAAAAGGAACATAAAGTCAGAAGCCCCTCATGTCTTACCTCTAATAAATATGATTTCAATAGTTTTGACTCTGAGATCATTACTGCACCACAGTTAAATCAGATGGTCCCATCCGTGTTTGGGCTAAAATTGTCATATTGCCTTTTAACTACTCATCATGTCAATATTCGTACTCCTGCCAAGAAAAAAAAACTAACAATCTGCACACTCCTGAGACGACAACTTCTCCCATTTCTCTTCTCTAAAACTGTAAAACAGATAACATTTCAAACCAAGTAGCAAGACTTTGTCAGTAAAGTGAAGTGAATCATTCGTAACTTAAATGCTGACCTATGATTTTTGTATATTTTTGGCCATAAGTACATGGCCTAGTTGGTAAAAATAAACTGAATTTTTATCTCCTGCGTGCCAGGTTGTCTTGAATTCTGATGACAAGCTGTTTGGTGGATTTGGTCTAATCGATCCCGCTGCAGAGTACTTCAGCAATGTAAGCAATGGGCATCCCCTAGACTAGTTCTGTTAAAATGCCGATTAAGAATAAGTCATCATTAACATGAATAAAACACTTGTATGCAGGAACGATCGTACGACAACAGGCCTCGTTCGTTTTCAGTATATGCACCTTGTAGAACTGTCGTGGTGTATGCCCTCTCAGAAGAGTAGTTCAGAACCATAGCTAGAGATTTCTAATGTTGATGTTTGGTTTTATATGCATGCTTTCTCAGTCTCAGAAGAGTAGTAGTTCAGAACCATAGTCAGACTGCTTTATCGGATCTACATTGTACAGAGACACTATAATATCAATTATGCTCATAAATCAAGTTGGATCCAAATTCATGGTTGCAGAGTTTCTTGATAATAAGTTTTATATATTAAATATTTAAAGGAAAATACCAAAAACAAATACCAAATCCTAGTTCCTACCCTGCGTGAAGCATGACTCTAGCCGATCATCCTCATCTTCGTTTCCCTTTCTTGTTTGATTTCTTCTTTTGTGACCCTCCTTTGTCGCGGCCGGTCCCAAGCAAATCGTCTGGTTCCAACTCGTATTTCTTCTTCAAGCGCTTGTATTCCTCTTGATTTAAGCCCATTAGTGCAACATCTTCTATGTCACTTGTCGTAGGATCCTCTGTTGTTGTCGTTGTGCGGCCTCGTGGATGCCGTGAAAGCTTGCTTGGGGAGAAATCTCCCCTAGGTTCATCGCCTCGCAATGCTTGCAATAAGGTGGTCGGGATTCGTATTCCACCTGAATTTGCTCCACCTCCCGCCCTCGCCTCGAGCTTGGACCGTTACCGGGAACTCGAATCTAGCGTCCACCTCGATACACACGTGTGCATATGCCAATATGCAATTCTATAATGAAAGAAATATGGCAAAAGACGATTTTTTTCTGAACTGTTATTCATCGTCGTAAAACAACTTAAATTGTGTGTACAGATTACCATTTTGCCTTTCTACCATTTCTACTTATATAACTCTTCATTTCACTCTCCTAACATCACTCTCTCTTCATATTACTCTTATAATTACCAGAAAAAATGTCTCGGATGCCAGAAAAAGAACCAGCGGACGACCCGGATTACTCAACTCTGGTAAATTGTCTTGTTTAGTTTTTTTTTTAATTTTGTTGGGTCGGGAGTCCACGGGGGAGAGGTGGCTCCGGCGGCCGCCCGACCGTTGGGTCGGGCGTCTCCCGCGGACGCCCGAAAGAAAGGGGAAGCGTCTGCGGGAGCCGCCTCCCCGAACAATGGGGCGTCTCCGGTAGACGCCCCATTTTTTTTAATTATTTAAATTGATTATAAATTGTGATAATTTCAAAATAAATTGAATATTATGTTAATAATTAATTAAATTAGTTTAATAAATCCTTTATTGATTATAAATTGTGATAATTACTAAATAAATTGACTTTTAAGTTAATAATTAGTTTAATTATTTTAGTAAGGAATTATTGATTATAAATTGTGATAATTACTAAATAAATTGATTGTTAAGTTAATAATTAGTTGTGTACGATTTTAGTAAAGGATTATTGATTATAAATTGTGGTAATTGCTAAATAAATTGATTATTAAGTTAATAATTAGTTTAATTATTTTAGTAAATTCATTAACAAAATTTTAGACGTGGTATTTCTGCTTTAGTTAGGAGAGAGAGAGAGAGATTTTACGTCGTTGTCAGACACCTGAGGATTCTTTCGACGACGATGATGATTTAGATGAGTTGAGGAGTCACGACGAGAGTGACGATGGGGGCCGGTATGGATTGGAGCCACATGAGGAGGCGATACAAGAGTACGGTCGAGGACGGCGGCGACATTGTAGTCCTTCGGATGAGTGGGTCATTAGGGAGGGTCGAGGTGGCCGGTTTGTGACCGGTGATTCGAGTTCGTGCACTGCAGACGCCCGAGCTCAGAAGAAGAAGAGGGGTGAGGACGAGTCTTGGATCGTGACGGATATGATGCCCGGTGGTCCTCTAGATGGCAGCGTCATTCCGAGTTTCGGAGGCCACATCGCCAGACGCATCTGGGATGGCGAGGATCGGAATGTTTTGAAGTGTCATAATCAGCACAGAGCTTGTACGACATTGCAGGCTTGGCGTTCAGTTATGACTGATGATATGATAGCGACCGTTAGTGACAGTGGATTGGGTCACTTGCCGTACAACATGTGTTTCCTGCATTGACATGCCGTTGATTTCGACTTTCGTGGAGCGGTGGCAGCCTGACACCAACACTTTCCACTTGCCGTTCGGAGAGATGACGATCATGTTGCATGACGTCTTTCAGATTCTGCACATTCCCATTGAGGGTCGTATGGTCAGTGCGCAGGCGCCGACGTCTGAGTTGAAGTTTTTTGTATCAGAGTTGCTAGGTGTCATCCTCGAGGGTCTTGGGCGGGATAGCTCATTTTGGAGTGGCAGTGGTGTTAGTATCGAGGTTGTGGACGACTATTGCAGACGGGGGCGACCACCACGGACGGAGGATACGTAGATGACTGCCTACCTCTCCTTACTGCTAGACTGCGTCTTGTTTGTCGACAAGAGCGATTCCAAAGTCAGACCACACGACCTATTGGAGGCGAGGGAGCCAGATACCATTGGTCAGTACTCATGGGGGTCGGCGACGTTGGCATATCTGTATCGCCAGCTGGGTATTTCGAGTTGTGCTGATTGTTCTGGGATTACAGGTTGTCTTACACTGCTGCAAGCTTGGATCTATGAGTATTTTCTTGCTTTCCTCCTGCATCGGGAGTGGAAGATTATTGAGCGTGGTCATCCTCGTTCGCATATGTGAGTTGTCCGGGCCGAGGATAAGAGCGAGGGTCAACTTCTTTTTATTCGTAGACGGCTAGATCAGATGACGTACTACATCGCAGGTATATAATGTATATATCATTCACGTTTATTTAAATTTCAACTTTATTATTATTATTATTTACGTATAAACGTTTAGGTGGAGTGGTTGCCGTATGGTCCTGAGCCTGTTGTAGTTGTGTCGAGGGCTACATTTATGGGTGTTATTCGTTATAGGGATATCACAGAGCCTTATTTACCTGATCGCATGTTACGTCAGTTAGGTTACGTTCAGGTGATCCCGGTTGACATCCTGACGCCCGAGCATGCAGTACGGTCTGCGATTGCGACGACGTACGACGTCAGGCATACCGTTTTGTTCGCGGAATCGGTTTGGAGGACATTTCCGAGAGTAGGACGACTTCACCTTGACGATCTGAGTCGTAGCCACGACCCCTCCACGTGTGATGCAGATTATTTGTAGTGGTTCGGTAGGTGCTCACATCCACTTATCGTACGCGGTATCATTCCGAGACCGGAGAGACCACTGGATACGACATGTGCTGATGCGGTAAGTTTATCTAATTTTATTTGTAATTGTAATGTATATTTTGTTTTTATTGTTAATGTACGCTAATTTTTATGTTACATACAGTGGATGAGTAGGGTGATACGGTATACGCAGTCGTTCTTGCGATAGAGAGACATGATGCCGACTGAGGATACGAGACTTGCATGTACAGATTGGGATCGCCTCATCGAGAATTGGAACAACCAGTTGGGAATTTCGGACCATGATTCAGACGCTGAGCTCTAGTTGACTTACTCTTACTATTGTTTTACTATATGTTGCACTGTTACTACATTTGTTGATATTTTCTTATGCTTATCTGTGTACTCTTATTATTTATTTCTTACGAACATATCTTCTACTTATTTCTTTGACTATCGTATTTTTAATACCTATTTCTCACAAACATATCTTCTACTTATTTCTTCAGATATCATATTTTTAATACTTAAATTTAAAATCTGGTAAAAGAACAACACGATATAAGTACAAATACACGATATATTATACATTACAAATGCATTACAAATTACAATCAAAATGTACTACGTAACCGGTTCCAATACGTCATCCTACTTTCGTACTGATTACAAATTACAATCGAAATGTTACGTGGTCTTGCTTGTGCCTCTGTCATATCACGAACAATTTGCTTGGCCTCAGCACTAAGTCCGCTGACTTGTCGGTGACCCTCTGAATAAACTGCAAGTGTGTGGTTGTGCTGCCCATAAGTGCTATTAGAAACAACGACACATCTATCACGATCCCGTCGCTCGACTACTTTTACCAAAAAACGCCAACCGCAACCTTTTCGTTTTGTGTTCTTCCGCAGTGCAATACTCGTATCACAAGAACTCATTTTATGTCTGTGATCACATCTCAAGTAACAATCCATCCGGTTATCTGCTTTTGGTTTGTATGATGATATAACAAAAAAATTTGGCTCCTATTGCAATTTGTTTCGTCCATTTACAAGCTTCCTCGATTGTTGTAAATATTTGTTTACTATCAAAAAGCTCACTATAATCTACTCCATCACCATCGAAATCTTGCAACAGAACCTGGAAAAAATTAATTTAACAGAAAATTAAAAAAAAAAAGGTGTCTGCGCCACACGCCTTAGCCAGACGCCCGAGTCGGGAAAAAAATCCGCCTCCGTTACCTCGCCAGATTCAAGTGCTTCGCCAGACATTTTTGTGGTGTTGGTACTAGGAATGTGAGTAAAATTGAGTCAAATATCTTATTTAAAGACACGGGACGAAATGAGTATTAATTGATTTGTTAAGGGCAAAAATGTAATTTTTGAGACGATTTTTAAGTAGTTTTCCGACGACAAACAGTAGAAAAGAACAATACTCTTTCTTTCTTCGCAGACTTAATGATAAGGTTGTCAATTAAGTTGCGTACTAATATGTTATGTACGCTCGTATGTATAATTTTTGTAAGATAATTTATATTCAACTCGTTTAATAAATCACGTTGTTAGATTTTATCCGATTTGACCCGTTTAAAACCAAAAGTTGTCCTAATGACATTAATGACATTAATTTTATGTTAACATATCCAAAAGTTAAAATGATAATAAATAAATCAAAAATATTTTGAAAAGGTCAATATTTTCAAAAAATACAAATATTCTTAAAAATATAATAAATATGTTTAATTAATATAAATTCAAAAATTATCATATTTGAATAGATAAATAATCAAATGATTTACTTTAGTGTGAGATTATAGATGAGACAAAAAAGAGAGAAGAAAAAGGAGATGAGAGAGAAGAGAGAAAGAGAAGAAAAATGAGAGATGAGAGAGAGAGAGGAGAAAGGAGAGATGAGAGGGGAGAGAGAGAGGAGCATTATGAATTTTGAGTTTCTAAAAAAAATTATTAAATATTAATATAACTGACGGATGTTAACTGTTAACGGATGATTGTTAACGGAATGACGTTGGGGGAAATTGATGGCATTAGGACAAACTTTTTGGTTTTTCTACGACATTAGGCCAAATAGTTAATTTCAGATGGTGTAAAAATCAATTTCGTTGATTTTTAGTGGTATCCAAACAATTCAGCCAATGTTATTACCTGTATAGTCATGTTTCAATCTCAGTCCCATATATTAATCGTATAGTCTAGATATGTCGAGTGAAATTGGAGAGTAACAAGAAAGTAGTCCAGATAATGGAAGGAGGTTTAAATTAACGTCCAAAATGAACCCATAATTGTAACGTTGCTATAATTTGCTTCGTTGATGCACCGATGCTAGTCATTCAAACTGCAATTTCCTTAAAAGATTTCTTTTCTGCTACCAAAATTTAGATGTAAAGAATATTTATATATGCCACTTTTATACCACAGGCTTGTATAAACATATTGTAAAATTTTAATTCCCACCTTTCAAAGAGATTGCCAATTGTCATTAAACTAGCTAATTTGTATCCTAATAAAAACATTATTCTGATGGATAATATATCTACTACTCTTTGCATGGATATGACAAGCAGTATATATAAGAATTTCGGAAAATATTCCAAATCACATGCATTTATTGAAAATATGTCATTCAGAATAACACACACATTTCCTTTATTAAACGCCACTTCTTCATAAACAATCCAAATGGCAAAGCATCGATCCCTACTACGTTCAACAAGGTCTTCTGCAGTAGCAATATAAACCAAAATATTTCCAAACCCATCTACACTTACCCCCGCCTTGATAACCTTCCTCTACGCACTCGTTTATGCATACAATATTATCACAAATTCCATATCGTTTAGTTGGAGCTATCCAGCAACCTTTACTCTCGTCGTCTACATAAAGAAGAAAAGAAAAAAAAACAAGTTGAGCTCAATATATAATTAAGCTGATATTAATCCAGGATATATAAGAGTAACAATTAAGGAGAGCATGTTATCAAGTTCGCTTATAACCTGAATCGTCTCTAACTTCTATTTGCCTTCCACTTGCCCCTGTAAGTTTTTTTAGGGCAAATACCATTCATTATATTGGACTAACAAGTAACAACACATATTCATTTGAATTTCCACTTATATTACCGGAAGCTACCGCAACAATTGAAACAAGGAAGAAAATGAGCAACAGAAATTGCATGACTTTTTTCGCCATTTTGCAAACTACATTTGTTTCATATGTCCAAATGTCATATTTATAGAAATTTCCATAGAATATTTATAGAAACTATCATATGGATAACGAGTAATTAATTATATTCCCCTACTTACCTTACCGTGTGTTTGGATAAGAAAATAGGAGAAAAAAGGAAAGAAAATATTACCAGAGAAGAGAAAGTTGGTTTGTCTTCTCTTGTTTGGATAGGTAGGAGAGAAAGAAAGGAACTACAAAATGACAAAATTAACCTTCATTTTTTATTTTCAATACATTATACCAATCAACATATTATAACTAGTATGTGCTAAATAATTTTCAATATTACATGTCAATATCCCTAATAATTATAATAACTTTGGTATACCATTTCAAAAAATCAAATGTAAAAAATCACCTAGAGAATCAAATAAAAATTGGTGTATTCACTAAATAATAAAAAAACAAATTATGAAAACATAAAATATAGAACGCAAACAAGGGTAGTAAACATGGGTCATCAAGCATAGAAAACATTTGTAAATATTAGGTTAAAATGAGTAAGGTATGAAATTTATTTCCCAACTTTCTTTTCATTTCTCTCCAATTTTGGAGAGAAAGTGGAGAGACCAATTTGTATATTAGAATTTCTCTCGTTTTCTCATTTTTTCCCCTAAAATTGTATATAAAAAAATACAAGTCACAATTTCTTTTCTTTTCTCTCCTATCCAAACGCACCTACATTTATAGAAACGTGAACAAGTGGAAGAATGAAGTGAAATTAATCAAATACGAATGGAAAGTAAAAACCATGTACGTCTCTATATTGGATTTGACTTTTTTGAAAACAATAATGCTTTATAATAAAAAAATCTTAAAATGAATATTTCTACCGTAAAAGAAGGAATTACTAAACATCGTCCATTTTTTACTTAAATCGCCCGTCTCAATTACTATCTTGTCCTTCACAATCCATTTAATACTCATTTCGTTCAGTCTCTTAAACTAAGACTTCTGTCTCAGTATTTCTCACTCTATCAGTACCAAAACCACGCAAATGTCTGAATCTGGTGAAGTAAGTCAAATCAAGTTTTTTTTTGAGAGGAGCGTCCTAGCCAGACGCCTCTTTTCTGTTTTTAATATGTTATGTTTTTCAACTTATTTCCGAGTCCGTTGCAAGATTTCGGTGGTGATGGGTAGATTACAGTGAGTTTTTTTGTGAGTCAACAAATATTTGAAACAATCGATGACGCGAATAAATGAATGAAACAAGTTGCCATTGGAGCTGGATTTTTTTGGTAGTATCATCTTATAAACCACAAGCAGATAATCAGATGAGTTGTTATCTGAGATGCGATCACAGAAATGAAATGAGTTCCTGGGATATGGATATTGCAATACGGAAGAACACGAAAAGAAAAGGTTGCGAGTGTCATTTTTTGATAAAGGTGGTCGAGTGACGAGACCGTGATGGATGGGTCGTAGTTTCTAATAGTACTCATAGTCAGCACAACCACAGACTTGCAGTTTATCCAGATGGTCACCAACAGATCAACAGTCTTAGTCTTGGGGCTAAGAAAATTGTTCCTGAGATGACTGATTGATTGTTTTATTTAAACCGCAAGTGCACGACCGCGTTGAAGCGGTGACAAATACGGGTCGTCCACTGGGAGGTGTGTCGACGATTGGTTTGTTCAAAGGCGAGAGGTAAAAAGAAGGAGAGAAATGTTGGTTACACTAAACTACACTAAGGTGCCAAATGGAAATGGAAGAGAAGCAATAAAATTAAGCCTCATAGGGGGTAGAGAAATAATGTGAATATGAAGATGTGTGTGTGTGTGTTCAATTAAGCTCCTCACAACATGTAGTGCATGAAATCATAAAACTACATCCAACTTTGCCTCCACATGAATTAAGATAAGACTACATCATTAAAACATACAAGACAATAATTGGAATGAAGCTAAATGAACTCAAGTATAAAGACTAGACCCTACTATGCCTCCACATGAATTAAGATAAGACTACATCATTAAAACATACAAGACATTAGCTAAGGTAAAGGCAACAAGAGCACATACACTACAAATTGTGTTTCCAATATTAACTTCATCCAAATTCTAACCTTATCATTCCCCATAAAATAGGTCCACTAATCAAAGCATAAGCTAAGCTCCATTCAAGAGCATTAGCATATCAAAGATAAGAGTGAAAACTCATTAGATGGTTATGGAAATCATATAAAGCTCAAGGGATAAAGATAACACACACTTAATACACTACATGATTATATCACATATTTCTCCACCCCCAAATGGGGATGGAACTACTCACTACTCATTACACTAACTATATTAACAAAAGAAAGCATAATACTGAAATGAAAGTTAACTAAGAAGGCAAGAAGTATTAAAGAAACATAAAAGGAAAGGAAAGACTAAACAAACATGCACAAATTAAAAGACAAGATTAAAAGAAACTAGAAGAATTATTTTATTAACAAATGACTCACATTGAAGGTAGCATTCTTCTCCACCTTGAGTTTTTACTTCAAGTCTCACTCCTTAGTAGAGAGAATGCCACCAAGCAATGGGTAATTACAATGGAAGGTGAAGAGTTCTATTTATAAGCATGGAAAAAGCTAATCGGGGACAATCCCCCGATGTGGGACTAAACCAATACCAAAAATAGCCTAAGCACACACTAATACACGTGCTACAGAAAACTAAACGGATCCTGGGCTATATGGACCGCCAATTGGCGGTCTATAAGCTTTAGATCCGTCTGGTTTTCTTTGTGGGTCTTGGATGCATCTACTTGGTCTGTTGGAGCTCCGACCCGAATCGAATTGCCAAAATACTCCTCATGATGGTGTGGAGTTTCCTGTTTTGCTCTTAGGTCCTTTGGTCTTACGATCAGGTCCTTCTCCCTTGCATCTTAGTCCCCAGGACTCACGATTAAGTCCTTTTTCTTGCTTTTGGGTCCTTTCATGGCTCTTCTCTTCAAACCTCTTTATTTCTGAAATTCAAACATAAAACTCGTCACATAGCATTGCTTAGATGTAAGATAATGGATATAAGATACGAATATGAGCATGAAATAATGTCAATCAAATACCCCCACACCTAAGTTTTTGCTAGTCCCGAGCAAAACAAAGAAAGAGAAAAGCAAACGAGAAACAAGAAGTCCTAAGTCACTTTCGTAGGATCACGGTTGCACTTAGCACGTGCAACAAGCCGTTAAACCTCTTTGTTGCCAAGGAGGAGGAGTATTGTCTCCTGAGGGTTTTCAGCGGATATACCTACAAAATCCGAACAAGATGCATCATTCAATCTAGACACTCGACTCGTTGGACAATTTTTTGTCGATCATGGGACGTGGTAATCCTACGGGCCGACTCTATATAGGTAATCAGTCCACACACCTAACCTAATGAACCATTCGTGCAAGTTAAATAAGGAATTAAGTGAAAGACATGGACAACCTCAACATCCTCAAGTGCTACAAAGTGTAAAGTCCATTAAGGTTCTTATTTGCATTACCATTTATTTTTCTTTTTGTTTCTTTTCACATTTTTTTATTATTAGTTGGAGCTTCATTCTCCCAGGGTCAGGTTTCGTGCATCATTGCCCATGAGGACTTACACTATCACGTACACCTTTCCCCAAATCTCCACATAGGGCAATCCCTACCACCCGTGTAACGGGAGTTCGGTCGGCGCATCCCAAGTCAGATGACTCGAAAGCACCAGGCACAAAGTCCCTTCAGACCTACTTTCCCGAGTGGTAGGAGCCGTGCGACAAGAGAGAACACCTACTCACTTATTTCTTATCTACACATGAACCAAAACCCTTACACTTAATGTCTCACAACAAGATTTAAAGGGTCCTTGACTACAACAAACTTCATTAAGTTAACAGACACGAATTATTGACTCACTAGGTTCAGGGTGGACTTCTTTAAATGTTTGAGCACTGAAACCCTATGATTACTCACCCCCAAAGGAAAACTGGGGTGCATCCTGACGACTCGATAAATCCTAAAGTCACTGTACTAGATATCCTAATGCATCAAGTTCAAGACAATTTTGGGAGCTTTCTTTTTACTTTGCCTCTCAACGGTTTTGCACATGCTAAACACACGCAAAACCCACAAAACATTTTCTTTCGCAAACACATTAAGATTTTGAAAGAAATGTGGAAATGTTAAAGCACTAGGCAAGCAAAAGAAGACAAGTCACCCAAGGATCATGGCAAGCAGATATATCGATATTAAATGCAGCACACTAACATGACCCTAAAAATGCAAACAAAAGAAAACAAAATCAAAAGAAAAGACTCGACTATGTACACACGTAAAACACCCCCCACACCTACTTCATGCATTGTCCTCAATGAATGTGAGCAAGATACTACATGGATTTATGCATGAAAAAGGAGAGATCTCACCAACATGAAGTACAAAGGGAAGTTCAAGGTCATGTTGATGGACACAAACCCGAATTCCCTCAAAACCTGTGAGATGCTAAAGAAAGGATACAAATACGTGAAAGAAATGGAGCCCAAATACTCAAGGGTTGGGGCCCACAACAATCGATGTGCACTGAAGGAGTCTTCTCTTGTTTTTTTTGTTTTTTTTTAACATCTATACACATGAACGCTCAACCACTCATGTAGGAGCATGAATGGTTGAGTGCGAGGGAGGTTCATGAAGGAACATGACCTCCTCGACTTTGGCTGGTGCCCCCTCCAAGTAGGGTTTGAGGCGTTGTCCATTAACTTTGAACACGTCCCCATTCCCTGGGTTCAAGATCTCAACCGCTCCATGAGGATAGACGGTTTGGACAATAAACGGGCCAGACCAGCGACTGCGGAGCTTACCCGCAAACAGATGAAGCTGGGAATTGTAGAGCAACACCTTCTGCCCGGTCGTAAACACTTTTCGCATAATCATGCGATCATGAAACATCTTGGCTCGGGACTTATGAATTTTGGCATTCTCGTACGCATCATTGTGTAGCTCTTCCAATTCCACAATGTCGAGCTTACGTTGTACTCCCGCTTGATCAAGATCCATATTCAGGTTCTTGATCGCCTAGAAAGCACGATGCTCAAGCTCGACGGGTAGTGGACATACCCAAATTGGTCTTGTACGCGGTGCAGAAAGCCCACAACGCGTCATTCAACTTGGTAGACCAATCCTTCCTCGAGGAACTAACCGTCTTCTCAAGAATTTGCTTTAATTGACGGTTAGAGATTTCGACCTGCCCACTAGTTTGCGGATGGTATGGGGTCGCAAGCTTGTGGGTGATCGAATATTTCCTCATAAGCGCTTCAAAGGAGCGATTACAGAAGTGGGTACCCCTATCGCTGATTATGGTACGAGGAGTACCAAATCGCGCAAAAATGTCCCTCAAGAATTTGGTGACCACCTTGTTGTCATTGGTCTTTGTGGGTATAGCCTCAACCCACTTAGACACATAGTCAACGGCCACCAGAATGTAAACATTCCGGAACGAGTTCGGGAAGGGACCCATGAAATCGATGCCCCACACATCGAAGATGTCGACAACAAGGACATTTTGCAAAGGCATCATGTCACGTCGACCAATCCTGCCAAGGCGCTGGCACCTATCACATTGCTTACAAGAGTCGTAAGCATCCTTGAAAAGAGAGGGCCAGTAGAATCCAGATTGGAGCACCTTGGCAGTAGTTTTCTTTGCTCCAAAGTGTCCTCCACATGCCTTGGAATGGCAGAAGTGGAGTACACTTTGGAACTCGGTATCTGGGACGCATCGCCTGAAAATTTGGTCAGAGCAGTATTTGAATAGGTAGGGGTCGTCCCAGTGGAAGAATCTGACATAAGATCTTAATTTGGATTGGTCAGATTTTGACCAACCCACAGGAAGTTGTTCGGTCACGAGATAGTTCACGATGTCGGCAAACCAAGGGTTATCTTCGATCGTGAACAACTGCTCGTCAGGAAATTTGTCATCAATGATTTGGTCTTGTGGGTTGGTCGTCTCTAGACGAGACAAGTGGTCAGCTACAACATTTTCACACCCTTTTTTGTCCCGAATCTCGAGATCGAATTCTTGTAACAACAAGATCCATCTCAAAAGTCAGGATTTTGCATCTTTCTTCGCCATGAGGTGCTTGATGGCTGTGTGATCAGAATAGATAATCACGTGGGAGCCAATCAAGTACGACCGGAATTTCTCCAAAGCAAATATGATTGTAAGAATTCCTTCTCGGTCACAGTGTAGTTCAATTGGGCATCATTGAGTGTTCTACTGGCATAGTAGATCACATGAGGCAATTTGTCCAATCGTTGCCCAAGCACTGCTCCCACAGCGAAGTCAGATGCATCACACATTAACTCAAAGGGTTCAGTCCACACCAGTGCCTTAATAATGGGAGCTGAAGTCAACTCTTTCTTCAAGGTCAAAAAGGCATGGTGGCAATCCGGTGTGAACTCAAAAATGGCATCCTTGTCCAATCCTTAGCCTACTCACTTATTTCTTATCTACACATGAACCACCGATAGAATTCAGCATGCCCCAAAAAGGCACGGATATCCTTCACATTACGTGGCGGTGGGAGATTAGCAATGATACCCACTTTGGCGGGATCGACCTATATTCCCCTACTTGAGACCACATGTCCAAGTACAATCCCTCGCTTCACCATGAAGTGACATTTCTCCCAATTGAGAGCGAGGTTCTTCTCACGACATCGCTTGAGGACAAGGCTCAAGTGATGAAGGCACTCATCAAAGGAAGCGCCAAATATGGAAAAGTCATCCATGAAGATCTCAAGGAAACGCTCAACCATATCGGAGAAGATGCTGATCATACACCTTTGAAACGTTGTCGGCGCATTACATAACCCAAAGGGCATGCGACGGTAGGCAAACGGGCCAAAGGGACAAGTAAATGTGGTTTTCTCTTGATCCTCGGGGGCGATGGGAATTTGGTTGTAACCGGAGTATCCATCAAGAAAACAATAATACTCATGTCTGACCAACCTTTCCAACATCTGATCAATGAATGGCAACGGGAAATGATCTTTCCGTGTTGCCGCATTGAGCTTGCGATAATCAACGCAAACTCGCCAGCCAGTTTGCAGGCGTGTCGGGATAAGCTCATTATGCTCATTCTCCACAACCGTCACGCCTGACTTCTTGGGAACCACATGGACAGGACTCACCCACGAACTATCAGAGATAGGATAGATTATGCCATGATCCAAGCACTTAAGAACCTCCTTTCGGACGACTTCTTTCAGTACAGGATTCAATCTCTGTTGTTGGTCCCTGCGGGGCCTAGAATCCTCTTCCATGTGGATCCGATGCTGAACAATACCAAGGCTAATTCCCTTGATATCCTTCAAGGACCACCCGATTGCCTCTTTGTTTTCAAAGAGTACTCATTTGAGGGCAACCTCTTGATCTTGTGCAAGATCAGAAGCAATAATGAGTGGCAAGGTCTCATTATCCCCTAAAAAGATGTACTTTAGGTTATCGGGGAGCGGTTTAAGCTCGACCAGAGGTGGGTCCTTGTCGGATTCAGAGTTACTTTCAAGTGGCTCAAGGGCCACGGGGTAAAAGGAGCAAGCACCCAGATGTGCCTCATTGTCCTAAGAAATGCTGGTGGATTCCTCAAGATTCTCTTCACTCGCAACCTGGTCATTAGGCACCTCAAATATATGTCGATGTGAGTCGAACATGCCTAATGACTCGGGCTCATCCGTGTCCTGGATGAAATTGGCTCCGACAGTGTCGTCGAAGAGCCCGGGTTGCTTACTGATGCATTGCATACATTGCATCATATGTCTTTCATTTAGATTACTTTTATATCAATAAATGCTACTAAGGTATGTGTTTAGTCTTATTTACAGAATACAGGGACCTGAATGCAAATTACCCACATTCCGAGCATAAACGCGTGCAAAAGACTCATTTCTATCATAAAGACCAAGTTCAAGCTTATCGGGTTTTAAATGGAAATGTATCCAAGCATAAAAGCATTCAAGACCTAATCACAAAAAGAACAAGGACTTGAGCACAAAAGTAGCCGGGGACTTAATTGCAAAAAGTCAAGGACCTAATTGCAAATCACGAGTAGCTTTTATTATTATGGAGAAAATCTAAAGAAAAATCAATGTGAATCTCCATATATATAAAGGAATTAATCCGGAGCTCAAAAGAATGGAAAGAATCAATCCAGACGCGCAAAGGAGGATCAAATCATACCATAAACACACAGGAAAAATCTGGATGGAATCCGAGCCAAAAAGGTAGCGATTCCGCCGCACCTCATGTACAAATTGCGGCGATTTAGCCGCACAAAAGTCGATCCGTGTGCTCAAATTTTTACCAATGTTGTATTGACGCGTGTACGTTCCATTTATATATTGGGATCCCTTGTATCGGCTATAAATAGCCCCGAGAACGATGGTAGAAGGGTTCTTGGCCTTAGACCTAGTTTTTAGTTGTTATTTGTACTTGTCTTTATTTTAGTAATAAAATTCTGTCTTTTATTTCTTGTTTTTACTTTTCTTTTGTAATGCCTCTAGGATCCCTTCTTCCTCCCTCCATGAGTTTCTAACTCTTTCCAAAGGGTGGAGGTGACGGATTTAGGGTGAAGAGAAGATGAATGAATGTTATTATTTTAATTTCGTGTTAGTATATTTTGATTACTTGAGTTTATGTTAAATCATTTATCATGTAATACTTTATAACTAATATGATTTATTATAAGTTTCTGAATTCTCTAATCTAAACCCTAAATCTAAACCTCCACCCAACGGAATTCACTTCTTTGTTCTTGTTTTAGTTTTAATTGTTCTTGTTTCTTTCTTTAGATACATAAATCAAAAATCTCAAAACCAACTTATTTCTTCTCTCCTTCTTTCCCCCAATCGAAATCACACTAATAACAAAATATCTCCCTCCTTGTGTTCGACCCGTATTTGCCACGTCTCCATTGATGCCGTGCACTTGCGGTATAAATTTAATTCTCATCAAGTTTTTGGCGCCGTTGTCGGGGAGGCGACGCAGATTTTGTTTTTTTTTTATTTCGATTCAGTTCTGTTTATCTTGTGCGCGATCTAACTATTTGGATTTGTGTTTCAGGAGACAACAGAGTGCACGGCGAAATCCGAGCACGATCTGAGCTAAACGAGCGGCGAAATCGCCGCACCTATAGAACAACTTGCGGCGGAATCACCGCACACTTGGAGCTTCTGGGCTTCAAACTTTTCTGGGACGCGCATCATCGCTGGGTGGACGCGCAGAGCATCTGAAATTTCGAGAGCGGGCGGTGAACCCGACTGAGCATTGCATAAGGTAACCTTTGTTGCCTCTTTTCCTCGTAATTTCTATTTTCAGAAAATTTCCTTTTCGTAGAACTGCATGTGTAGGGCAAAAATTCCATAAATTGCAATAATTCAACTATGACCTAAAAATTGGCAAAACTAGAAGAACTTAGTGCATGCATCATATAATGTTTTGTTTGCATTATTCTTACTAAATTCTTGCAAATTAATTCTTGTTGAAGAGTGCTGGAGGCAAGGTACGTATCGCGGTTTTTATCGAATGCATTTAAGCATATAATCTAGTTTGCATACAACCTTGAAATTGCCCCCTCTAAAGACCATTGTTTGACTATATTTGCTAGATCTAAGTTAAACTATCTTAAGGGCAACTCCGTAGGCAAAGATACGGTGGGGATTTCACCACCCTTCCGTGGCCCACAAATCACAATCCTAAAGTGTCACCCAAGTCTTAAATTAAAATCAATTAGACATTGACCCTTAAGGACTCAGACTCAATTAAGGAGAAGAATTGGTTTGACTTGCTATGACCTGAAGCCGATTGAATTTAATTTGGTGTCTAGAAAGTGTTTTTGTGTTGACGTAAGTCTTCCAAGCGAAGTGGTTATCTAATTGGCACCGACTCTGTCGGAAGCACCCCCACTAGCTATACACGGCCTGGCCAAGTTGGTTTGATAAGTGAGGGAGGTGAATCAAGCGAATCAATTCGACTCAACCAGTTAGGAGTCGTCTAGATCTAAGCGACACTAGGTCTAGGATTGTTTGAACCGTGCTTTCTTAGGAATTTTCTGACCAACCCTCTTTCTATCTTTAGAGTTAGGTTTCTCTTCTCATCTGAGTCTTCTTTCTCTTCTCACCTAAATTCTCTAGATTAGGATTCCTTTCTCATCTTTCCCCATTCTATTGTTTGTTTCCCTTTTGAAAAAAACATAAAAAATATATTAAAAAAAACGAAAATATAAAAAAAATTGTAATTAATTCTTGAAATTAAATTTGGAATTTAAATTTCGAATTTGAATTCAAAAATTGATTCAACCCGGTGCACTCAGATTTGGATTCGGGACTTGAGTAATCGACTCTCACGAGTTCATCAAGATTCCAGTCTGGAACTTAGCACCAATCCATCTGCTGCACCACCTCACCCGGATCCAATGGGTGAGAACGTAGTGGACCCGCCTGTTGCACAACCTATAACTCTGACGGATCGATGCTATCCAGCGATGACTGCTCAGCCATCGTGCATCGTTATGCCTACCATACCGGGTCGCGACTTCGAACTTAAGGCACAATACATGAGTATGTTGCCTAAGTTCACCTCTAGGGAAGACCCATATCTCTTCCTTAGAGAATTTGAGGAAATCTGCTCTCTTATGCAATACCAGCATATTCCTGAGGAGGCAGTGCGTCTGAAATTCGTGCCTCTAGCACTGAAGGATGACGCTAAGAAATGGCTATATAGTCTAGCCGAAAGATCTATTAGGAGTTGGGCTGAGTTTGTTCAAGTTTTACTGAAAAAATATTTTCCCAACCATAAGACTATGAGGATTAGGAATGAAATTGTTGCATTCGTTCAGTCTGAGAGAGAGCCGTTCTATTCCTATCTAGAAAGATTCAAAAGTGTTCTGACCCAATGCCCTCATCATGGAATTCCGAGATGACAATTATGTCAAATTATTTATGAGGGATTGACACCCACATCTAGGGTTATGGTAGAATCCGTAAGCCAAGGGAACTTTATGTCGAAAAATGAAAATGATGCCTGGACTTTCCTTGAGGAATTAGCTGAAAACAGTATGCAATGGGACAATGCTAGAACACCGCTTAACCCGAGTATTGGATCTAGAATAGCAAGTCAACCCAAACCAGGTGTCTTAGCTGTAGATGCCAACATAGTGGCTGAAGCAAAACTAGCTACCCTTATGCGTAGAATGGAAAGTTTAGAGCTACAAACCCAAAACCGAGTGAATCAAGCCTCGACTATCCCGTGCTCTAGATGTGGTCAGACTGGTCATGTAATGGAGGATTGTGCGGAATGGGACCAAGTTAATGCCATGAATAACCATGCTAGAAATGACCCATACACATCAACCTATAACTCGGGTTGGCGTAATAATTCCAATTTCTCATCAAACCAACAGGGTCAACCTCCTAGACAACAACCAAACCCGTATAACCAAAATAATACATCATCTGGGTTTAGTAACAATAACGATCATGAGGTTAGGTTGACAAGCTTGGAAAATTTGATGAAAACCTTTATACAAACAACCAACCAGACCTTCCAAAGGCTAGAGACACAAGTCAGCCAACTAGCACAAATAGTAGGTGAAAGAGAAAAGGGTCGGTTTCCAAGTCAACCTGAGGTGAACCCTAGATCTAATAACTCATATCAATCCTATCAACCACCTTCAGGAAATAACAACCCTAGACCGGTTCAAATGGTTAATGAGGAAGGACCGTTCCAACAAATAAATGTTGTAGTATCATTACGGTCCGGAAGACAAATTGACAATAATGTGGTAAATCCTAGAACGTCCAATCAATCTAGCCATCAAGCACCCACATATGACCTGACCATTGAACCTGGCGTCCAATCTGAAACGCCCAACCCACCTACTCAACATGAACCCATAACTCAACCTGAACCTGAGCGAGTCTATGTTCCTAAAGCTCCATTCCCTAATAGACTCAAAAAGAACTCAAGTGCACAAATAGAGAAAATCTTGGAAGTATTTAAGCAAGTTAAGGTGAACATTCCACTCTTAGACATGATTCAACAAATACCTGCTTATGCTAAATTCTTAAAAGATTTGTGCACTAAAAAGAGAAAAACGAACGTACCAAAGAAGACATTCTTAACTGCAAACATAAGTTCTATTTTGTCCAACACATCTCCTATAAAATATAAGGATCCTGGATGTCCCACAATTTCATGTGCAATAGGAGATACTTTTATCAACAAAGCCCTTCTAGACCTTGGTGCTAGTGTTAACCTACTCCCGTACTCTGTCTATGAGCAAATGAACCTTGGTCCACTAAAACCCTCTAAGACAACCCTTCAATTTGTTGATTGTTCTATTAAGAAACCAAGAGGTATAGTAGAGGATGTTTTGATCAAGGTTGGTGACTTCATTTACCCAGTGGATTTTGTCGTACTAGATACCGCACCTGTTGTAAATCCTAACCGACAAATCCCTGTAATTCTAGGAAGACCCTTTTTAGCCACTTCAGAAGCATTGATAAACTGTCGAAATGGGCTCATGCAATTATCTTTTGGGAACTTAAAAGCTGAATTTAATATCTTTCATATTGATAGTGAGCCAGAAATAATATGCAATCAAAGTGACGTTGTGATGAAATCACGTATCTATAAGATTTCTGAATCATCACAAAATCAAAAAGGAAGTAAGAAAAAGGGGAAGAATTCATCTACACACCCACCATCACTCGAGCAAATAAGAGAACCTATTTATGTGAGGGGTGTGGAACCTGTGACTCAGGACTCTCATTGCAACATGGGGAACAATTCAACTGGATACATGCACCAATATGGTGTCATTCAATCCAGTTCTGACTATGGTTGACTTTGAGCAAATTTCATCCTTCCACCGCATTTCACCAAGGTAATAAGTGCATTTGCTTTATATTTGCATACATTGAGGACAATGCATGATTTAGGTGTGGGGGGATGTTTATGTATATATTTATCTATATAGCTGTCTTTTATTTCAAAAAAAATATACCTTAAAAAAATCAATGTTTCATGACATAGCTTAAGATTGAACTGCCAAAACCCGTGTACAAATTGCATTGATTTTTTGTTCCTTATTATATAGTTCTGCTTGTAGAAATTATGACATAAATCGAAGTTCCAAAGAAATAACATTACCCTTTAAGACATGTATGCACTTAAATTCGATGAATCAAATCTTTGAAGTGGTTGATAAAAAGCAGAGGTTGAGGAAAATATACCGGGAAGTGTGGACTTCTAATAGCAATTAAGCCTTGAGGAAAATAAAATAAAGGAATAAAGTGAGGAAACACATTTTGCAAAATGACTACAAAAGCCCAAGCCTTTGAGTCACTGGTCCGTAGGGGTATCTTGAAACCCGGTAACTTGAGTCTACCAGCTCGGGATTATCGACCAAACTCGCTACACGAATGCAAAAAGGGTAAAAGTGTCAAAAAGCAAATGTGTTGAATCACGGAAGAAGAAAAAAATACTCAAGGCCCAAAGCTAAAAGAATGATCCATGCCATGGTTGATCCGAATGATACTTCACCACCAGAGGAGGCGTGCAAAATAATTTAAGTAATATCATGTGTAGAAGGGTTAGTGGTGTGAATGTTGGAGGAACAAAGACCAAGTCATATTTTTAATGAGTTAGATTCATATAATGAGCATACAAGAATTCGAAGTGAGATGTATAAGGTTGAGGTAGGGATATTGAGAGCTATTAATGGAATGTTGAATTAAGACTTTGTGGGTGTGCCAACTGAAAACCCTCACGAGACAAAACTCGTCCTCCTTGGCAACAAGGAGGTTTAAAGGCTTGTTGCACATGCTAAGTGCAACCGTGATTCCTACGAAAATGAGTTAGGATTTCCCTGTTTTTATTTTTCTTATTTTCTGTTTTGCTAGGGACTAGCAAAATCTAGGTGTGGGGGTATTTGATGCATTGCATACATTGCATCATATGTCTTTCATTTAGATTACTTTTATATCAATAAATGCTACTAAGGTATGTGTTTAGTCTTATTTACAGAATATAGGGACCTGAATGCAAATTACCCACATTCCGAGCATAAACGCGTGCAAAAGACTCATTTCTATCATAAAGACCAAGTTCAAGCTTATCGGGTTTTAAATGGAAATGTATCCAAGCATAAAAGCATTCAAGACCTAATCACAAAAAGAACAAGGACTTGAGCACAAAAGTAGCCGGGGACTTAATTGCAAAAAGTCAAGGACCTAATTGCAAATCACGAGTAGCTTTTATTATTATGGAGAAAATCTAAAGAAAAATCAATGTGAATCTCCATATATATAAAGGAATTAATCCGGAGCTCAAAAGAATGGAAAGAATCAATCCAGACGCGCAAAAGAGGATCAAATCATACCATAAACACACAGGAAAAATCTGAATCGAATCCGAGCCAAAAAGGTGGCGATTCCGCCGCACCTCATGTACAAATTGCGGCGATTTAGCCGCACAAAAGTCGATCCGTGTGCTCAAATTTTTACCAATGTTGTATTGACGCGTGTACGTTCCATTTATATATTGAGATCCCTTGTATCGGCTATAAATAGCCCCGAGAACGATGGTAGAAGGGTCCTTGGCCTTAGACCTAGTTTTTAGTTGTTATTTGTACTTGTCTTTATTTTAGTAATAAAATTCTGTCTTTTATTTCTTGTTTTTACTTTTCTTTTGTAATGCCTCTAGGATCCCTTCTTCCTCCCTCCATGAGTTTCTAACTCTTTCCAAAGGGTGGAGGTGACGGATTTAGGGTGAAGAGAAGATGAATGAATGTTATTATTTTAATTTCGTGTTAGTATATTTTGATTACTTGAGTTTATGTTAAATCATTTATCATGTAATGCTTTATAACTAATATGATTTATTATAAGTTTCTGAATTCTCTAATCTAAACCCTAAATCTAAACCTCCACCCAACGGAATTCACTTCTTTGTTCTTGTTTTAGTTTTAATTGTTCTTGTTTCTTTCTTTAGATACATAAATCAAAAATCTCAAAACCAACTTATTTTTTCTCTCCTTCTTTCCCCCAATCGAAATCACACTAATAACAAAATCTCTCCCTCCTTGTGTTCGACCCGTATTTGCCACGTCTCCATTGACGCCGTGCACTTGTGGTATAAATTTAATTCTCATCACTTACCAAGAGTGAAGATGTTGAAATCCGCCATGAGGTTTCCAAAAGACAACCTCATCAAGCCATTGCGACAATTGATCAAAGCATTATATGTCGCGAGAAATGGCCTCCCAAGGATCACAGGAATTTGTCCTTGTGGGTTGGACACGGGTTCAGTATCCAAGATGATGAAATCAACTGGAAATACGAACTCACCCACTTTGATAAGGACGTCCTCCACACTCCCTCGTGGAATTTTGACATATCTATCAACCAACTGGAGGGTTGTCCTCGTTGGTTTAAGATCGCCTATTCCAAGGTTGACATAGACTGAGTAAGGCAGGAGATTCACAGATGCCCCCAAAATCCAATAAATCTTGGGAGATTGTCACATTTCCAATCATGCAAGAGACAGTTGGACAACCTGGGTCCTTGTATTTGACTTGCATGGGCTGTGTCAATATGGAGCTCACATTGGCGGCCAAAAAGGCCTTTTTGGGCACATTTGTTTTTCTCTTGGTGGTGCAAAGGTCCTTGAGGAACTTGGCAAACGGTGGCATTTGTTGAACAACGTCCAACAACGGGATGTTCACCTTTACTTGCCTAAGTACCTCAACGATCTTATCCCAATGCTCATCTCGTTTTTAGTCAACCGATGAGGGAATGGTGCCTTGGGTACATAAGAATCACGAGGAGGAGTCTCAGAATTAGGTTCCTTGACAGGCTCAAGACTCTCCTCGGAAGTCTCGCCAACAGGGTTGGCTTCCGGCATTTTCACATTGTTGTCAACGACCCTTCCCGATCTCAAGGTGTGAACAACATTGGCATGTTGGGAAGGGTCACTTTCAACATTGTGTACATTTTGCCTGGTATGAGCAGGCTGACCCCTGGGATTAACCACAGGTTGACTCGGTAACTGACCCTTCTCACGTTCATGGAGCTGATGAGCCAACTGGCTAACTTGCATTTCCAATGCTTTGACCGAATTATTGATGGCCGCAAACATGGATTGAGTGCTCTGCATGAACGTTTGAAGGGTTTGTTCAAGGGTAGAGTCCTTAGGGTCAACCCGCTGGGGTGGTGGAGTCTGGTTAGAATAACCCGACGAAGAGGCCTGACCAGGTTGGTAATTATTGTGCTGAGACCTTTGATGTGGGGGTTGGTAGGTTGTTGATGGGTGTGGAGGTTGATAAGGTGGAGGTTGAGGTTGAGCGTGCGAGCTCTGACCGTGGCCTCCACTAGACCCCCAAGAGAAGTTAGGATGGTTACGCCATCCCGGGTTGTAGGAGTGACTGTACGGGTCGTTACGGGGCCTCTGTTGATACATTGCATTTGCATGCTCAGTATCCCTTGGAGCGTAAGCGCATTCCAAGTCATCATGGCCCGTAAGTCCACACCTACCACACTCGGGAGTAGTGACCTGAGCTACAGGAGCTCGGTCCAACTCTAAACTCTCAATCCTACGCATGAGAGCAGCCATTTTCGCCTCAGACGCGATTGATGAGTCAACTTGATAAGATCCAGCTCGACCAGAAGACCTGGCGGCTGGTGGCTCTCTCATGGTATCCCACTCGAAGGTACGTTCAGACATGGACTCAAAAGTATCACATGCCTCCTCGATGGGTTTCATTTGGATGTCACCCTGACACATCGACTCCAACAATGTGCGGGTGTTGTAGTTGATGCCATCATAAACAATTTGGCACAACTTCCATAACTCAAATCCATGATGAGGGCACTGCTGGAGAAGGTCCTTGAACCTCTCAAAGAAACCATGAAACAATTCGGTCTCGGTCTGATACATTTGATGTATCTGGTGCCGTATCTGTTGAGTTTTCCTTTGAGGGAAAAATCTCTTCAGAAAGACGGTCACAAAGTCATCCCATGACCGAATCGAGCTCGCCGGGAGGCTATACATCCATTTCTTCGCATTATCCTTCAATGCGAAAGAAATTATCCTCAACCGGACTGAATCCTCGTCAAGCTGTTGAAGCTTGAACATGGAGCATACTTCCTCGAATTCGCGTATAAAGATATACGGATCCTCCTTATTGGCAGTAAAGGTTGGAAGCATGCTCACATATTGAGGTTTCAGCTCATAGTTGTTCCCGCGAGCAGGGGGAACAACTATGCAAGAAGGTTGCGCGGCCCGAACAGGATGGGTCCGCTCCCACAAAGTCATCGGTCTATCATGTCGAGTTAAAGGTGGTGGTGCACCAAGAACTCGATCCTGACCGAATCTCCCTTCCTCTCGAGTCAGAGGAGGAGGAGAAGGAGGTCTACGTGGTGGCGGAAGCGGACCGAGGTATTCCATGTATGGAACCCGGTCTCCCTCGCCTCCACGAGATGACTCGGCTTCATGCTCCAAAGGAGCACGAGGCGGAGATGGTCGATCATGATATTAAGAATATATACAAAGTAGAAATGTGTCATCTTTGTATTATATTCATTTCTTGATCTCTCTAAGCTAATTATAACTATGTAACTTAACTCAGGTTACATTGTGCACATTATAATTTTGCTTTATCAAGGGGGCCACTAATATCATCACTCAATTAAGAGGGGCAATGATAATCGTTTGACTAGCTATCTTTTCCACCACAAGTCATGCTCAACCAACTATTGCCTTTATCACTACACTCATTGATAGCTTTTGACAATAATCAAATTAAGCATTTCTTGAGTGAAAAGATATAAGTCTCATATCTTAGGATCCAAGACACAGTAAAAACATTAATGACACGGAACACAATTCCATAATGTTTTACTTGTTAGGTCTATTCCATATATAAAAGTAATCTTTTCCTCTTTTATATACTCGTGTCGTCAATTATTTGTAGAGCTACAACAATCGATGACCAACATGACAATCTTATCTTGGTAATTAATGTTCCATGTTAATTACCATGATTGTGAATAACTTTTGATTTATGTAAACCATTATCTTTTAGAGCTCTACGGTTAAGGACCAAACGCCTCTTCCTTAACACTTCCAAAAGACGAATATCATAATCAAGGAACAAAATGCTTGCACATTCAATTCATAATAATTGATGTATAAAAGTAAAACTTTTAGAACACATTCCTTTCAATCTCCCACTTGTTATCAAAGTTTTGTCTCACATACATTCTCAATGTATAAAACAATAATAACTAGGGTAACCCTCTCTAATCACTCATCAAGCCAATCCACATGGTTCCTCAGACCCATGGACTCGAAATGCATTTCGCCATTGACATGGGATAAGAGTTTGGTGAATAGATCAGTTGTGTTGCTGTTTGTGTCCACCTATAGTAAATTTATTTTGCCTTCGTCGGTGGTTGAGTTGGCCGTAGTGATTTGCTCCAACTACGCTAACTCATGCCTCCACCTTCGAGAATAATGACATATCATTATTGCGACCTCCTATCATCAGGATCACTCATGAAACTCACATCCTAATAGCTCTCGGCTATTAATTCCCTTTGTCCTCCATAAACAAGAAACTTATCTTTGGTCCGGTTAAGGTACCTCAGAATATTCTTGAACGCAGTCCAATGCTCAAGACCTGCGTTGGATTGGTGACAACTTGTCACGCTTAGAGCATACGAGACATCAGATCTTGTGCAAGACACGCGTACATGATTGATCCTATTGCCGAAGGATAAGGGATATCTTTCATGTACTCCTAGTTTTTACGTGATTCAGCACGTTGAGACTTCGTGAATTTCACACCCATATTCATTGGCACACTGCTCTTTTTGGAGTTGTTCATGCTGAACATTTCCAAGACCTTGTCAATGTACGTATGTTGACTTAGGCTAATGAGTCTACGGGATCTATCTCTATATATCTTGATTCCCAAGATGTATTGAGCCTCACCCATATCTTTCATCGAAAATGCAGATTTCAATGAACTTCTTGTTTGCTCAAGCAAAGGTATATGATTTCCCATGAGGAGTATGTCATCGACATACAAGATCAAGAACACTATGTGGCTCCCACTAACCGTCTTGTATATACAAGGCTCTTCCTTACTTTGGACGAATTGAATCTTTTTGACTTCTTCGTCAAAGCGTTTGTTCCAACTCCTTGATGCTTGCTTCAATCCGTAAATGGATCTTTGAAGTTTGCATACTTTCTCTCTATTCTTTGGATCTTCAAAACCTTGAGGTTGTACCATGTACACATCCTCCTCCAGGTTCCCATTAAGGAACACCATTTTGACATCCATTTGTCATATCTCATAATCATGAAATGTGGCAATAGCGATCATAATCCGAATAGACTTGAACATGACAACCGGTCAAAAAGTTTCATCATAGTCAATTCCTTGAACTTGAGTGAAACCTTTCGATACAAGCCTCACTTTGTAGGTTGTCAAGTTCCCATCCATGTCCATCTTCCTCTTGAAAACCCATTTATTTTGAATGACCTTTTCCCTTGAGGAAGGTCAACCAAGTTCCATACTTGATTATCATACATGGATTCTATTTCAGATTCCATGGCCTTTAACCATAGTTTGGAGTCATTTCTTTCCATTGCTTCTTGAAAGGTCGAGAGATCATCGATATCTAGTACCATGATCTCATGAAGTCCCAAATACATATCGGGTTTCTTCATTTCCCTCGTTGACCTTCTAAGTTCTTTTGGTTCTACGTGTACTTCTCGAACTTCTTCCACAATTTCTTGTGGAATTGGTTCGTGTTCGATTCTTGAACGTACACTATGTGGGGAAGATTGAGTTTCTCTCACAATTTCTTGCGAGGGTCTCTCACTCACGCTCCCACTAACCAAAGGAACCTCGGTTGGGCCTTCATGATTTTGAATATAATCATTCATATCATGATCTTGTAGAGTATCTTGAGTCTCCTCAAGCACAAGTCTACTCCCACTACTTTTTATTCTTTCCAGAAATTCCTTTTCTAGAAATACGGAATCCCTCTCTACAATCACTCGATTAGAGGTTATATGCCAAAAGTAGTATCATTTTGTCTCACGAGGATAACCTATAAAGAAGCACTTATCCGTTTTTGGTTGAAGTTTGGTCGACATCAATCTCTTGACGTTGGTCTCACAACCCCAAATCTTGAGAAAATTGAGCTTAGGTGTTTTACCACTCCATAGCTCATAAGGCGTTTTCTCTACGGATTTGGATGGAACATTATTTAGTGTGTAAGCCGCAACTTTTAGTGCATAACTCCAAAAGTAAAGTGGCAATTCAGCTTGACTCATCATTGATCGAACCATGTCGAGTAATGTCCTATTCCTCCTTTCGGATACCCCATTCCACTGAGGTGTACCGGGAGGGGTGAGCTGTGGTACAATACCACACTCCTTTAGGAATGAGTCAAATTCGGTACTTAAGTACTCACCTCCACGATCTGTTCGTAGAGACTTGATTTTCTTGTTGAGTTGGTTCTCTACTTCATTCTTGAATTCCTTGAACTTGTCAAAGGATTCACTTTTGTTTCTCATTAGATAAATATAGCCATAACGACTATAGTCATCCGTGAACGTAATGAAGTACCTGAAACCGTCTCTTGCACTAGTACTCATCGGACCACATACATCGGAATGTATCAAATCCAACAAGGCATTCGCTCTCGGTCCTTCCTTCTTGAAAGGCCTCTTGGTCATTTTGCCCATTAGGCAAGGTTCGCACGTCTCCAATGATTTAAAATCAAGTTGACCAAGAAGGTTAGCTTCTTGCAAATTCTTGATGCGTTTTTCATTTATGTGACCAAGACGATAGTACCACAAGAGTGTATCATTCACGTTAGTAGTTTTAAGTCTTTTGTTAGTGATGTTTAAGATTTGTTTATTATTCAATTCAAGCAAATAGAGATCATTCATCACGAATGCATTTACATAGAAAATACCATTCTTCGATATAGACAAACAAGAATTTGAAATATTTATAATAAAATTATCCATATCCAAACATGATACATAAATAATGTTCTTGCTAATCAAAGGCACATAATAAACATTCTTTAAACATAAATTTAAACCACTAGATAATTGAAGCTCCACAGAACCTTGTGCAATCGTAGCAACGCTTGCACCGTTTCCTACGAAAGTGAGTTAGGATTTCTTGTTTCTCGTTTGCTTTTCTCTTTCTTTGTTTTGCTCAGGGCTAGCAAAAACTTAGGTGTGGGGGTATTTGATTGGCATCATTTCATGCTCATATTTGTATCATATATCCATTATCTTACATCTAAGCAATGCTATGTGACGATTTTTATGTTTGAATGTCAGAAATAAAGTGGTTTGAAGAGAAGAACCATGAAAGGACCCAAAAGTAGGAAAAAGGACTTAATTGTGAGACATGAGGACCAAGATGCAAGGGAGAAGGACCTAAACGTAAGACCGAATGACTTAAGAGCAAATCAGGAAACTCCACACCATCATGGGGAGTGTTTTGGCAATTCGATTCGGGTCGGAGCTCCAACAAACCAAGTAGATGCATCAAAGACCAAGAAATTCTTCCAGAGAAGCCCAGCACAAAACCTAGACGGATCTGGGCCTTATGGGCCGCCAATTGGCGGTCTGGAACCGCCAATTGGCGGTTTGGATGAGCCCACATCTGCTAAGCTCGCTCCTGGACTTGTATTATCATGTGTTTAGGCTATTTTGGGTATTGGTTTAGTCCCACATCGGGGGATTGTCCCGGATTAGCTTTTTCCATGCTTATAAATAGAACTCTTCACCTCCCATTGTATCCATCTCTCTCTTGGTGGCCACCTTCCCTACTAAGAGTGAAGCCTTGAAGCAAAACTCTGGTGGAGGAAGGACTACTTGTAATTGAGTGAGTTAATAATAGATGTTTTCCTTTAATTGTGTTGTTCCTCTCTTAGTTTAATTTCCTTTCATATGCATGCTTGCTTGTTTGTTTTGTTTTATGCTTCTTTAATATTTCTTGCTTGATTAGTGTAGTTTCATTTCAGTATAATGCTTTCTTTTGTTAGAGTAGTTAGTTTAAATATGTGTGAGTAGTTCCATCCCCATTTGGGGGGTGGAGAAATATGTGATATAATCATGTAGTGTATTAAGTGTGTGTTATCTTTATCCCTTGAGCTTTATATGATTTCCATAACCATCTAATGGGTTTTCACTCTTATCTTTGATATGCTAATGCTCTTGAATGAAGCTTAGCTTATGCTTTGATTAGTCGACCTATTTTATGGGGAATGATAAGGTTAGGATTTGGATGAAGTTAATATTGGAAACACAATTTGTAGTGTATGTGCTCTTGTTGCCTTTACCTTAGCTAATGTCTTGTATGTTTTAATGATGTAGTATTATCTTAATTCATGTGGAGTTATAGTAGGGTCTAGTCTTTATACTTGAGTTCATTTAGCTTCATTCCAATTATTGTCTTGTATGTTTTAATGATGTAGTCGTATCTTAATTCATGTGGAGGCAAAGTTGGATGTAGTTTTATGATTTCATGCACTATGTGTTGTGAGGAGCTTAATTGAACACACACACACACACATCTTCATATTCACATTATTTCTCTACCCCCTATGGGGCTTAGTTTTATTGCTTCTCTTCCATTTCCATTTGGCACCTTAGTGTAGTTTAGTGTAACCAACCTTTCTCTCCTTTTTACCTCTCGCCTTCGAACAAACCAATCGTCGACACACCTCCCAGTCGATGACCCGTATTTGCCACCGCTTCAACGCGGCCATGCACTTGCAGTTTAAATAAAACGATCAATCAAGTTTTTGGCGCCGTTGTCGGGGAGGTGCTCTGTCCAGACGTTGGTTTGGACGATTCGAGGGGTTTTTAATATTTTTTGTTTCCAGTTTTCTTAGTTTCAGGGAACCATCGGATCAAGGGGAGTCTACTGGACAAATTTGAGGAATAGAGGACCTGAACGGACAGCCAATCAGCGGTTGGAGACCGCCAATTGGCGGCCTGGTGAGGGTGTTTGGCTCTTAATTTTTTTCTGGTAGTTCATTCTGTAATTTGTGTTATCTGGGAGCCCTATTTTTCATGCTATGACTTCTCGTTTGCTCCCAGATCATTAATCACTCCCCCATTAATCAACTTGGCCCTAAAATCCAAAAGCAAAAGACTAGACATTCTTACTTGTTTAGGTCACGCATCATGTATTGACTTAGGCATATAGTTGTCTTTTCTTTTAACTTTAATTTCAGTTGTTGAGTGCTGGCGTGAGGTACGCAATTTCCTACACTCATTCATCCATCTCGTATGCCCATGCATTAGTTAGCAGGAATTGCATCAGGACAAGAGTGAGCGAGCGTTTGATTGGAGTGATTGATTGGTAGATTTAAGCTCAAAACGCTACTAAGGAGGGGCTGTCCCATAAAAGATAAGGTGGGGGATTTCATCACCCTTTCCTTGGCCCCAAAAATCACTCTTAATAAAGCCTTAACTAAAAGCAAGTAGACATTGGCCCTAGGATTGTGGGCGCACTAGGAGAGTAATCTAGTTGAGACCGTCATGACCTGATCGGCGTTGCCTACCTTGTCGATAGTAGGAGGTACTGGATCTCCGGATCTGGTATCACTTGTTGGGCATTGTGGTCCTCGTTGTAGGTAGGTGAGGCGTGTCGAGGCTAGTGACCTCGAAGTTAGGCGTCGTCTAGCCTAAGGACCCATTGCCTTACATTGTTTGAGCCGTGCTTACTAGTTAGGCTTCTTCCTGATCCCTCTACCCACGCTAGCTCTAGGGATTCTTACCTCCTCATCTGATTCCTCTCCTCATCTATTCTCTGCGTTTAGTCTCCTCCTCTAGTACACCTTCTGTTGTGTGTTATTTTAGAGTCGAGTCGAGCATTTTATGCGAAGTTGGGCTCGTTCTGGTGAGAGCGCTCGACTCGAGAGAGTGCATTCTTCTGAGATGGACGGTCTTGGTGATCGACCATCTCCGCCTCGTGCTCCTTTGGAGCATGAAGCCGAGTCATCTCGTGGAGGCGAGGGAGACCGGGTTCCATACATGGAATACCTCGGTCCGCTTCCGCCACCACGTAGACCTCCTTCTCCTCCTCCTCTGACTCGAGAGGAAGGGAGATTCGGTCAGGATCGAGTTCTTGGTGCACCACCACCTTTAACTCGACATGATAGACCGATGACTTTGTGGGAGTGGACCCATCCTGTTCGGGCCGCGCAGCCTTCTTGCATAGTTGTTCCCCCTGCTCGCGGGAACAACTATGAGCTGAAACCTCAATATGTGAGCATGCTTCCAACCTTTACTGCCAATAAGGAGGATCCGTATATCTTTATACGCGAATTCGAGGAAGTATGCTCCATGTTCAAGCTTCAACAGCTTGACGAGGATTCAGTCCGGTTGAGGATAATTTCTTTCGCATTGAAGGATGATGCGAAGAAATGGATGTATAGCCTCCCGGCGAGCTCGATTCGGTCATGGGATGACTTTGTGACTGTCTTTCTGAAGAGATTTTTCCCTCAAAGGAAATCTCAAAAGATACAGCACCAGATACATCAAATGTATCAGACCGAGACCGAATCGTTTCATGGTTTCTTTGAGAGGTTCAAGGACCTTCTCCAGCAGTGCCCTCATCATGAGTATTTTCCTACTTTCCGCTCGCATCGGGAGCGGAAGATCATTGAGTCGGACTATCCTCAATCGCGTATGTGGACCGTCCGGAGCGAGGATAAGAGCAAGGGGTGACTCCATTCCATTCGTAGATGGCTTGATGAGATGACTGCATCGCATGTATAAAACTTTATACCATTTATGTTTTTTAATTTTAATTTTTATTATTATTAACGTGTCAACGTTTTAGGTGGAGTGGTTGCCCTATGGTCCTGAGCCTAATGCGGATGTGTCGAGGACTTTATTGATGAGCCTTATTCGTTATTGGGATATCATGGAGTCTTATTTGCCTGATCGCGTCTTACGTCAGTTAGGCTACGTTCAGGTGATACCGGTTGACATCCTGACCACAGAGCATTCGGTGTGGTCTGGGACTTCCACGACGTACAATGTGAGGTACACCGCTTCGACGGTGGAGACGATTTGGTGGACATTTCCGATAGGAGACCGACTTCACCTTGGCGACCTCACACGTAGCTGCGACCCCTCCACTTGTGTTGCAAATTATTTGGATTGGTTCGGTAGATACTCACATCCATCTCTCGTGTGTGGTACCGCCCCGAGACCTGAGAGACTGCTGGATAGGACATGTGGCGATGCGGTACATTTTTCTAAATTATTTTTTATTTGTAATGTATATTTTGTTTTCCTTGTTAATGTACACTAATTTTGATGTTATATACAGTGGATGAGTAGGGTGATACGGCTTGCGTAGCCATTCTTGGAGAAGAGGGACCTGATACTGGACGACGATACGAGAGCCGCATGTGTAGATTGGGATCACTTTGTACACTCGTGGAACACTCAGTTGAGCATTTCTGACCATGAGTCGGACGATGAGTCATAGTCAGGTTGTACATTATCTTTATTATCTATTGAACTATTATCATTTGTATTGGTATTTGCATATATGTTGTACTCTTATTATTTATTTCTGACGAACCTATCTTCTCCCAATTTGCGTATCTATTGTACTCTTGTTATTTATTTCAGACAAACATATCTTTTCCCTATTTTCTATATGTAATGCATTTTAAATTTGAAATTTAATAAAAAATCAACATGATATAATGTACGAACAAATTATAAATTATAAATACAGTAATATAACCAATACATTACAAATTACAATCAAAATTTGTTATGTAACTGCTCCCAAGATGTTCTCCTCTGCTCGTACTCCACCTCCCATCCAGCAACACTCTCATCTCGCATTTGAAACCACAGGGTCACTATAGGAGGTACTGGGAACCCCTCAACTAATTCTAAGCGAATGAAATGTTTGTAACTCCTTAAATGAGCAATGATCAACTCTCTACATGGCTTCGTCATGGTAGACAAACTCTCCCAAGGTAGCACTATAATACACGGGTACAACGAACCATCCGTCCCCACTGAGAAATACATAACTACACACTTGTAGAAATTGGCAATCGGGAACAAGTCGCACAAAACCTTCATATAGTCATTTTTGCCACAAGGTCCTCCGCCCCCAATCAATACGCTGACGAGCCTGTACCACACCGTCATAATAAACGTGCTCATAAATGGGATGTGCCCTTATCTCATTAGAAATCGCACGACAGACGTATAACCAATTGTCTTGACCATCATGGAAAACATCGGCAACACATCGAAATCCACGGTTGCCATCAACACGTACATCATTCCACCACTCCAGAAATGGTAAGATGATTCCAGGAAGTCTATCCACATATGGGAAGTCATCTACGTCAATCCGTCCAGACACTGCAAGATGAAAAAATAGCAAAGTTATATATGATAACTGGAAGAACATGTTTACTGGAAAAATGACAAAATTATAATAATAACAACAAACATGTCGTTATACCATATCATGTACTCATGTTTACGGACGATCGACACGAACTAGAAGATCGACCACAACCTCACTCAGCATACTTAAAGGCACTCAGGTCGCGTCGTGTCGACTTTCCCTTTGGTCGACCTCGTATCTTAGTATTTTCTACAGGTTATTCATAGTTCGACTGATCTGGGTGTAACTGGGCGTATAAAATACGAGAGACACTACGAATTACTGCAGGGTTTCTGCCAGAAATCTCGTCAACGAGGCTCCAAAAATGCTCGACGTCTTGTGATGACTGATCAACAAACTCTGGCATGTTGACTCCTTCTCCAATCATAAGTGTATTCCAGAATGAATAAATCTGCTCTAAATAAATTACATCGCCTGAGTCAATACAACCACGTATGGTACATCACAAGGAATCTCATGTGAAGTCAGAAAAGCACACCCACAGCGATATTCAACTTCATCACTTAAGTCCTACATTCTATTAAACTCCTCCAACAACAATGTCAAGTAGTGATGCAAAACTCGACCATTTATATGTTGATATAAAGGATTTTTGAAGTTAGTGCGATTTCGACGTCTCGAATTTTCAAGAAAGTGTCGAATATTCGTCAGCTGCATTTCAATGGCCGCGTTGACGCGGTCGAAAAGAGTGTCCAGAGCTGCATTCGATGAAGTAATCCAATCTTTCAGAGCCGTATGAGCACTTTCGACCCTACAGTTTGTAGTGTTGCCGAAATGAAGTACTTTGTTTGTCCAATTCAACACAAACTTTTCTTTATGCACTAACCACGTCTCATCTACATACTCCGTGAGTGCCGAAAAAATCCTATATGCATCTTTCATAATAGACAACTTTATTATACTCGGTCTCTGAACTAGAAAGCATGACTTTCCTCCACTGTCCACACTTAAAACCCTTTGTTGTCTGCTTGTTCTTGCCGAATATGTGGTATGCGTAATTGTATACGTCTTTGTTGATATGTCAGGTGCAAAGTAAATGAGTAGAGTCAGGAAAAACATCTCTCGTTGGTCGCATAAGGCCTAACTCTCGGTCCGTTATTATTGCAGTCGGACTGACAATACTCAATAACATATCTCGCAACTTCCCCAACACCCACAGGTAACTAGACTCGGTCTCATCTTTTATAATTGCATAGTCGATTAAGAAGTTCATGTTTGTTGGTGTCACCCCAACCATCTCAAACAAAGGCATCTTGTACTTGTTTGTTTTGTACGTCGAATCCATGCAAATTACCGAAGGGTATGTGCGTAACAACTGAACTGACGTCGGATGTGCCAAGAATGTGTGAGTAACACCATTAGTTTCTTCATCCGCCAGAGTCCAATACAAGTATTGATACTTCTTTGCCTGATACAGAAACTGCGGAGGGACATTTTTGTCTTCAGATTTCATCTGCCTCATGTACTCTCTATAGTTATAAATGTGTCTCTGATTCGGATTATCCTTCGGGAATTTCTGCTTCACCGCCAACAAGATGTTACGTGGTTTCGCTTGTGCCTCAGTCATTGATTGACATCATTTCATGCTCATATTCGTATCTTATATCCATTATCTTACATCTAAGCAATGCTATGTGACGAGTTTTATGTTTGAATTTCAGAAATAAAGAGGTTTGAAGAGAATAGCCATGAAAGGACCCAAAAGCAAGAAAAAGGACTTAATCGTGAGTCCTGGGGACTAAGATGCAAGGGAGAAGGACCTGATCGTAAGACCAAAGGACCTAAGAGCAAAATAGGAAACTCCACACCATCATGAGGAGTATTTTGGCAATTCGATTCGGGTCGGAGCTCCAACAGACCAAGTAGATGCATCCAAGACCCAGAAATACTTCAAGCAAAGCCCACAAAGAAAACCAGACGGATCTAAAGCTTATAGACCGCCAATTGGCGGTCCATATAGCCCAGGATCCGTTTAGTTTTCTGTAGCACGTGTATTAGTGTGTGCTTAGGCTATTTTTGGTATTGGTTTAGTCCCACATCGGGGGATTGTCCCCGATTAGCTTTTTCCATGCTTATAAATAGAACTCTTCACCTTCCATTGTAATTACCCATTGCTTGGTGGCATTCTCTCTACTAAGGAGTGAGCCTTGAAGCAAAAACTCAAGGTGGAGAAGAATGCTACCTTCAATGTGAGTCATTTGTTAATAAAATAATTCTTCTAGTTTCTTTTAATCTTGTCTTTTAATTTGTGCATGTTTGTTTAGTCTTTCCTTTTCTTTTATGTTTCTTTAATACTTCTTGCCTTCTTAGTTAACTTTCATTTCAGTATTATGCTTTCTTTTGTTAATATAGTTAGTGTAATGAGTAGTGAGTAGTTCCATCCCCATTTGGGGGTGGAGAAATATGTGATATAATCATGTAGTGTATTAAGTGTGTGTTATCTTTATCCCTTGAGCTTTATATGATTTCCATAACCATCTAATGGGTTTTCACTCTTATCTTTGATATGCTAATGCTCTTGAATGAAGCTTAGCTTATGCTTTGATTAGTGGACCTATTTTATGGGGAATGATAAGGTTAGGATTTGGATGAAGTTAATATTGGAAACACAATTTGTAGTGTATGTGCTCTTGTTGCCTTTACCTTAGCTAATGTCTTGTATGTTTTAATGATGTAGTCTTATCTTAATTCATGTGGAGGCATAGTAGGGTCTAGTCTTTATAATTGAGTTCATTTAGCTTCATTCCAATTATTGTCTTGTATGTTTTAATGATGTAGTCGTATCTTAATTCATGTGGAGGCAAAGTTGGATGTAGTTTTATGATTTCATGCACTACATGTTGTGAGGAGCTTAATGAACACACACACACTCTTTTATGTTCACATTATTTCTCTACCCCCTTTGGGGTTTAGTTTTATCGTTTCTTCTCCATTTCATTTCAGCTTTGTAGTTTAGATTAGTGTAATACATCTTTCTCTCCTTCTTTTACCTCTCGCATTCGAACAAACCAAGTGTCGACACACCTCCCAGTGGACGACCCGTATTTGCCACCGCTTCAACACGGCCGTGCACTTGCGGTTAATATAAAACGATCAATCATTTATCCAATTTCCAAAAATAAAAATTTAAAGAAAGATAAACATATGCCTTTTTCCGTTTTGTTGATTCCTTATAAATAATCATTTAATAAAAAAAATTCTATAAATTAGACATAAGTCTAAATTTTAATTCTAACATTCACAAGATGTGTTTCAAATATTTAAAACTATCAAAAGAATCAATTAGAATTAAATCAACAAAACTATCGGAAAACTCGAAAAAGACAGAACATGAATTGTTTCGATTGTAGATGGTAAACTAAAATTAATTATATAGTCTAATTATTGAAAATATGAACTAAATGCTCTGATACCACTGTAGGATTTCGTGTCCCTATGTATGTATATATTTTAAAAAATTTAATACAACATACAAGATCGAATTTCAATATTACTTCCCGAAAATATTACTTCCCGGTTGACCGTGCACACTCGGTTAACCGAACCCAATTGTCCAGACACTCCAGACAATTTCGGTCAACCAATTGCGCTTACCCGTTCCCTATTCGGTTAACCAATCCGAAGATACCCCGGTCGACCGAACCATGAACGGTTCACCGTGTTTGACCCCGATTTTGCCTTTGTCAAATTTTGGATTTATTTCCAACAAAATTTGATCTTTTTGGGTTTTTAGCAAATTCACATCTTATGTGATATATTATCCTATGCAATATTAAATTATTACACCCCATAATATATATACCTCATATGAATTTATTATGATTCTAATTATGTCAATTCTCATGACATATTGATTTTATTCATTCACCACATGTGTCCTATTTTCACATGAAACCCGACACATCATATGAACTTAAAATCAAACCTCTTGTTTCCCAGTTTTGTGATGTGACCTATGGGAGGATCTAAGCCAAATTGGTAGTGATATTAAATACTTAATATCTCAAACTAGAAGCGGTATCTAGCTACACATTATAGTTACCCAATTAGCATAGATGTCTTTGTTCCACTTGAACTAAAACACGATCCATTTAGTGATGTAAGTGCATCACTTGTGTCCGTCCCTTGCCTCATGATATTAAGAATATATACAAAGTAGAAATGTGTTATCTTTGTATTATATTCATTTCTTGATCTCTCTAAGCTAATTATAACTATGTAATTTAACTCAGGTTACATTGTGGACATTATAATTTTGCTTTATCAAGGGGCCACTAATATCATCACTCAATTAAGAGGGGCAATGATAATCGTTTGACTAGCTATCTTTTCCACCACCAGTCATGCTCAACCAACTATTGCCTTTATCACTACACTCATTGATAGCTTTTGACAATAATCAAATTAAGCATTTCTTGAGTGAAAAGATATAAGTCTCATATCTTAGGATCCAAGACACAGTAAAAACATTAATGACACGAAACACAATTCCATAATGTTTTACTTGTTAGGTCTATTCAATATATAAAAGTAATTTTTCCTCTTTTATATACTCGTGTCGTCAATTACTTGTAGAGCTACAACAATCGATGACCAACATGACAATCTTATCTCGGCAATTAATGTTCCATGTTAATTACCATGATTGTGAATAACTTTTGATTTATGTAAACTATTATCTTTTAGAGCTCTACGGTTAAGGACCAAGCGTCTCTTCCTTAACACTTCCAAAAGACGAATACCATAATCAAGGAACAAAATGCTTGCACATTCAATTCATAATAATTGACATATAAAAGTAAAACTTTTAGAACACATTCCTTTCACAACATACCACCTTTACCATTTTGGATCACCCACTCAGCAGTAGAAGAACTACCATGTCGCTCCCGTCCTCTACCATACTCCCCCGGCCTCTCCTCCTCCAACCTCAATCGGCCACCATCGTCACTCTCATCATCGTCACTCTCCACCTGATCTGAAACGTCATCATCATCGAAGGAATCCTCACGTGTCTCACAAAGACGTAAACTCTTTCTCTCTCTCCTAACCAAAGCAGATATACCCCATCTACATGGATGACGAGGAGCTGAATCATCATCTAACCTATATACAACACGTAAGAGAACTGATTTTCCTTTTCCTTCACGGTAACCCGATGACTATTAATTCAATTTTAGAAATAAAATTTTGTTAATAGATTTAAATTACTAAATTTACAAATTGATCAATCAATAAAACTAATTCTAATCAATTTAACTAACGATTATAACTAATTATAACAATTAATAAATTTAACCAATTAATCAATTAATGTAACTAATTATAACAATTAATTAATTTTAATAACAATTATAACTAATTATTCAATTTAACTAATTATAACAATTAAATTAACTAGTTAATTAATTTAACTAACTAGTAAATAACAATTAAATAATTTAATTAACTAATTAATACATTTAATTAACAATTAAAATTAAATTTTAATTCATTAAAAAAAAGGGGCATCTGCGGTAGCTGCCCCCCCCCCCCCCCCCCCCTTCGGGGCAGCATCAACGGTAGTAGGCGTCCCCTAAGGGGAGGACGTACACCAAAGCTGCTCACCCTTGGGGGGGGCTCCGTTGAACGCCCTCTCGATTTTTTTGTAAACTTAAAATAAAGGCCTCCTTTCCTGGCCTCCCTCGAACGTCCACTAGCTCCTTTCCTGGCCTCCGAGACATTATTTTTAATGAGTTTTAGGAAGATGAAGTAATAGTGATGGTTGGAGAGTGAAATGAAGAGATATAAGTAGAAATGAGAGAAGGTCAAGATGGCAATTGAGACGGGCAATTTAAGGAAAAAATAGGCAATGTTTAATAGTTTAGTAAAAGGACGACAAATTAAAAGTGAAAACACATAACCTCAATATTGTTATGAAATGAAAAAGACATGGATATCAAAAAGAAGGATGAAGATTTTTCATTACTCTCACATAAATAATACAATGCCTTTATAGTCTGATTACAGGAAATATCCATTCTAGAAATATAGACAAGAGACATAGATGTTACAATGCAATAACAAGCTAATAAATGAGACATATAATACACATCAATGGGAGAATTACATTTCATTTGAATGTGAAGGTTACAAGAAGTTGCAATACCAAGTTATAAGGTAACTTATCCATATGAATATATGAGATATTTCTTGTTTCATAACACTCTCACTTGGATGATCACTTTTTGTAATACGTTTTTTGGTCTGTCTCGTTAAAAACCTTGTCAATTAAAATCCTGTGAGACAAAACTTGGTGAAGGAAAAAAGAGTTCAGAGCGTATCAATATCCCCCTCATTTCAACATATATTTATATACTATGTTGAAGAATAGCGTTATGCTCATGTCTCGTTAAAAATTTTGTTACAAAAATCCCGTGAGAAAATAACTAAGGAAAAAATGTGCATGTCATATGCTAACACAATTGCACAAGTTGTCTTGTTAAACACTTTGTCAAGTAAAACCCTGTAGGACAAAAACTTGAAAATGAGAAAAATAGTACAACTACGAGCCATCTGGGTTCTATCCCTTAGAGATAGTCATCATTCTGGGATGATAATTCCATATCCGCCCTCCTGATTCATAGTTCACCAACTAATTTCAAAAGATTACAACATATCCACAATAACACAAAATTTTCAAATATATTGGAGACATCACTGAAGTAAATATTTATCTCAAGAATATAATAAGTTTGATAGATCCGTAAAGAGGTAGTGAAAAATATACTGAACGTCATTTGAATGTGTTTGAAGAAACATTATGCCTACATAAACAATCATTGTGAATGTATTAGGTCTAGTTTTATATACAACATATTTTATGACGTTCTAGGAAATGAACTTCAGGTCCTAATCCAACATCTTTAGTTACATATAATTGGATCTTTGTTTACACAGTACAGACAATTTGTCATTGCTTTGTTTTCCAAGTGAACTTTTTTGTATAATATATCTTTATATGTTTGTATCATTGTAGCAATTCTTTTCTAAAGAATGTTCGAACTGTAGGTAAAAAAAAGTAGACTTTTCTCCAGTCATTTATTTCACAATTTATCATTCAAATATTTCACAGGTATTTAATCTCTTCAGGAGTTCCTTTATCATATTATTCTTCGAGATGATATGCACATTCTCTTTGTTTGTTCATGAGGTGATATTTTCATAAATTATGTCGCATTTCTTCATTATAATTTGCCTTGGGCAATTTAGTCCTCAATTCAGGGACTCTCGTATAAATACAAATATCAATATCAAGTGACTTATACAAATTTGTAGTGAGACCTATCTTATATATGCTTATATATATTTTTGTTTACATGTCATACTGGTCAAGTAACATAACGTAATATTATACATTTCGACAGAATGAGTAACATCATAATAGGTGTGAGGTCTTGCGAAAAACTATTGTGTCATTACTCGCTTTATAATGTACCACCACATTATTATAATGTGATTTCTATTCATATTCTTCAGGAATATAATTTCAGAAATCAAGACTACATGTCCAAACAATATGTTTATTAAGCGAGTGTAGTTCTACATTCTTTGCATTCTTTTATTCATTTCAAATGTGAATGCATCTGACATTTTTATAATATTATAGGTTATGGATCCTGATTTTCTCTTGAATTAGCATGCTACTAAGAAGGCGAATTTGTCGTCGACGATAACTTTTAACTATTTTATATTTCTCTCTCGTATCAACATAGTGAAGGGAGTGTGTTCTAAAAGTTACTTTTATTTGTCAATTATAATGAATTGGATGTGCAAATATTTTGTTCCTTGATTAATGTATTCATCTTTTAAAAAAGTTAACGAAGATGCTCTTGGTCCTTAACTGTAGAGCTCTAAAAGATAATAATTTACATAAATCAAAAGTTATTCACAATCATGATAATTGATATGAAACATTAATTACCAAGATAAGATTGTCGTGTTGGTCATCGATTATTGTAGATCTACAAATATTTGACGACACGAGTATATAAAAGAGGAAAATGAATACTTTTATATATTGAATAGACCTAGCAAGTAAAAGATTATGAAATTGTGTTTTGTGTTATTAATGTTTTACTGTGTCTTGGATCGTAAGATATGAGACTTATATTTTCACATAAGGAATGTTCAATTTGATTATTGTCAAAAACTATCAATGAGTATAGTGATAAAGGCAATAGTTAGTTAAACGTGACTTATGCTGGAAAAGATAATTCCTCAAAAGATTATCATTGACCCTCTTTACTTGAGTGATGATATTACCGGGCCCCTTGATAAAGCAAAATTATAATGTGCATAATGTGACTTATGTTAAGTTATATATTTATAATTAGCTTAAGAGATCAAGAAATGAATATAAAATACAAAGGTGACACATTTCTACTTTGTATAATATTCTTAATATCATGAGGCAAATGATGAACAAAAGTTATGTCCTTACATCACTAAATGGATCGTGTTTAGTTCGAGTGAACAAAAATATCTATGTTAATTGGGTAACTATAATGTGTAGCTAGATACCACTTATAGTTTATGATATTAAGTGTTTAACATCATTGCCAATTGACTTAGATCCTCCTATAAGTCACCACAAAACTGAGAAACAAGAAGATTGATTTTATATTCATATGACATATCGAATTTCGTGTGAAATAATATATATGTGGTGAATCGATAAAATCAATGTATCATGAAAATGACAGTTAGAATCATTTATAAGTTCGTATGAGATGTATGTATTATGGGATGTAATGGTTGACATTACATATGATAATATATTATATGATTTATGAGTTTTCTAAAATCCTCAAAGATCAAATATTGTTGGATATAAAACCAAATTTTGATAAAATGCAAAAAATGGTTAATACGGTTTTGCCCGAATTAATACGGAATTAGTATTAATCATATATTAGAATTATTTCAATTATAGTTAAATGTGGATGTGGATGATTGTGTCAAATTGTGATTGAATTTAGGGTGAGAAAAACAAGAGATCATGGGTTAGTGGTTAGCTTATGATGTGGGTGTTGGGAGACCCTATAAATAGGTCATCTCTCCCTCATTGTTTTAACTAATGCAAAAATTTCTCTCTCCCTAACAACCATATCAATCCATCCAAAACTTCCTTAATTATTTCAAGCTTTTGGAGATTAATTTCTCAAGGAGCATAAATGGGTTATTAGTTAGATTTAAACCTTGATTTAGAGATTGAATTGCTAGTTCATTTCTCTCTAATCTTGTTTAGAGTTCGGTGAACACTTGGAGGCGAATCGGCGGGCGATTCGACGAGCAGCGTAACTCCAGATCTTCATAAAGGTTGTAGAGAACTTTTGATTATGATCCTCTTATATTTGTTTTAACATATATTGATTATATGATATTAGAATAAATATAAACCGATGTACACGAAATTGTTTAAAATATAGAAATCGATCATGTATACATGTATTAAAATTTTAAAATATACACATACATAGGGACACAAAATCCCACAGTGGTATCAAAGCGTTCAGTTCATATTTTCAATGATTAAACTATTATTTTAGTTTGTCATCTCCAATCGAAACAATTCGAGTTTTATGTCTTTTCGAGTTTTTCGACAGTTTTGTTGATTTAATTCTAATTAATTATTTTGATAGTTTTAAATGTTTTGACTCATGTCTAAAATATAAATTTTCATTTTTATTAAATGATTATTTTATAAGAAATCGACAAAATGAAAAAAACATATGTTTATCTCTCCTTTAAAAAATTCTTGGAAATTGGCTAAACAACGGTTCAAATGTTTGTATTTTGAACTATGGATGTGCAAAATCATTCTTATTGGATTTCAAATGGTTTTGGAATTGTTTGATTGTGAGATGAAGGATAAACTAAATCAAGTAATTTATAGTATATGTACATGTGTTGCTCGAGTTCTATTTTGCAGGGATATGTGAGTTTGTATGTTCTGACGAAGCCATTTGTGAATGAATCAATGTGTATGTTATTATTATTCAATCACAGTGGTTTATGTATATGTAAAGGATAAATTTCTATAACTATGTATATGCATGCATATGAGAGAGTTTTTACATAGGATTTGCACTAGACAATTTTCAAAATTATGAGATGCATCTTTATATTTTTCAATATCTACATCCATGGTGCAAGAGGATATCCCATAGAAGACGCTGAAGATGTGCAAAGGTCAAGGACGTGAGAACATATAAACCCACACTGATATGTGAGTGGATATATTTATGTTTGTGTGCTTGACATGTGTGATTGTGTAAATGAATGTTAGGATGTGTATAGATGATAAATATGCATGATCACCTAAATTTTAAATCACATATAAATGTTTAAATTGTCTAACCAAAAATTAAGAGTATTTTTCTTTCTTATTTCATCCACTAGCAGTCATCGATCGAGAGATATTCTGCTCGCACTTAGCGGGAGATAGTTTCCTCCATCTTTGAGAATAGTGAGAGCATCCTTAACAGCGTCCGGGCAGTTCCCGGGCGCCCTGCTTTCTCTCTCAGCCACGTCAGCTTCTCTCTCTGCCACGTCAGCACAAACCCACCCCCTACAAAATCCTTAACCATTACCCAATCCACCCAGTCACGCTACAGTATTTGTTGTCACGTCATTATTTTTATTCTTCTCTCCAAAACTCTTTCAACAATCAACAAAATATATTAATAATCATTATCGTAATTATTTAATATCAACAATTCATTCGTTTTTAATTAACATTTAATTAAAAAATACCAAAATATTATTAAAATTTAGAAAACCACAAATTAATAAATTTAAAATTTAAAATTTAGGACTTACAGTATGCGCGTGACTCACAAAAGACGAGATGATTGGATCGAGGCTTGGACTTCTCAGGCATCGAGGACCTACAGTATGCGCGTGACTCACAAGAGACGAGACGATTGGATCGAGACTTGGACTTCTCAGGCATCGAGGACCTACAGTATGCGCGTGACTCACAAGAGACGAGACGATTGGATCGAGACTTGGATTTCTCAGGCATCAAGGACCTACAGTATGCGCGTGACTCACAAACGACGAGACGATTGGATCGAGGCTTGGACTTCTCAAGCATCGAGGACCTACAGTATGCGCGTGACTCACAAAAGACGAGACGATTGGATCGAGGACCTACAGTACGCGCGTGACTACTTCAATATATATACCCCAACCACATTAATTCTCTACTCACCTCTATTCCAATCTTACTTCTTCCACCATAATTCTCTACTCACCTCTACTCTCTACTCAAAATGTCATCTTCAGAAGGCAATGGTTCACCAGATTACTGACGATCTCCACGTCATCCACCCCCAAGCCAACACTTTTTCCCTTACCAAAATGTTCCACAACCAGGATTCCACCCGTTATACCAAAGCCAATTTACCACACAACCAGGATTCCACCCGTCCCACCAAAGCCAATTTTTACCACACCCAGGGTTCTACCCACACAATCAATACCAACCGCCAACTCAGGAAGAAGGGCAAACCCAATTCCCAATGGGTATGTATACTCGCCTCCTAAGTGGCGAAAGTAGTGGAAATGCAAGCCGTTATACATCTGATATGAATGAAGAAACCGCGACCCAGGGAACACGCAAAACTGCGACGATGAGGTCGCAAAAATTGTGGTCCGCACAAGAGGATCAACGACTCGTCTCGGCTTACATGGCTGTCAGTGGCGATGTTGTGGTTGGGACAAACCAAAAAATAAAGTCCTTCTGGAAACGTGTGGAGCGCATCTACAATGACTCAGGCGAGCCAGGTGTAGTAGAGCGTAACGATGAATCATTGAAGGGGCGATGGAGGCGTACATTGACATATGTGAACCAATGGGTCGGTTGCTTCGACCAGGCGGTGCGGAGGAAGAGAAGCGGTTACAACGAGGACGATGTCATCCATGAAGCGCACATCATCTACGAACGAACACACAACGCCAAATTTCAGTTCACGCATGTTTGGCTTTTGTTACGCAGGTACCCTAAATGGGAGTCTGTTGCGCTTGGACTTCCCACCGGAAACGTCGCTGCAGAAAGTCCGGAGAGTTTTAGCAGCGGGAAAAGAAAAAGCACCGACGACAATGGGAGTAACGCAACACCGTCAGCAGATGAAATGTTGTTCGAAACATGTCCTCGTCCTGAAGGTGTTAAAAAATCCAAAAAGAAGAACGGGAAACAATCATGTCAGGCACAACTTGATCCTGAGATGTTAGAACTGGGGAAACAAATTGAATATAGTGCAAAAGTTAAAGAGGAAAAATATTTGCGTTACGAAGAACGGATGGAGAGGAAACGCATCGAAGCTGAGGCGAATTTCCAAAGGGAACTGAACAGCAAGAAACTTGATGTCCTCTTCGCTCTAATGAAGAAGGAAAACAAGGACGAATTCGATAAAGAAACACTTATTGAACTCAAGGAGTGGGCTAAAGCACAAGGATATCTGTAGGTGCTTATGTTTTCAATATTTCTGTGGTAGTTTATCAGTATTCTGGTAGTTTAAATTCTGTATCCGTAGGATGATTGTCTTTCCTTTTCTTATTTCTATTGTATTTCGTATTCTGTATTTGTATTGTATTTTGTTTCCGAAATGTATGAGTATTGTACTACTATTTCTTAATTTGTTTATGAATTTTTTAATTTTTTTTATATCTAAGTAAATCAAAAAATTGTTAATTAATTATAAAATATTTTTTTCAATTATTTTGTAATACCTAATTAATTAAATTCCATTTACCTAATTAATACATTATCCTAATTATATATAAATAATCTTTATTTTTAAAACAAAAAAAAACAAAAAAAAAATTGGACGAATGGGGGGGGCACGTGGCCCCCGCCAGGGCGGATTCCCGGGCGCCCAGGGCGGATTCCCTAAGGGCGCCCCGGCGAAGAGCACCCATTAAGGGTGCTCTGAGAGATATAAGGTTGTCTCTTGTTGTGCCATAAATAGATGTACAAGGTGTGATTCACCCTTAGTGGACACTGAGTGTATTTATTTATGAATACAATGGATAAACATATCTGGTATCAAATGAAATAAGTTTTCTTAACAAGACTCGGAGCCCTAGCTCGGTTTTGAGAAAAAGAGTTTTTCTTAGGAGGATTGGTCAAATTCCCTCTTGATTAAAATGACAAGAGTCATAAGAGTTTGAATATGCAAATATTGCAATATTTCAAAATGGTTATGATTAGAAAATATTTTCTTAACTTATTTTTATAATATATCCAATAGCCCTTAGCTAGTTTATATTATAATTGATAAGATCTTGAAATACTACATTTATGGATATGTTTATGGACACTAGTGCAGAATAGTGAATAGTCATCGCCAAATACACGTCGGTCGCCCATATAGATGACATCTATATGGTCCTCTAGACGTCGATTGTTTGCATAACATTTTACCGGACGTCTATTAGGCGACGTTTATTCATCACAGCTTATAAACGTTGAGCTATAAACGTCGGTCATATGTTGTCGCCGACGTCTATGCCCCATTCATCTAGACGTCGGGTGTAGGCTATGACCGACGTCTATGGGTCTTATAGAAAACGAACAATTTAGTTTTTTATTTTATTCCAACAAAACCTCCCCGACATTTCTTCGACAAAACCCTAGCCGCCCCCTCCACGATTGTTCTCCAAACCAAAACAGCACCTCCGTGACTTCCTCCACCACCGCAGCCACCTCTGCGACTTTGATAACCCTCCTCCAAGACCCCCTGACCTCCTCCACCACCGCATCCACGACCCACGATCTTGGGGTGCATTCTTGTGCGTTGTTTGATTCTCCACCCTGTGATTGTGTTTTATTGGTTTTTACCGATTTTTGCTTCGTTTGAGGAGGATCTTGGTTCGACGACGATTGGGTTGAAGACGGAGGAGGCATCGTGCTTGTTGTTCGATTCCATCATTGCCTTGTTGGTTCATGCTCTGTTTCTGTTTGTGGTGTGGAATTTAGATTTTTTAGTAGCGGATTTAGAACTTTGAACAAGAAAATCTTGTTTTGGGTGGAATAAATTGTTGAAGATGAATTGATTTGTTCCCTTAAATTGTTGAACATGAATAGACGTCGGCCTTTTAGTGGCTGACGTCTATGTATATACAACACATAGATAGACATCGGGTCACAGAAGCTGTATATCCGACGTATAGAAGCCGTATATCCGACGTATATTCCCGTAATCGTTACATTTGTCAGCAACTGCTTTTAATTTATCGGGTTTATATTCTTCAGGAATAACCTCTTCAGAATGTGCAATGAGTGACTAACTTTTATTTTTATTTTCACAAATAATATATGTTCTGATCCACACTTCTGGTGTTGGTTGAACTCAAATATATTTTATCATGTGGAGATCTCCACTTTATATTATACACTTTATATTCAGTAATACAAGACTTAGTCATTGATTTGTGATTAATAAATACGTATGACAAATACTTACTAGATATTGCAAGTTAATTATTTTATGAACTTCAGGTTCAATCATGCTTATACGTATATTCTCTTATGAACTTTAGGTTCATTATAATATATTTTCTTAGAATTCTTTAAGCAACTAGTTTTTCCCCCTAATGCAAAAACGTGTCCCTATGTATAATTGTTGAACTTGACCATAAAATAAGTTGCCATCCAGGAGCTTCAAATATTTTAATATTATCAGGAATATGAATTCTGCTGAAATGTCCAATGTAATTTGAGACCACAAAATTGTGGAGGTGGTAATAAAAAAATTATGTAAAAGAAATCACATATGCGAAAAATTTCATTCAATATCGTAGAATTATATAAAATAGGGGAGTATTTATAATTACACATGTTGGTCTAATAAAATAATATTGGTAGTTATTATCCCAAAATGATCCATCTTAAGATATATTATTTAAACAGATGGACTCTCATTTTATTGTGCAAATCGACTAACAAACATGACCTCATTTTTGTTCAACTAGTAAATGACAATTAAATTATCAAAAATATAGGATCAATACCGATACCCATAATGAATACAAATGATATCTTCATTTAGGCATTTCTGGGTTGGTATCTCTAGTTAACTCATTTGATAGTCATTTAAATCTCTTATTCTTCGTATTTGTACTTCTTTTCCCACCACGTATGCTCTTTTCTTTCATGGTGCTTTGTAATGTGTGCTTCGCACATATGATCCAAAATACGAGGGCACATCTTGTGATTTTGCAATAACTTATACTTATGACTTTCAATCACAAGTAATCATATCCCACGAAACGATAGAGACTGAATATCCACTTAGTTGAAGAATCTTCTCGTGGATGGTCATATGAAATTTCAACTACATTTGTCATCATATATAATTATCATTAACTCAATTAGTCACACCATATGTTATTATAATCAATATTCATTTGATTCACTAGTCCAGTTCTTTTGACCGAGCCAATATGTGTGTCGTGACATATCATTCGAAGCCAGTCAGGAGATTATAATCGTTGATTTGCGTAGATCTTTTATTATGTAAAATCGTAGTTTTCATTTCTTGTTGTTTCACTTGTTGGGCACAACATTTTGTTCAAAAATTGTAACTCTGATGTATAGAGAATGTGAAGTGTAGCATTACAATGTCCACAAAGAAGTGATGATATGTGTCTTGGATAATCGCATTTATATTTTCAGATTTTCACTTACAATATGCAAATCTCTATAAACAAAATCATAATTCATACGCTTTTTCAACTCTATATTGATAATTGAATTTAACAAACACATATTTTCGAATAACAATTAACTAACACAAAAACTAGCATATTAGGATTAACCCCAAATTCACAAATGGAAGAAGATTGTGGGAAGAAGAAGTGGAAGAAAGTCAAGTTGAATTGTAATATTATTGAGATTAAAGTAACAATTTTTTATTTATAAATTAAATGTTGTTTGGATTGTAATATTATTGATGTAAGGGTTTGGAGCAACATATTTTCATTTATAAATTAAACTACAGGTAGAAAAAAAAAATCATACTTTCTTATAGTAAGCACAAACAACAGAATCTGTTTTCTATCGGATTCCAGAAACAACACAAACTGTTTTCTGTTGGATTCCAGAGACAGACACAAATAACAGAATTCAGTCAAAAGGAATCTGTTTTCCACTGGATTCTATTTTCTTCTTTCCGTTTGACTCCGAAAATCACTTTCCGGAACTTTCTGCGCCACTAACACCCTCTTAATATCATTTTTCTTGCCTGACATGTTTGTAGTGATATTAAAATATATTTTTTTACTTCAACTGTAGTCTCAATATATACAAGTTATTTTGGCGATTTGAAATTCAATAAGTTTCTTGAGACCCAATAAATAAAATGCATAAATTAAAGACAAGATAATTACACATGTAACAGTGATATGACTCTTATGGAGCTTTCTACTAAATTTGTACGACCATGTACAAAAGTAGTTTTGACTTTTCTCATTATCAAATTAGAAAAATACTTATATCTTAATAAAGTGTGCACGACAACATTATACATGATGCATAAATCATCTTTCCTAATCTTAAATCAAATATGAGACCGGAGAGTATCCATACTCTTTATTTCAAGCCAAATAAAATATTTGTTGCAGATAAATTATTTATGCAATAATTACAAAATAAATGAAAAAGGTTCTCCAATGACAAAAATATATAAAAATAAGAACCATGTATTAAATTAGATCAATGTCAATTAATTTCAACGTAACTTGGTATAAGTCTTTTAGATAGAAAATATGCATATCAACATATTACTATATCATGTATATTTTGCCCTTTTAAGACGATAAAAGCAAATATTATCTTTGCTATTGAACATTAAAAGACATATTATAATGATATGCATAAATAGTCATAACAAACATAAAAATGTTGAATATCGATATACTAGTAACATATGCATATGTATTATTAATATCTAGAAGAATCTTATCGTGAGTAAATAAAAATCACAAATGGGAAAATATATTGGACTAATGTGAGCACTGACCAATATAAGATACATAGTTTCAACAGAAATAACAACAAAATCAAATGGTTAAAGATAATAGTTATGAAAATATAATAATCGAATAAACCTCAAGAATATTAAACAAAATATTTGTATCATAGTATATAAATTCTCATTTGTCATATTGATATTTCAGCATATGATCAAGTATATCTACTAGATATAGTATATATTGTTTATATAAAATATCAAATAAAACACACGTAACCAGAATATATTTGTTTCGTTGAGAGTTACTTTGATTGTCGGATTTATATACCACAAGAACAACATTGTTTTGTCATTTATCTCATCCACATTACGTCAACAATCATGGTCGCAAAATGATTATACTAGACTTCTTGTTAAACTTTTCACCTGCTCATACATTCACTGCAAGGAATGGAGCAAATCAACTATACTTTTTTCAAATTATACAAACAACATTCATATAAACTTTTTATGTGTAATCACAACAAACACATAGATAACTTGATATATATAGCTTACGAAGAAATGCAAAAAAAACACAAATAATCTCTCCAAATTCTAAAATCATAAACATCGAAAAATAAAAATGGAAGAAAATTAAGAAAACACCAAAAATTTCTAACTAGAATAAGAAATGAAACTTGAACATATCAACCATGTTGCTATTTTATAATAAACATAAAAATGAAGATAAAAGAAAATTACAAAAACACCAACATTTTATAACTAAAAAGAGAAAAATAAATTTATATTTTTTGAAATTATATATGTTTATAAATTCATATTACATTAAATTGTATCCTCAAAACATTATTCTGATGGATAATATATCTAATTCTTTGGAAGCATATGCGAACCAGTATATATAAGAATTTCGTAAAATATTCCAAATCACTTGCATTTATTGAAATATGTCATTCAGAATAACACACTCATTTCCTTTATTAAACGCCACTTCTTCATAAACAATCCAAATGGCAAAGCTTCGATCCCTACTACGTTCAACAAGGTCTTCTGCAGTAGCAATATAAACCAATATACTTCCAAACCCATCTACACTTGCCCCCGCCTTGATAACCTTCATTTACGCACTCGTTTGTGCATACATAATTATCACAAAGTCCATATCGTTTTGCTGGAGCTATCCAGCAACCTTTACTCTCGTCGTATACACAAAGAAGAAAAGAAAAAACAAAAACAAATTGAGCTCAATATATAATTAAGCTGATATTAATCCAGGATATATAAGAGTAACAATTAAGGAGAGCATGTTATTTAGGTCGCTAGCTAACCTGAATCATCTCTAACTTCTATTTTCCTTCCACTTGCCCCTGTAAGTTATTTAGCGCATTTCACAAATCTTAAGCAAAATACCATTCATTATATTGGACTAACAAGTAACAACACATATTCATTTGAATTTCCACTTATATTACCGGAAGCTACCGCAACAATTGAAACAAGGAAGAAAATGAGCAACAGAAATTGCATGACTTTTTTCGCCATTTTGCAAACTACATTTGTTTCATATGTCCAAATGTCATATTTATAGAAATTTCCATAGAATATTTATAGAAACTATCATATGGATAACGAGTAATTAATTATATTGATCTCGCTTTCTGGCCATATTCATCAGATCAATGGATAAGGAGTAATTAATTATGTATTATCAGATGGATATATATATATAGTAAACTACATACTTAAAATTAATTTGTTTTCCGGCCAGCTTATTGATAAGAAAGCCGACTTGTTTTCCGGAAGGGTTTGACTTGTTTTTAATGAACTCAAGTGGGTTCAAGATCGATACAACTAGTGGTGAAACTTCTTTGAGTTCAGCTCAAGTGAGTTTAATTTAGATCACGGACCACTTAAGTTCCAGAAATTAGATGCTAGCTAGTTTTCAACGTCAACCAGCTAGTTTGGATTTACTTCTTAATTTCTCGGAAATACTGTTTGTCGTCCCAAAATTACTTAAATCGTCACAACGATTACCATTTTGTCATTCACAATTCATTTAATACTCATTTCGTCATGTCTCTTAAAATAAAGTTTCTGCCTAAGTTTTCATCACTTTCATAGTACCAACTAGGGTGACAATGGGTATCCGGAACCGATGGAACCAAACCGGAACCGGTGGTACCGAACCGGGACAAAACGGATATGGGTCGGATCTGGATATACACTTTCAGAACCGACCCGGTTCCGGTTCGGATATGGTTCTAGCCAATGGACCCGGAACCACTACACCAACTCATGAGAGTTGGTAATTAATGCTATCCTGGATAGTTATTGTTTTGGAAAAAAATGAATTTTGTGTGGAAAGTATAGTCCTACATCGGAAAAAACAAATTTCTTACTCTAAATCCAAACTATAAAACCTCACCATAGTCCATTGGTTTCAACAGGTCTTTTGGGATGAGTTTTTTTGCCAAATCCGCAAATAACACATTGGAAAATATAAATTTTGTATTGAATCCGGTTCCAACGGATACGGTTCGGGGTATCCGTTAACCAACCGGATCCGGTTCTGGATACCCATGTTGGGAACCGATCCGGATCCGATTATGGATCCCACTTTGTAATTCGGATCCGGTTCTGGTTCTACTAGTATCCGAACCGGAACCGATCCGTTGTCATCCCTAGTACCAACACCACGAAAATATCTTGCGAAACGTTTCGATCCGGTGAGGTAAGCCGAGGAAATATCTTTTCGTCCCAGGCATCTGTCTAAGTCGCCACACTCAAGGTGGGGGCGTCTGGCTAGGACGAGTTTATGGAATTTTTATAATATTTTATTCCTTGTGTTACTTGAGTATTTTATACTTGTGATTGGGTATTTGTTATATTTGGTCGCTAGATTTTACATTTTTATAAAGTTATTTTGTTAGGGTAATGTTAAATAAGATTTGGAATCCAAAGATGTTAAAATCCAAAATTTTAAAAAATTTGATCTAAAATTTTAAAGGGATATGTTTGTTTATTTTTAAGTTATGTTTGTTCCTTTTTAACAAGTAAGTTGTTGTTTTTTTTCCTTTTTAAGTTTATGTTTTTCCTTTTTAAGTTGTTGCTTTTCTTTTTAAGTTTGTCATTTTTATCATCTGCGTTTGTCATTTTCAAGAACACGAAATCAAACCCAATACCGTGAAAATAAATCAGAAACCCCCAAAAATTAATATCGAAGACAAACAAACTTTAAACAAGAACACCACAAAGAAACAAACTTTTCAAAATAACATCGAAAAACCAAGATCGATCCATCACATAACAAAACCAAAAACTTCAAATCAACCACAAAGAAACAAACTTTTCCGCAAAAACGCAACACAAAAAAGCTCAAATCAGCTATAAAGAACCACACTTCAAAAAAAATTCAAGACCAATCAATAATAGAACAAAACCAAAAACTTCAAATCAGCCACGAAAACCAAACTTTCCCCAAAAAACATCACACAAAAAACTCAAATCAGCTACAAAGAACCACATTCCTCCTCATCTGCAAAACCTCAACACAGAAAAACTCAAATCAGCTACAAAGAACCACGTTTCCAAAAAAACCAAGACCAATCCATCACATAACAAAACCAAAAAGTTCAAATCAGCCACGAAAACCAAACTTTCCCCAAAAAACACCATACAAAAAACTTAAATCAGCTACAAAAAACAACATTCCTCCTCATTCTCGCCTCGAGAAAAACTCCAACGCCGACCACTTCCTCCTCCTCCTCCTCGCCGACCAACTATACCGTGACGTCCTAACCAACGTCGGCGGCGTCCCAACCTCCTCAAGACTCACTCCCGCATCATCTCCTCGGCATCCCTCTTACCGATCTCGCCTTCCATCGGGAGAAAATGATGGAGAATGAAAGGTTTGGAGGGATAATGGAAGATTTTGAGGATATATGTACGTTGGAAACCAAAGGTCACATAGTTCCGCGTGCGTGTGATGCGACACAAAATAAATAAATAATATGTGATTTAATTAATCTTTGGTTTTTGCTGACTGAATTGACCACGTCAGACGGTGTCCCGGACGCACCGCGGCCAAAAAATAATTTCCTTAATTATAATGTGCAACTATAATAAATAAAGGGTCATTTGCTTGGGTACACCTCAAAAGGTGCACAATTGTCGAAATACCCTTACATTTTTACTATTCACTTGGGTACACCTCATTTCAGTCTTTATTGCTTGCATACCCTCGGACCATCCATTTATGGGTCTCACTCCGTTAAATTTTATGTTGGTTCATTTACAAAACACACCCTTTAAAATTCAAATGTCCTTAATATTAAATATAAAAACACAAAACAAATATTTTCTTTACAAACACATCATTCTTCTCCCTCTCTCTTTTGTTCTCTCTCTCCTCTCTCTCGCTACTCCTCTCTCTCCTCTCTCTCTACTCTCTCTCTTGTTTTCTCTCTCCTCTTTTTCTCTCTTCTCCCTCTCTTTCTCTCTTGTTCTCTCTCTCTTCTCCCTCTCTTTCTAGTTCTCACTCTCCTCTCTTTCTCTCTTCTCTCTCCCTCTCCTCTCTCTCTCTCTCTCTATATTCTCGATTGTTTTCTCTCTACTCTCTCTCTTATCTCTTCTCTCTTCTCCCCCTCTCTCTCTTCTCCCTTTTCCTCTCTCTCTTCTCCCTCTCTTTCTCTCATGTTCTCTCTCTTCTCTCTCTCCGGTTCTCTCTTCTCCCTCTCTCTTTCTCTCTCCTCTCTCTCATGTTCTCTCTTCTCTCTCCCTCTCTCCTATTCTCTTTTCTCCCTTTCTCTCTCTTCTTCCTTTCGAATTCTCTCTCCTCTCTCTTCTATTCTATTTTCTCCCTCTTTCTTTATTCTTCCTTTCCAATTCTCTCTCCTCTCTCTATTCTCTCTCTCCAATTCTCTCTCTCCTCTCTCTTTTTCTCTCCTCTCCCTCTCGAATTCTTTGTCTCCCTCCTATTCTCTCTTTTACCTTTTTTCTCTCTTCTTCCTTTTGAATTCTCTCTCCTCTATTCCCTCTCGAATTTTCTCTCCTCTCTCTCTTCCCCTCTCGAATTCTCTCTCTTCTCCCTTTTGAATTCTCTATCTTCTCTCTCTTGAATTGGAGAGAGACAGAAAGAGAGGGAGAAGAGAGATTGGAGAAAGAGAGGAAAGAGAGAATAGTGAATTGGAGAGAAAGAGAGAAAGAGAGGGAGAAGAGAGAGAAAGAGAAGAGAGGGAGATAGGAGAGGGAGAATTTGAGAGGGAGAAGAGAGAGAGGAGAGAGAATTCGAGAGGGAGAGGAGAGAGAATTCGAGAGAGAGAGGACAAGAGAGAGATGAGAGAGAAAGAGGACATGAGAGAGAGAGGTGAGAGAAAGAGAGAGGGCGAAAAGAGAATAGGAGAGAGAGAGAGAGAAAGAGAGAGAGAAGAGAGAATATGAGAGAGAAGAGAGAATAGGAGAGAAAGGAGAGAGAGAGAAGAGAGAACATGAGAGAGAGATGAGAGAGAGAGAAGTTGAAGAGAGAATAGGAGAGAGAAATAGGAGAGAGAGAGAGAGAGAGAGAGAGAGAAAGAGAGAGGAGAGAACATGAGAGATAGAGAAGAGAGAACACGAGAGAGAGAGAAAGGGAGAAGAGAGAACAAAAGAGAGAAGGAGAGGGAGAAGAGAGAACATTTGAGAGAGAGAATAGGAGAGAGAGGGAGAAGAGAAAAGAAAGAGAGAGGATGAGAGTAGAGAGAGAACAAGCGAGAGTTTATATATAGAGAGAGGAGAGAGAACAAGAGAGGGAGAGGAAAGAAAGATAGGAGAGAGAGAACAAGAGAGACAGAAGGAGAAGAGAGAAAGAGAGGAGAGAAAACAAGAGAGACAGAAGGAGAAGAGAGAAAGAGAGGAGAGAAAACAAGAGAGAGTAGAGAGAGAGAGCAGAGAGAGAGAATAAGAGAGGAATAAGGAGAGAGAGTAGAGAGAGGGAGAAGAAGGATGTGTTTGTAAAGAAAATATTTGTTTTGTGTTTTTATATTTAATATTAAAGACATTTGAATTTTAAAGGGTGTGTTTTGTAAATGAACCAACAAAAAATTTAACGGAGTGTGACCCAGAAACGGCCCGAGGATATGCAAGCAATAATGTTTGAAATGAGGTGCACCCAAGTGAATAGTAAAAATATGAGAGTATTTCAGCAATTTTGTACCTTTTGAGGTGTACCCAAGCAAATGACCCAATAAATAAATGGGATTGGTCAAATTTTTTATTTTTAGAAAACAACCAAACCAAACTAAATTGTTTCTTCTTTTGTTATCTAAACAAATATTGGGTTCTTCGTAGAAGCGGTTGTGAAACCCTAACCGCCGCTGCGACCAAACCAGACCAAAGAAAATCTTTTCTTTCTATGTAAAGTCCACGAGGCTATGCTCGAGTTGTAAATAAGAATAACGACCTAACGTCATTGAGTATAAATACAACTTTTAATCTCTCATTTTCTCACAGCGAGGAAGGATCATTTCACCATCTTCTTCCTCTCTTCAATTCTTTCGAGTTGACCTTTAAGAGTTTAACCCCAGCATCAAAGACAAAATTAACACTTAAGTATATTAGTAGGGTTTGTATTTATTGACAGACGAATGAAGTGCGGTGTCAAATAAGAAGTAGTGGAGGAGGAAGTCTTTGTTTGCAAGGTAAAGTAGGTAAAAATCATGTAAAAGTGATACCAAGATAAATTCCAACCATATCCAACCTTCGTTTCAATCCAAACATTCACGTAAATATAGGTTTATGAGTGTATTAGGGATACAACAAAAAATGGGAAAAACATCGAATGTGTGTTAAATAATGAATTTTTGAAGTTCGAGAGGCAAAGTGTTACAAAATGAAAGTTCATAAGAGGTAACTATTAACTTTGAAAGTTCAGGGATGCAAAGTGATACCAAGATATAATTCAGGAGGGCAAACTGTAATTAATCCTTAAAGAAGTTTACAGCGGGGATGCATCAAAGAATTTGGATATCATGTGGTGTCACTCAACGTCATATCAGCCCACATCATATTAGTGATGATATACCTTTACTTTTACATTATAACAATACGATGAAATCTCATATTGATGTATTTCATAATTGTGATCGATTACTTCCTTTCTTGTATTGTATGTTGGTTTTTGGCTAATATTCATTAATCTTTTTTATGATTAATTAACATATCAATAAACACATGTATATCTATCATTACCTCACATGCATACACATACATTTGTCTTACTAACCATTTCAGGAGACAAGTGTTACACAAGACAAGAAATCAATTTGAAAAATAAATAGGATTTATGTTTCTTGTTCTCAGGATTCAAATGTAACTTGGGCACTTCAATTCTTGTTGAAATGCATTGCAATGATCCATAGAAAACATATAGAAGTCTTGTATTTAATTTCATATCAAACTAATTACCTTGGTATCCAATTACACATAGAAATCCTCTTGAAACAAAGTTTCTGCTTAAAACGGTTGACCGGTAGACCATCTCGTTCGACCGAATTTAACAAACTTATTTCTCACCCAAAACGGTCGAACAATAGCTCATCTGGTTCGATCAATTCTAATGCACTTATTCTATCCAAGACGGTCAGCCACTTGTTAATCCTAGTTTGATTGTTAGCCTTTGTGAACCGATATATCCCAGTTCGATCGATTCCATCTTCTTCACCGGTTTCATCTTGACACATGTCACAGTTAGTGTGCAAACTGGTCGATCGAAATTTGATTATGGTTCGATCGTTTGACACATCGTATTTGTCTTTAATATGATCGTTATACTTGTCGTATTATACAACGGTCGTATACACATACTTCAACTAACCCAACTTGTATTTTCGACCACTGGTCGAACAATGTCATAACGGTGGTCGACCGGATCAAGAATTCAAGCTCCAAAACTCCATGTTATTTTCGGACTGACTGGATCCTTATCTTGTTTGAACGTTAACTCATTTGTTTAACTTTATCATGGCCAAAACCCTCTGAACGGTCGACCGTTCCTAAACTTGGTTCGACCATTCACTTAAATTCTAGCCTTTGTGGTTCGACCGGTGTGTACTTCAACTCGAACGTTTTCTTCTTTACAAGAAAACAGTCGACCGCTTTGCCCGTACCGATCGATCGTGTGCTGAACTTTTTTGTTTTGTGTATCTTACACAAATCATTACCAAATCAATCCCAACGGTTAGATTAAGTTTAAAGCCTTTAAATAGAGCTTAGAACAACTTCACAAAGTCGCCGATCATTTCTCAAAAGCTCTCATACTCGTACTACTTCCAATTGCTCTCAAACTTCCATTGTACTCAAATCTTTCACTTGAATCATACATTGCTCTCATCAATTATTCAAGTGTACTCAATTTTCCAGCAAAGTGTTGTATTAGCTTCCGGAGTGAAGCTTTTCTCAGATTGTGAGAAGGTGGTCCAAGCTTGGCAATGGTGTTCGCAAGCTTGAAGTGTAAAAACAAGATCTCCTGCCCCCGAACGAGGAGAAGAATAGTGGAAAATGTGAAGTTGCTTGAGGATGAGCAATTCGTAAGAGAGGACTAGGATCCGGTGGTTGGATCCAAACATCTATACATTGATGTTGTAATTTGCATTTCGTACTCTCTATTTTTATATTGTTCCTGTTTTAGTACATTCTTGCTTAAGTTTTAAAGAACTAAATTAGTCTATTCACCCATCTTTAGACTAATCCTAGGGCTAATTAGATCATACATTGTCTTCTTAGTCTATAAAAGGAAACTTTTGTAACAATATGGCAGTCAACATCTTGGAAATTCAACTATGGTGATCATGAGAACTTTTCCTTAATTTTGATGGGTGAATCCACTTTATAGAGAGCTAGGCATATGTACTTTTTGTAATGCACAGGTACATCTGACAATCACATAATCATGTCGTTTTGTGTATTTTCGTGTCGTGTTTATTTACTTGTACAAGTCAACTTGACCATACACGAACACGACACGAAATAATTTCGTGTACCCAGCTGAAGAACACAAACATAGCTTGCTTCATTTCGTGTAAGCACGAAACAAATATGGGTAGTCTTCAATAGAAGCAAACACCTTTTAAATAATTATTTTTCAACTCAAAGGCTAAAACTCTCAATGAAGAGATGAAGCTGTAAGCCCCGAATTTGCAATAGAGCAATGAGGTCCCTCATGTAGGGTAAAAGGGGGAGGGGAAAAATAATTTTTCCGATGTGGGACTAAATCATCTGGTAGAATTGCAGAAAGTAAACTAAAATAACTAAATTCAGTACGCCAATGTTAACATGAACCCGCAAATGACTCGTTGACATATGACTGCTATTTGGTTACATGAGATCGTGAGTTTGATTCTCCTCCTTCCTATTTCACGCTTTTAAAAAAATGAAACTAAAAAACCTCTTGGCACAGACGAGATTCGATTTTTGCGTCCCCATCATCTTCCATACTTAAACTTACCATTGCGAGACCAAGTGAAAGTGATGACATTTTGAACTTTATAAATATATAATAAAGCCGTGTATATTCGTGTACTCGATCTCATGTACACAAGATACGAATTTTTCGTGTCGTGTTTTCGTGTTCCGTGTCAAATTGCTAGGTCCACGCACATGTACTGTTTGAGAAAGTCAGGGTTGGTGCGTGCTTAAAAAAGCACACGATTTTCTCAAGGTGAGATCGTGTAGCGATAATGTGTATGTTGGTTAGATTCTACTGATCGACGTCGAAGTTAGGATTCCATATCATTACAAATAAAACACCACGTAATTTTAAGACCTTGACATGGGCGATTAGCCACATCAAACATACTTCCCATAACCTCCTCCTTTGAAAACAAAAGGCAGAAATAAAATCCATTAACTATTCAAACTAACAAAGAGGTTCAACTTGTAAAGAAAGAATTCAACGATTGAATTAATTAATATCAACATTTAACAATCAAATGTTAAGTCAGTTCCATTATTACCAACCCATACATACAAAGTTACAAAATTAATAAGTTTAACTTGAGAAAGAACAATTTTCTTTATCGACTTTTTTCATACTTATCTCTCTGACTCTGTGTTTCCTCCATGTTGAAATCGATAGCCTTTTTGGATTAGAAACACAAACAACATAGAAGTAAACATGTCACTGGAATGAAAACTCACCCGGCTGTTTCAAATTGGATTCAACGATTAAATTAATTCTTATCAACATTTAACAATCAAAGTTCCATTATTACCAACCCATACATACAAAGCTACGGACTACAATTTTTTTCGGAAAATAATTCCAAATGCAAAATGTACGTAGGTTGGTAAAAGACTGTTTAATTTTTTAACATATCGCAAACATGTTTAATTTTTTTTAAAATTATATTTTATTTGAATTTTTGACCGTATGAATCGGTGGGTTAAACATACCAAAATGCAAATGAAATCAAATAAATAAATAATCTAGTTTAAAAAAAAGAATAGTTAATAACTTAAGTCGGCGAAAAAGATTCGAAACTACAAAACCGAAGGAACGCCTGTTGTGTTTGGTCCGTCCGTCCGTCCGTCCACCGATTCATCCGGTAATTATTTATTATTATTATTATTAATAATAATATAAAAAGGGGGGTTTGGTTTTGTTTTGTTATCGGATTGATTATTCTCAAACCAAACCAAAATTCTCTTCTTGACTTCTCTCTTCTCATCTCATCTTCTCCTGCGCGATCGATTTAGGTTTGGTTTGGTTTGAGACTTTTATCTCTCGTTTTAAGTTTTAGGGTTCCGATTTGGGGCCTTTTTCTCGATTTTCAGCGCGATTTTGATAGGGTTAGGGTTCAATTCGGGGCCCTTTCTTGGGCATCTGTTGATTTTCCTCCGAAAGTTACGATTTTTTACTGGTTTAAGGTTCAATCGGGGCCCTTTCTTCGGTTTCTGTTGATTTTCCTCCGAAAGTTACGATTTTTACAGGTTTAGGGTTCAATTCGGGCCTTTTTCGGAAGAGATCGCGATTTTCATCTCCGAAAGTCGCGATTTCGATAGGTTTAGGGTTCGATTTTGGTATGTTTTAAAGGTTTTCCATCATATTTTGGTAGGATTAGGGTTTGATTTTAATAGGTTTGGGGTTCAATTGGGTCATATATTCTGCGATTTCCTTGATCTGTTGTTATTTGATTGATTTGTGCAGGAAGACCTCTGCCATGTGAAGGATGATGATGACTGTTCCAACGGATCAAAAGGCGTCAGCTTCTACCTCCAAACGGGAGCTCGTGCACCGGCTCTACAAGAAGGTACTTATGCTTCTCCTGTTTATTTATAGGTCAACTTGCTGTTGCCTCTGTGTTGTTAGTATACATATCTTGCGGGCCTCGAATACATGGATTCTCTTTCTATCCAAATTTCATGTGCTTCTCTTATCAAGTTCGTAAACTGTAACATGGTTTTCTTATCGTATATTATCTACGGCACGCATCACTTATGTTTTGATCGATTTGGTGGCTTCCGTTTTGTTTGTTTATAGACTTGAAACTGTAAATTGTTCAGCTAGTAACTCCCTGTCATGCCGTCCTGTAAATTGATCTACTTGATTAGATAGTTCTTCTCAGATGGCCACACCTTAATTACAGGAAGAACATATGATATGACCATGAATAGCTACATTTTTTTCTCCTCTTTTGTTCGTTTTGATGATGTTTTTCCATATCATAAATAAATACTTACTGCCTGTGATTATTCTTCTTCTGGGTTTTTCATTTATATTTCATCAAAAAAATTATTTATGCTTTCAATGCAGAACAAAGAATTAGAGAATGGGCTCAGAAAGTCAGCACAGTCAAAAGTACCTTCAGATCCAAATATCTGGTTACAGATGCGAGAAAACTATGAAACAATTATTCTTGAGGACCATGGTTTTGCTGAGCAACAAGATATAGAAGTTTTACTCTGGCAGATGCATTATAGAAGAATTGAGGAGTTCCGTGGACATTTAAGTGTTACTTCAGGAGGGGCAGCATCAGCCCCATCTGACAGTGGAAAAGGCTCAAACAATCTCGATAAAGTAAGGAAGATTCGCTCCTTTTTCAAAAGTTTTCTTTCAGAGGCCACTGGGTTCTACCATGAGTTAATGCAGAAGATCAGATCAAAATATGGGCTTCCATTAGGTTACTTCTCTGAGTATCCTGAAAGCAGCGTCATGTTGGCAAATGAAGGAAACAAGTCATCCTATTTGAATAAGGGTCTGTTATCTTGCCACCGTTGTCTGATATATCTGGGTGATCTTGCTCGGTACAAGGGTTTGTATGGAGAAGGTGACTCCCCAGCTCGCGATTATACAACTGCGTCAAGCTACTATTTGCAAGCCATAACCCTTTGGCCTTCAAACGGCAATCCTCACCATCAAGTACATATCATTTAGTATTATTTACTCAATAATCTTGTTCTTTTTACGATTATGTGAGACTTGGCTAGGACCTAATCTCATGATTGTTTCTATAAAATGTCCTCTGCAGCTTGCAATATTAGCATCTTATACTGGTGACGAAGTAGTGGCTATCTACAGATACTTCCGTAGCTTGGCGGTTGATAATCCTTTCTTCACGGCAAAGGAGAATTTAGTAATTGCATTTGAAAAGGTAAATTAATTTAAATCATCTGCATACTTTATTTCATTTATATTTTGATGTTTTTGATCCATTTTCACAATAACTTTAAACCAAAGTTACCATGCTTTACTATATTTACTGAATCCAGGAAGCATGGGCACTATACATTTCTTATTCTAAATATTCTCTATTTCTATTTCTAATTTGTTCCATGTAGATCAGGATGCAACAACCTTCGAGTTTTTAAATGGTGTAGATGTCAATATTGTCAGTTTTATTAAATGCCTACTTGCATATGATGTTTTAATGTTTTATTAGAACTACCAGGATTCTCACTCAAAATTGTTTTGTTCTAGAAACAGAATACTACGATTTTCTTGTGTTATTGAAATTTCAGTGAACTAGTGATCAGTTAATTTCCAAAACATATAGGTATTAGCTCTCTTTTGTTCACAATTTGGCTGCAAGCAGTTTTTTACTACACTATTCTTTATTAACACTATGCAAGTATCCATGCATTATTTGGGCTTTAGATAACTTGGTGGATGATGGAGTCCATAGTTTATGTTGCGGAGTCAAAAGCTTCAGTCCTAAATATTTCTTTTTTTGGCTTGCGTTTCTGTCAATCTCTAATGTTTTATTACATTTGGATACGCTTTATTTCAGATATAATTCAACCATCATCTTGTGATTGTCCTCGGAATCTCAGGCAACAATACTAACAGTAGTATAGTGGTTGTAGTGCTAGTCATAATATTATGTTCTTTTTCTCATGCATACATCTTCTGTTCTCAGTTTGTTATAAGGTCCCATATGCCTACATTAGATTCGATTTTTTGGTTCCAACTTTTGTACTCCTTTGAAGCACTTTCATGTTCTTGTACTCATGTGTCGAAGTTCACTAGCTTGTAATACTCTGGGTGCTGTGAAACCATTTCATGCTTATATTCCCGAGGACTTCAATTTTTGAAGTTCATATTTTTAATTAGCAATTTAAGCTTGAGATGATGATTTCCTACTTCCTTTTGATACTTACTAAATTTTCCTTGTTTTGTACCTTCCCTCATCTTATCTCATGCATGCTATTGTATTTTTTTGCAGAACCGGATGATTCATTCCCAACTTCCAGGAAATGTCAAGGCTCCCTCGGTCAAAGCAGTGACTACACGGACGAGTGGGAGAGGAAGGGGAAGAGGAAGAGGAAGAGGGAGAGGAGATGGTAGTGTTCCATCTAAAGATAAAGACATCTCTACTCAAATTTTGTCTAGCAATGAAAAGGAGCTTAGTATTTCTGAGGTGTTTAAAGTCTTCTCTACACGTTTTATTAGACTTAATGGACTTCTGTATACCCGTACAAGGTAATAACTTGAACCCAGTTGATTTGATCATTATATTGTCTTCCAAATTATAGTAATTTTAATGCTTGCCACCAATATTTCCAGCTTGGAGACCTTTGATGACAACTTTTCTGCCACAATCAGTAGTTTGAATGAGCTTCTATTGTCTGGACCTGACGAGGTGCTAAATTTTGGGTCAGACTCTGCTGGAAATGCACTTTGTGTCGTCAGGCTCATTGCTATTCTTATTTTCACTGTTTATAATGTAAATAAGGAGGTAGAAAGCCAGTCTTATGCCGAAGCCCTGCAGCGTTCAGTTGTGCTTGACAGTGCATTTATTACTGCCTTTGAGTTTATGGGGCACATTGTTCAGAGATGTACCCAATTGGCTGATGCTTCATCAAGTTATCTTTTACCTGGTATCATGGTTTTTATGGAGTGGTTGGCTTGTAATCCTGCTATTGTGACTGGTGATCAAGACGATGACAAACAATCCGCTGCAAGATCTTTGTTCTGGAAAAACTGTGTTGCCTTCTTGAATAAGCTCTTGTTGAATGGGCTTGTGTCTGTTGATGGAGGTGGGGATGAAGCATGCTTTTCAGAAATGGGCAGATATGAAGAAGGTGAAACTGAGAACAGACTAGCTTTGTGGGAAGATTTTGAATTGAGAGAATTTTCACCTTTGGCACCTGCACAATGTATATTGGATTTCTCAAGAAAACATTCTCTTGGAAGTGATGGAGGTGCAAAGGAAAAAAAGAGTCGTATGCAGAGAATAATTGCTGCTGGAAGATCTCTCTTACATGTTATCAAAGTTGATCGGCAAGGAGTGTACTTTGATCCAAAACTGAAAAGATTCATTATTGGTCCAGAAAAATCTGCAACTGAAGAAGACATGCAGACTTTTTCTCCAAAAAATGTTAAACCAAATGGTTTTGAGAATGAGTTTGCAGTTGCTGATAGTGTGAAGTCTGGATGCCTCAAATCAAACGCAGAATCATGTTTTGAAGGTGAAGAAGAAGATGATGAAGTGATTGTTTTCAAGCCTGCTGTGGTTGAAAAGCTTCCCTTGCCTTCATTCTCGACTGCTCACAATGTTGTTCATTCTGTTGCTAGTTCTACAAGAGCAGACTTAGAAATTGGTATGGAAAACCTCATTTCTTCAAGCATGCCAATGCAGCAGGCTGCCTCACATACCAATGCATATTATTACATGAATGGTGGTGATGCTATGCATCACCCTGTGCAGCATGACAACACTGGCACTGCTAAGTGGTTCCTTCAGCAAGGGGCTTATCTTTCCAATGGCACATTGCAGAATACCATAGTTGAAAAGAATGGCCATGGTGATAATTACAGGGCATCAGAAGGCTTTAACACCATAGATTCAATTACAGCTTCTTTGCCATTCTCACTGGCACCCGACAGTGGTTTTTCATCTTCGCACAGTAATATTATGGATGCTGCTGTACCATCTAAATATGATTATGTTCTTCCAGCTGGAAGAGTGGTCGATATGCCATTGAAGCCGCCAGCAGTTGCAACACCAATACAGCCACGGAAAAATCCAGTGAGCCGACCAGTTAGACATTCAGGACCACCTCCTGGTTTTGGTCGTATCCCTGCCAAACAACCAGAGGTCTCCAACTTGCCGGTGGAGCAGCTAGTAGATGATTATAGTTGGCTTGATGGATATCAAGCACCATCAACTAAAGCCCCAGTTTCAGAATATGTCGTGAATCAGTTTCCGCAACAACCTCCAAATAAGGATTCTTTTAGCAGAAGCATGGCTACTGCAACAAAGTTCCCATTTCCTGGGGGACAAGTTCCAGCTGTTCAGGCTGAATTTGGTAATGGAAAAGATTGGAAGGATCTTCAGCTAATTGAAACCCTCAAACTTTACTCGGAAAACCATAACAATGCAAACCAACATAATGATCCATTTGTGGGACAGTACCAAGCACAGAAACCAACGAATTACTATTTCTGAGATGCTTTTCTACAAGTGAATTGAAGGTAATGTGATTCTTACGGTGACCTTGCACTTTTAGTTATGTTAATATTCCAGTTAAATTATGTTAATATTTATTATTTGTGATCAGATACAAAATTATACTTGATATCTTTTAACCAAAAAGTTTGATAGCCATTTTTGTTTACTATAGGTTGTTAATGCCCTTAGCGCGATGTGTGGCTTGCCTTTATCAGAAATTGTAGTGTTGCAGTTTGCTTCTAATGCCATGTTTTATTTTGTTTAACAAATTGGTATGTCAAGTTTCTCATTTTCATCAGAAGTTTGATAACCATTTTTGTTTACCATAGGTTGTTAAAGAATCTGTCTAGACTTGGGCTTGCTTATGGTTCTTTCACATTCGTTCTCCACTGCTGTGGTTTCTGCAGTCTTGTGATAATTTACAACGTTGACATCATAATGGGAGTTCTGTAGATGTGTGGCACTAAGTCTGGTAAGTACCCATCTTATTTTGTAGTGTTTAACCTTTGGTATTTGTTTCGTTTTGTCCATTCTAATCCAACAGCCAAAATGATAGCTTAATCTTTGACTCCATTGGAGATTTCATCAGTTTGCACAGTAACAATTTTCTGACATGAACTTCATGATTTGCAATTACTCTTTTCGTTTGGTTGCTATTGTGATGACTTTACTTGTAATCAAAACAAAATTGCATGACTGAACTGTATATACCAAAAATTATTAATTCTTGAATTGTTTCTATGTCCAGGCGTGCCACCAGGATTGAAGATACGATCGTAAGTTCACGGGTGGAAGCCTGAATGGGATTAATTGATAGCTTGCATGTTTGGATATTTCGGGGTTGTTTGAGCATCTCTTTCAGGAAGACTAGATATTCAAGCGTCGTGCAGGGTCATCTCATCAGTGGGTGTGGGCCAAGAGGCAATCAAGAATAGAGGGAATATGACTCTTATCATGATGGGGAGATGAGCTTGACTGTTTTGCATTTCTTACATTTCAACATCAGCTTTAGTGGTAACCAGGCTTGTCGAGATATGGAGCTCGCCGATATCTCCAGTTGGAGCAAAAGAGAAGTGGTTTTGTGGGGCATTGTGCATCACAAGGCAATGGAATTTGCTTCTTTATGTTAATCAAAGCATATAATAAGTTTCAAAACATAACATCTGTGGTTTAAGTAAGGTCTGAAATTGGGCAACTACTAGGAAAATAAGCATACTTTGCACTGGTATTTTGTGTTTCGTTGTGTTGGAACTCTGCATTTGCATTTTGATATGGTATGTGTATGAAGACAGACTACTGTGTCTTGTTGAATGACAATTGCTTCTATTAAGTTCATGGATTTGTACCAAACCTATGCTTGCGTGGAGTCTATTTTTCTGCTGAGTTTGTGCAATTTCAGTTTCGACCCAAGCTTAGGATTTTCTTGATCATATTATGACTAGATAGATTAATCCGAGAGATATAGAATGATGAAGGTGGTGGTATCATGCAGGTGTCTGAGACCAATAGTTCGCAATATGTATAGCTTGTAAGTATATACTTAACTTCGTAGGTTTATTTTAAATGTACAATATATGTAAAAAAATATTAAAATGCATTACAGGAGGAGCACAAAAAGTTGAAGGCTCAAGTCACAAAGGTGATTGCGACTTAGTTTAGAGGAGATCATGTATATGTATGATTAATTTGTAATTTGTTTCTTTAATTTCCTAAAAGTTTTGGGATTGTCCAACTAATCAAAATCGATTTTTTTGATATATTGGTGACATTGATATATCTTCCCCAGCATGACGACGACTCATCGATGGATTCGACTTTTTCTAAGCTTTTGTTGGTATACTTGTGTTGGTTTTCGCTATCTATATAGTGTGACTTATGGTTTAAATTGTGACTTATTATGTGATTTACATTGTTTTAGTTGATATATTGTCTTTACTTGAAGATTTTAATCCATCTCATTGTGAATATATGTGAATGGACTCGTGCCTCGACTTAGAGGTTGAAATGAACTTTTATTGCATCTTGTATAACCCGATATGAATTGTGAATTGTAACTAACAAAAAAAATAGCAATTGCTACTATTGCGGATGAAAATTCTGTCGGCAATAGTAACATGAAGATGTAGTGCCGACGACAATTCCGTCGGCACTACAGAATATCAAGTTCTTCTATTTTCCTTCGGCACTAGAATATTGCATGCCTTTTTTGGCACAGAAATGTTGGATCTCCTAACGAAATTTCAGTCAGCAATGTTATTTCTAACGAGGCTACTGTTGGCGGAATAATGTCGATTGAAATTTCATCGGCACGAGCTTTTGCCGATGGATATTGCCCCTTTTGCCAACGAAATGGTCCGTCAGCAAAAGTTGTATTTGTAGTAGTGCTCGATGACGAAAAACAAGATCTTAGTGATCATAAAAGTGATATCCAAGCGAGAAATATATGGACTTGTGTTCCAGTCATGGCATGAAGGAAGGCTTCCAAGGATGTGATCTTTGACAAAGTTACATCTAGGTGACCCCCTAACGAGGTTACACTTCCATATTCAAGAAATTTACAAAGCAGAGTAAAAGAGAAGCAAGAAAAGCAATGTGTAAATGGTGAAGAGGTTGACATTAATTATCTTAGTGGAGAAGTCTAAGTATCTAGGAGATCCACTGAAGACAAGGTTATGTAAAAACAAAAAAATCAAAAGATGATGGAAGATGCTCAACTAATGAAGAAGAATCTACAGGTTACTGCAACGATTCTCTACGCAACGGATATCAAGTACAAGTCTAGCAACAGAAGATGAGATGGAGGAGCATATCACTAATGAAGATGCAAGTATCGGATGATAACCATCAGGGTTGGTGTCGAGGGAGACTATTAAAAATCCAACATCAACCTAAATCTAAACTCAAACCCAAGAAATTATATTACTTAAGCTAATTGTTAGTTTAACTCATTGAGTCTAATTTATAGAGAATTTATACTCTAGATATTAATTTCTACCTTATCCAACACTTGGAAAGTTTCATAGAAGTTTCAAAAGTTTAGAAACTTCAACTATTCCACAAGCTTCCATCAACACCCATAAATAGAGGTGTCATCTCTTATTCCAAACTATCTAAGTGAAAAGTTTTTCACAACATGAGGAGTGAGTCTTGTGTAGAGTGTGAGTTAAGTCTTGTAGTGAGGAGAAAAGTCTTTTAATGAGTTGTGTTGGATAATATTAATTAAGCAATATAAGTGTCACTCATTTTCTCTCTACTCATTTTCTACTCAATAATTTGCATTAATGATTTAACATGTAGACTAGTATGAGCCATCAAATATATTTGAATTGCAAATTAGGTAACTACAACTAAAATACTACTGGAAGGTATATAGGTCTTGTCATTCCCCCTATTCAGAATAAATCTATGTGAATGAACTCTAAACTAGACTTTTCGGAGAATCTCTAACATGGTGTTCAACACTTTATTCAAGAAAGAATCATGTCATATAATATACTTAAGCATGTAAGAACTCAAGTCTTAATCCTTCTCAAGTATTAACATATAATAACTCAATAATCTAATCAGGATTGTAAGCATAGTTTTTAATGTTTAGTAATTTAAATTAGAATATAAATTGATAACTTTTATTGATTATAACATTTTTTTCAAGAAATACCACGGTTGTGCATCACTAACTATGTCGCTTAGAGACCGCAAGTGAATTCTTTCTGTGGGGATTCCACTTCACCTTCAAAGTGTTGTCGTAAGCCTTTCAAAAAAGCAATTTATATAAGATTAGTCAACACTAATTAATAGAAGAAGAAGAAGTAGAAAAAGATATCACAAAAATATTTAAACATCATACTTACAGGCACTTGAGTAACAACATTCCCCTCAGCAAAGTCTGTGACATCCCATATATGAACAATGGAACTATAACCAATTGCTAGCTTGTCATCAATGTTACTGAACCTATCGTGTGCACAGGCTCTTTGAGAGTTCAGAAAGGCAAACATTGCGGGCTTTAAATATGTGCTGAACATATGTCAAAAGAGTAGCAACCATAAGCATCTAGTGCGCAATGCAAATCTTATACCAATGATCACTGCATTGCTGAAGAACAACAGTAAAGCATGCGTTGCAAAGCACTAGAAACTCTGTGTGGTCGTGGAAGATGATGACGAAAACAAGGTGCTTCTTTCTTTTTATTTTCTTTAATGATTCTCGGGTCTTTCTTACCATGTTAATTTTGCAGGAAGCAGTGGCGGTTGGTGACACCTTACGGACGATAGTCAAATTCTTGTCTCAGGAGCTTACACAGGAGAGGGAGAAGGCTGTTTTGCTACCGTATGAGTTATCAAAATTGGAATCTCGCCATACATGAGCCAAGAACTTGCGAACAACTTGTACAGCACCGCTGGTCAGCTAAGCAGTCTCGTAAGAGTCATCTCAGAATACGACGGGGTCTCGGAAGAACAAGCTGCCGCAATTGAACTTTTAGCGGAACTTCCTGAGAGAGATGTCAGGCTTACCCGCCACCTTTTGGATGAGGGAACATTTGCAGTGATCATCTCAAAGATTCATAGCATCCGACAAGGTGAGAGTCGTGGTGGTAGATTTGTGACACCTTATCTTGAAGGGCTCGTGAGGGTTCTTTTCCGACTCACTTGCATTTTGGAAGAAGAGCCCGACACTTTGAGACTTGCCCGTGAATACAACCTCACAACACTCTTTTCTGAATTGCTTCAGACAAACGGTCTCGACAACATACAAATGTTTTCAGCCATGGCATTAGAGAATCTGTCACTGCAATCGCAAAATTTGACTAGAATTCCGGTGGTCCGGGACCGAGGACAGTTTTTGTCTTGTGGAAGGGAAGACAGTGGACAAATTGGTGGCCTGTTTGGACCACGACAATGATAAAGTTGTTGATGCGGCCTTGGGAGCTCTCTGCACATTACTGGAGGACGGCGTGGATGTTGAGCAGGGAGTGTATGTTTTATGGGACGCAGACGGGATTAAGTTCATTCTTGAATTGCTGCTCGAGAGCAAGTCGGGGGTTATCAAGCAGAAGTCAGTTTGGGCCGTTGAAAGGATTCTAAGAACGGACGAGATTGCTTATGAAGTATCTGGTAACCAGAACATCGCAACGGCGCTAGTGGATGCCTTCCGGCATGGCGATTTCCACACGAGGCAGATTGCAGAACGTGCATTGAGAAGGGTGGATAAGTTGCCAATTTATGCATGCAATCATAAAGGTCATTTTGAGATTGTTGACCGGATTCTACACTGTTTAAAGAAAACTCCAGATCAAGGTCTTTGAATGAAAAGAAACAATTCTAATACAATTGTTGATTGGAAAATGTTTAGTAGACGCGCGCGTCACTGACGCTACTTACGTGGCGGAGAAATTTTGTCCATTCAGCATCCAGTCAGCATGTACACTAAGCTTCTCAGAGCAATGATGTCTTTCTTATTTGTCTTCCCGATGCATTAAATGCATATCTACGGAGATACCACCTTTTCTTTTGGCGCTCAACGGAGATCCACTAAAGATCCCTTAGGGTTTCACGTCACCTAATTTTTTACTCATTTTCCTTTTTTTTTCCGGACAAGCGCATGACTCATTCCGGACACAGTTACTATGTAATCCGCATAGTTGGAACACTTATTCCGGACAAGCGTACTACTTACTCCGGAATGTTGTCTTTTTCTTTTATTTTCCCGATACGTCTACAATCGCATTTAATGCTCCTCAAATCAGCACGTCCTCCATTTCTTCTTTTTTGGCGCTTCACGGAGATACAAAATGTTTTGGCTACCTTATTCGGATCCTATGAACCCTTCCTTCTTCTTCCTCCCTTTTTGCTGTACTGTAATGGCACTCGTTAATGTGTCCTCACAGCCGGCGCATGCCTCAAACGTCCCGCAAGAGAAGATGTATTTTCCTTCCTTCGAAGAAGCCAAAGCATTTTACGTTTCCTATGCCGATTCCTGTGGTTTTGGTGTGAAGATAAGGCAATCTCATTACGATCGTGGTGTTGTTATACGGGCCACTCTTACTTGCTCCAAGGAGGGTAATGCTCCGGGAAACCAAGGTGAAGGTAGACCAAAACATAGGTTATCCGGTAGGGTCGAGTGCACTGCTCGGATCAGGGTCTCCGGAAATCCATCCAGAGGCTACGTAATTAACTACGTAGATCTCCAACATAACCACGCCATGCTGTCGGAAGACCAGATGCGCTTCCTCCGACAAAAACGATCCGTCCCGGAGTCCGCCAGAGCACGCATTTCGTGCAATGATGCTGCCGGTATATCTGCCGCCAAGACCATGCAATCTTTTGTGGTCGAAGCTGGAGGTCACGATAAATTGTCTTTCAACGAGCGGGACCTAAGGTTATTTATTCTCCACTTAACCTGGTTGAAGTTACGCATTTAGCTTTGTCATAAAAATTATGTTTCGCAGGAATGTTGTGAACGAGGTTAGAAACCTCAAAATGGGACCAGGAGATGCGCAAGCTATCCAAGATTATTTCATCAGGATGCAGAAGAATGATTCCCGCTTCTTTTACGTAATGGATATGGACGACGAAGGCAGACTACGAAATGTGTTCTGGGCCGACAGTCATTCTCGAGCTGCTTACTCTTACTTTGGAGATGCAATATGTTTCGACACAACATACATAACAAACAAGTATGACATGCCTTTTGCCCCATTTGTGGGGGTAAATCACCACTACCAGTCTGTCCTACTCGGTTGCGCACTCCTCTCTTCCGAGACGACACAAAATTACATTTGTTTGTTCCAAACATGGTTGACGTGCATGAACGGTACGTGTTTTATTTTGTCCGGCTTTGTCCGTTTTACGTTATGTGCCTGTCCGGTTACCCTTTACGTCTGTCTGGTTTACGTTTTTTGCTCGTCCGGTTTATCCCTTACGTCTGTCCGGTTTACGTTTTTTGCTCGTCCGGTTTATCCCTTACGTCTGTCCGGTTTACGTTTTTTGCTCGTCCGGTTTACCATTGACGTCTGTCCGGTTTACGTTATTTTTGTCCCGATTAACATATGTTTTTATCTTGATCGCGTTGTGTGCAGATACAAGCCCCCCGACGATCATAACAGACCAATGTGGCGCCATAGCTGCGGCTGTGAGGACTGTGTTCCCTAAAGCGCGGCACAGATTTTGTATATGGCACATAATGAATAAGGCCCCTGTGAAGCTGCCCACGAAGTACAGGGAGCATACGTTGTTTGACCTCAACAACTGTGTATTCGATTCCAAGACTCCGGCAGAATTCGAGCGGCATTGGCAGGGTTTTCTAGATGATTTCGAGTTCCACGACAATAATTGGCTCCGATCCATTTATGCAATTCGAGAGCGCTGGGTACCTGCATTTTGGCGGGATTGTTTTTCCGCAGGAATGACATCAACCCAGAGAAGTGAGGGTATGAACGCCTTCTTCGATAAGTACCTCACATCAAGGACGACACTTAAGCAGTTCGTTCAACAATACGAACTCGCAGTACGCCACAAGTATGAGAAGGAAGCTCTGTCTGATTTCGATTGTCAGCATAAGGCTCCGCAATTGATTTCGAAATATCCATTCGAGAGGCAATTGGGCGAGTTGTATACGGTGGGTGTCTTCAAGAAGGTGCAGTTAGAAATTGGGAAGATGATGTACTGCGACATCAAGGATGAGTTCAACGAGGACGACACATTGCACTTCAACGTGACCGAACATGTATTGACACATATCCTCCCATTGTCGAAACGGTTCACAGTGCAAATTAGAGATGAGAAGTGGGTATGCGATTGCAGAATGTTTGATCACGTCGGTATCCTATGTTGTCACGTTTATGTTGTTATTGCCCGAATATGTCCAAACGCGTTGCTCCCCGAGTCTTACATCGTCCACCGATGGAGGAAGGATATCCGAAGGAGCTATGGAGTCAAGTTTCCCCTTCAAAGTGGCATAACGGGGAACGATGCGCTTCGTCGCCACGACGACATAATGGGTCGTGCGGTTTGAATCGCCGAGGCCTCTTTCGACTCAAACGACAGATATCTTCAGGCGGTAGAGGCACTTGAGTTGCTTAAGGAACGTATGCAACGACCTGATCCTGTGTTCGATGGTACATTCGTTCTCAATCCGGATAAGGCAAGACGGAAAGGCAGACCGCTGAGCAAACGACGGATTTCTTTGTCTGAGAAAATAATTAAAAGTAACGTTAAGAAAATCATCAGGAATAAGGTTCTACCCCCGTTACACCCTGCAACACCCAAACCGGGGGATCACGATTTCGATGACTGGGACATGAATTTGCATTACGAGGGAGTTCCTCCTTGATTATTGTATTTGTCCTTGGTTGGAATTATTCCTATGTAATTTTGTTGAAAGTCATTGTATGTCTGTCCGTATTATTGCATAAGATTCAACTCTTTCTTTGCTTGTTCGTTTGTGAATTAATTTCTGATGGCGACAAATATATTTAAGTAATTTTGGTTTGTTGTATGCCTGTCCGGAATAAGTTATATTTATGTCCGGATTAAGTTACAAGTATGTCCGGATTACGTTATATGTCCGTGCGGATTACGATTCATCCATGTCCGTCCGGATTACGATTCATCCATGTCCGGATTAAGTGTATTTGTTGTTCAGAATAAGTGTATTTGTTGTCCGGTTTAAGAATAAAGTTTGTCCAGAAACGTAACATAACGTTTTTCCGGAAGAAGTGTATTTGCTGTCCGGAATAAGTGTATTTGTTGTCCGGAATAAGCGTATTTGTTGTCCGGAATAAGTGTATTTGTTGTCCGGTTTAAGAATAAAGTGTGTCCGGAATAAGTGTATTTGCTGTCCGGAATAAGTGTATTTGCTGTCCGGAATAAGTGTACTTGCTGTCCGGAATAAGTGTATTTGTTGTCCGGAATAAGTGTATTTGTTGTCCGGTTTAAGAATAAAATGTGTCCCGAAACGGAACATAAAGTTTATCCGGAAGAAGTGTATTTGCTGTCCGGAATAAGTGTATTTGTTGTCCGGTTTAAGAATAAAGTGTGTCCCGAAACGGAACATAAAGTTTGTCCGGAATAAGTCTATTTGCTGTCCGGAATAAGTGTATTTGTTGTCCGGAGTAAGTGTATTTGTTGTCCGGTTTAAGAATAAAGTTTTTCTAGAAACGGAACATAAAGTTTTTCCGGAAGAAGTGTATTTGTTGTCCGGAATAAGTGTATTTGTTGTCCGGAATATGTGTATTTGTTGTCCGGTTTAAGAATAAAGTGTGTCCGGAATAAGTGTATTTGCTGTCCGGAATAAGTGTATTTGCTGTCCGGAATTAGTGTACTTGTTGTCCGGAATAAGTGTATTTGTTGTCCGGAATAAGTGTATTTGTTGTCCGGTTTAAGAATAAAGTGTGTCCGGAATAAGTGTATTTGCTGTCCAGAATAAGTGTATTTACTGTCCGGAATAAGTGTATTTGCTGTCCGGAATAAGTGTATTTGTTGTCCGGTTTAAGAATAAAGTGTGTCCCGAAACGGAACATAAAGTTTATCCGGAAGAAGTGTATTTGCTGTCCGGAATAAGTGTATTTGTTGTCCGGAATAAGTGTATTTGTTGTCCGGTTTAAGAATAAAGTGTGTCCCGAAACGGAACATAAAGTTTGTCCGGAATAAGTCTATTTGCTGTCCGGAATAAGTGTATTTGTTGTCCGGAGTAAGTGTATTTGTTGTCCGGTTTAAGAATAAAGTTTTTCCAGAAATGGAACATAAAGTTTTTCCGGAAGAAGTGTATTTGTTGTCCGGAATAAGTGTATTTGTTGTCCGGAATATGTGTATTTGTTGTCCGGTTTAAGAATAAAGTGTGTCCGGAATAAGTGTATTTGCTGTCCGGAATAAGTGTATTTGCTGTCCGGAATTAGTGTACTTGCTGTCCGGAATAAGTGTATTTGTTGTCCGGAATAAGTGTATTTGTTGTCCGGTTTAAGAATAAAGTGTGTCCCGAAACGGAACAAAAAGTTTGTCCGGAATAAGTGTATTTGCTGTCCGGAATAAGTGTATTTGGTGTCCGGAATAAGTGTATTTGTTGTCCGGAATATGTGTATTTGTTGTCCGGAATAAGAATAAAGTGTGTCCGGAATAAGTGTATTTGCTGTCCGGAATAAGTGTATTTGCTGTCCGGAATAAGTGTATTTGTTGTTCGGAGTAAGTGTATTTGTTGTCCGGTTTAAGAATAAAGTTTGTCCAGAAACGGAACATAAAGTTTTTCCGGAATAAGTGTATTTGCTGTCCGGAATAAGTGTATTTGTTGTCCGGAATTAGTGTATTTGCTGTCCAGAATAGGTGTATTTGTTGTCCGGTTTAAGAGTATTGATAATTTATACATGTCCTTGTATTGATAATTTAACCCAACACCAAATGTCCTTGTATTGATAAATCATTCAAATAGTCTATGTAATTTTAACATGTATACATGTATAACTTTGTAAAAAAAATTAAAACATCCAGAGTCGTTTATTGTTGATCGCACATCCCAGAGTCTTCGAGTAAGAAATTGGCCAAATCGCCTCTAAAACGGTGAATAACCTTGCTCTGCTTCGGCTGAGTCGGTTCAGCATTCTCCATCAAACGCTTCATCCAGTACAAAACGTATGGCCCGCAGTCGTTACTCCCCGGTTGCTGTCGTTGGCTACCCTTCCTCTCAACTCTCAGCGGCCAGTCGACCTTCAACAACCCTCGCCAGAATCCCGCTATCTTAGACGCGGTGCATTCATGAGTTCCGACTAAACGGTTAGGATTGTCACCTCTTTTAAGTGTGCGGGAGAGGCTGTTGTACTGAATGAACTCTGATCGAGGTCCGTGGGCAACGAACAGAGTCCAGTGGCCGGCAAAACAGCTTGGCTGTGCGATGATGACTTCCTCCACATTTATTCCTTCAATTTTTGGGAGTAAATAATCTTTCCTTATATCTTCTCCCTGTCCCTCCACAATCATTTCCGATTCGAAGGATGATAAGCAGACCACCTTTTGTTGCCCTCCTCTTCTGAGGAGTACCTCAATTAGGCCATCAATAGTTTCGTTGGTGAATTCTGTTTTTGCCGAAATCATTTCCTTCAGATCACCCCTGCGGATATTGCTCAGACCCCCCCTCCAGATAATATCTTTGGCTTCTCGTTCGGGAGCCGTTGCATTCAATAAACGACGTACCTCATCATTGGTCAGCGTTCTCAAGGCGGTCGCATCCATATCGGGCCTCGTGGACGAAACATGGGCGGCCAGTTCATCTTTCGCTGTTTCGTCGGCCTCGTATATTTCTTCACTGGCTTCTTCGGCCCATTTTGTTTTTGTGGTGGCTTCTTCGGCCTCCTTTATTTCTTCTTGTTTTTCTGCGGCATTCTTCTGTGCCTCATCTTGGCCAGATTTGCTTTGCGCTTCGTCTATATGTTCTGTGCGCAAGCGTGGTTTAATGGTCCGCATTTTTTGAGGGTGCAAAAGCGGTAGCGATACCACAGCCTTCCTCTTTCTTTCCTGCTGTCTCCTCTTCTCTTCCTCCTCCCTCTTCTTCCTCTCCTCCTCCTCCGCCCTCCTCTTCTTCTCTTCCTCCTCCCTCGTATTCCTCTCTTCCTCCTCCCTCCTCTTCTTCTCATCCTCCTCCCTCCTCTTCTTCTCTTCCTCCTCCCTCTTCTTCCTCTCTTCCTCCCTCCGCTTTTTTCTCTCTTCCTCCTCCCTCCTCATCCTCCTCTTCTTCTCTTCCTCCTCCCTCTTATTCCTCTCATCCTCCTCCCTCTTCTTCTTCTCTTGCTCCTCCCTCTTCTTCCTCTCTTCCTCCTCCCTCTTCTTCCTCTCTTCCTCCCTCCGCTTTTTTCTCTCTTCCTCCTCCCTCCTCATCCTCCTCTTCTTCTCATCCTCCTCCCTCCTCTTCCTCGCATCCTCCTCCCTCTTATTCCTCTCATCCTCCTCCCTTCTCTTCTTCTCATCCTCCTCCCTCTTATTCCTCTCATCCTCCCTCCTCTTCTTCTCATCATCCTCCCTCTTCTTCTTCTCTTGCTCCTCCCTCTTCTTCCTTTCTTCCTCCTCTCTCTTCTCCCTCTCTTTCTCCTCTGTCTTCTTCCTCTCCTCCGCCTCCCTCTTATTTCTCTCTTCCTCCCTCTTTTCCCTCTCCTCCGCCTCCCTCTTATTTCTCTCTTCCTCCTCCCCACGGACTCTCAGCCTACGACACTCTTCTTGAGAGATCCGGAGTTCTTCCTCCAGGTTGTTAATTTTAACGGTCGCCTCCCAAAGTGCCGCTTCAGCTCGCAGCCAATTCGTCTTCACCTCACTAAGTTCCAACTCTTGTAGCAGTGGGTCACATGGAATGCTGCATTCACTGAGTTGTACCCTTGGTAGAGTGGATGTTGAAGGTGTTTCCTTCGAGACAACCTTTGCTGCGGAAGTTGCTTCTTCAGTAGGAAATTGATCCTCTAACAACAGTGAATGCTCCCGTGCACTGAGTTTTGGGGTGCCCTTCAACTCAAATTGACCCGAGTAAATCCGGGACAAGTTGATGCCTCGATCTTCCCATTTTCTAAGGATTTGGCGTCTGCTAAACATTTCCGTCCAACACTTGAACCGTGGAAATGCTGACCGGGGATCCCCCAATTTGAACTTCTCGCAAAGCCACACCTGAAAACAGGAATGAGTTAAAAACCAGAAACATAACTTCCCCAGGACAGACACAACTCTTATTCCGGACAGACGCAACACTATTCCGGACAGACACAACTCTTATTCCGGACAGACGCAACTCTTATTCCGGACAGACGCAACACTATTCCGGACAGACACAACTCTTATTCCGGACAAACGTAACTCTTATTCCGGACAGACGCAACACTATTCCGGACAGACAAAATACTTATTCCGGACAGACGCAACTCTTATTCCGGATAGACGCAACACTATTCCGGACAGACAATATACTTATTCCGGACAGACGCAACTCTTATTCCGGACAGACAATCTCAATACGTTTTCCGAAAAGACGCAACACTATTCCGGACAGACAAACTCTTATTCCGGACAGACAAAATTCTTATTCCGGACGGACAAAATACTTAATCCGGACAGACACAATACGTATTCCGGACAAACAAGATACTATTCCGGACAGACAAAACACTTATTCCGGACAGACACAAGACCTATCCCGGACAGACAAAACACTTATTCCGGACATAAACCAACACTACTCCGGACTGACACAACACTCATTCTGGACCAAGATGCTTATTTGTAATACGGCAACGCAACCATACACGTAGCCCTGCTTCATAGAGAAGTTCCCTGACAATCTCCTCCTCGAGAAGTCCCGTTGGGCTTCCTCCAGTCCTTCAACCAAGAAAGTGTGAACCGCATTTGCTCACGCATATCTCTTGAGGCGTTTGAGGTTCTTAAAGTGCTTCGTGTACCACGCTTTACTTCGCAGTGATCCATCGAAGAACAAAAAATGATTGAAAATCATAGAAATAAGGAGTCGGACGTGCTCCTCCTCCTCGCCCATCTTGCTCGTGGCGGTAAGATGACCCAGTAGTTGGGTGTTGTCGAGGTTCACCCCGTCACGTTTCTCTACGTACATTGCTTCCATATCCATTCTCTGCCCATGTGCTCTTAGTCCAAGTAGAAGGGCGACGTCTTCTACCGTAAATGGGACCACCCCAGTGGCTATTCTCAGATCGACTTCAGTGGCGTCGAAGTGTTCGACGAACCAACCCAGTATCTCGTTGTCAGTTGTGACGTGAGGAAAGGAGAGGAAGTGACCGAAAGGCGTCCGTTGGAAGACATTTTTCTCCTCCTCCTTCATCCGGTCGAACTGCTTGTGAAAGGCCGTGAAACCGCACTTGGTTTCGCGGAAGTAGTACGTGCTTCCCTTAAACCACCAAAAAAAATTGTTAGAGGCCAATAATGAACCTTAAAATGAACTAGAAAGAACGTGGTTGACACAACACCTGCGCGACTACAATTTCAGGAGCGATGGAGGTTTCAGGTAGAGAAGGATCCATTTTCGCCTTGTTATAATTTTCGTTCGACTAAAACAGGAATAAAGGTTTTGGATGAGCGTATGGAAAGGAACTCCGGCTGAAATGGGGAATGGAAAAGGAGAAGACTTGGGAGGAAAGTTACTCGAATGTTGTCCCACCGCTAATGATGTACGTGAAGTTTAACCGTCTAATCGTGATTTCGGGAAATGAACCGTCTAATCGTGATTTTGGGAAATGAACCGTCGCACCCAATAATTCGTAATTTACTTTTCCCCGCGCAGAAGTTTTGGCTGACTGGACGCTGAACTGGCAGCTGACTTGTCCGTCCACGTAGGTAGCGTCACGGACGCGCGCGTCCGTGTATAACTACTCTTGTTGATTACTCTGATGTAGATTGGGCAATGTGGTCACAATCGGAAATGTACCACCAGATTTTGTACATTCGTTAGAGGAAACTTGGTCACATGGATATGCAAAAAACAAAACGTAGTGGTTAGGTCAAGCGCTGAAGCCGAGTACCGTGTAATGACCTCCACAACAAGCGAGCTAATTTGGCTCAAGCACAAAGACATGAACATAAGCAATCAAATCCAATGCAAATGTTTTGTGATAATAACGCCGCAAGACACATTGCCTCCAATCCTGTTTTTCATGAACGAACAAAACACCTTGAAGTGGATTGCCACTTCATCTGTGAGAAGATACAATGTAAAGATATCGAAGTTTCCTACGTCCAGAGTAATGATCAACTAGAAGACATCTTCACCAAAGCACTCGATCAAAAACACTTCCAACACATTCTTCACAAGTTAGGCTCCTTCAATATCTTCCGGAGTTAACTTGAAGGGGAATGTTGAAATATGACAAGAAAGATACGTTGGAAGACATACCTGATGTGGATTTAATCAAACAAATCATCCAGATCACGCAATCATCCAATCAAACAAATCATGGATATCATGTAACAAACATGGAAAGCCTAAACGACTACTTTAAGATTCCTCTTGTATGAGTCTTGTATTGAAAACCCTAACATGATCAACAATAATACAACTTTCGTACTGTTCAAATCAACAATTAATGATTGAAGATGTAAACTAAAAGGTCCTGCTTAAAACTTGATTCCCCCAAGGAAAGAAAAGAAGAAATTAACACATGAGATGAGAAACAAAGCTAGAAAACTAAACTCAACTGGAAACCAAGGTTGGGCTTCAATACTAAGGAGATGAAGTGAACTGCTTGCTATGGCATATTACTTGGAACACCTTATCTGCATGACATGAATGATGGATGAAAATAAGCAAATGAAGGAGTGCAAGAATTTAACAAAAGGGTCATCTTTCAAAACCAATAATGGTGTGCGTGTTGTTTAAGAAAGTGAAAGATATATATTGATTGGTTGGAGTTGTTGGATTTTCATTTGTAGGGGCAGGAGGTGCTTCAGTAGATGATGATCCCTTTTGGTTCTAATTGATTAGTTAATTATTTGAAAACGACAAAGATGTTGCAATTTAGAGGCATTTTTTTAAGAAAGGTCTATAGTCTGCACTCTGCACATAAACATTAAATGTTAGATGTTTAATGCTTTAACCTAACAATGACTTGTAGCATAATGGCGGATGATATTTATTTTATTGAAAATAAAATGAATGTAAAGAGCAAGAAATAGAAGGGAGTGGTCCATAAAATTGTCTCTATCTTGCACGAGGGAATTGCGTAGAGTAGTAATCATCAATAATTCAATACCATTGTGTAAGTGGGCAGATGAAGGTTGTAAAGTTGTTTGTGGGTTACAGGTAGGGGTGCACACGGGTCAAGTTGGGTCAGGTTTGGGTCAGATTGGATTCGGCCCAAATTATTATTACTATTATTTAAGGATAAATAATTATAACATTTGATTTTAAATTATTAAGATCCAAAATATAATAATTATAAGAATTGAAAAGTATTTTTAGCAAAACTATCAGAATTTTACAATTAAAAATTAAATTAATATAATTAAAGGTGCACATGGGTCGGGTTGAACCCGAAAACCGATCCGAACCCGATTGGTCGGGTCAGGTTGGGTCGAGTTGGGAAGAGTTCGGGTTGGGTCAGGTTTGAGAAATTTGAAAACCGATTTTTTCGGTTCGGGTTCAAGGGTCGGGTTGACCCAACCCAACCCAAAACCGAATATTTTTCTAATGCATTTTCGTGGATTTATCTAGACCATCCATTTGCTAACCCTAATACCTAAAACAAATTCCACAACCCATTTCACAACACAACCTCCAATCCTCTATCCTATCCTTTGAACCCGAACCCACATCCCCTCCACTCGCCTCCGACCTCCACGCCACTTAGCGGCTCAGGCGCTCAGCCTTCCCCTCAACCCTCCTCGCCTCCTCGTGACTTGTCCCTCCTATTCGTCAACCCCTCCATTCCTCGCCTCCGGCCTCCACGCAACTCAGCGGCTCGTCTCATCAGCCTTCGCCTCGCCTCCTTAGCCTTCCCCATGCCCGACCTCACCCCCTCTCCTCGTGCTCGCGAAGTCGACCCTCTCCACTCGCCACTCCTCGCGACCTCGCCCCCTGTCTCCAACTCAGCGGCTCCATTCCTCCCACTTATTGTTGTCGATCCCCTCGCCATCCTCTCTGTCGATCTGCTGAACTCAACCACCGTCGATCTACGCTACCGAACACGTCTTCCTCGTCGATCAACGCCAACACGGCTTAGACAACACGATTTTGTATTATGTAATGTTAGAATTTAGAAAACATGATTTTTTATATCTCAACTTAGAAAACATGATTTTTTTGTATGTTTGATAAGTGTATAGTTTCTAATAGTGTATGTATGGTAATTGTTACTTGTTAGTGTGGACCGAGAATAAGATGGAGGCATGAAGAATGGTGCATTTAATTGTTTGTTTTCATCAAAACAGGAAATTCGGGTCCAACCCGAACCGACCCAACCCAACCCGTAAATTTCGGGTCGGGTCGGGTTGGGTTGAACTCGAACTGGTTCGGGTTGAGTTTTTCTAAAACCCGATTTTTTCGGGTTGGGTCGGGTTCTTGTCCAAACCCGACCCAACCCGACCCATGTGCACCCCTAAATATAAGGGTCGTGATAGACGGACGCGGGCGACCGGGACACGCTTGACATGATCAGTCCAGTCAGGAAAGGAATTAATTTAATAACACATGCAACATTTAGTTTCTCAATGTCATATTAATTTTTCACTGCAACGTTTGGTTTCTCAATGCAACTTTTACTTTTCCCAACGTAACTTTTTATTTTCCCATGCAACCTTCAGATACAAATATAAAATGAAGAGTTTATGTTTTGTCATTTTAAACATATAAGTTTGTCTTTTTAACATCTACGTTTGTCATTTTTAATATACGCGTTTGTCCTTTTTAATGTATAGTTTGTTCTTTTTAAATAGTACTTTGTCCTTTTTAAGTATGTGTTTATCCTTTTTAAGTACCGGTTTGTACTTTTTAAGTATGGTTTTGTCCTTTTTAGTGTATGTCTGTCTTTTTAAGTATGGTTTTGTTCTTTTTAACAATTGGGTCGATCCTTCTTATATTGGTGTGTTGTCTTTTCTATGTCGAGGTTTTGTCATTTTTAAGTAATGATGTGTTATTTTTAAGTAGTGGTTTGTCCTTTTTAAGTATGAGTTTGTCTTTTTTATCACATGCGTTTGTCTTTTTTATCATATTGATTGTTTTTTTAGACAACTCAAGTTGAAATTAGCAAACAAGAATACGAAATCAAACCCAACTCCGTGGAAAAAAACACAAACCCCTAAAAACTAATATAAAAAAACAAACTAACTTTAGATAAGAACAACACAAACCGAAATCAAAGAAAAAGAAACAAACTTTGAAGACAAAAATAGTAACGTACAAAGAAACAAACTTTCCAAACTAACATAAAAAAACCAAGATCGTTCCATCACAGAAAAAACCAAAAACTTCAAATCAACCACAATGAACCAAAATTTTCCCCTAAAATTCCACACAAAAACTCAAATCAGCTACAATAAACCACACTTCCAAAAAATCAAGACTGACCCATCATACAATAAAACAAAAACTTTCAAATCAACCACAAAAAAATAAACTTTCCCCAAAAAACTTCACACAAAAAACTCAAATCAGCTACAAAGAACCACATTCCTCCTCCTCACCTCGGGATGAGCTCCAACGCCGACTACTTCCCCCTCCTCGCCGACCAACTTCACCGCGACGACGTCGGAGTCAGCGCCCCCACCTCCCTCAAGACTCACACATGCGTTCGTCTCCCTCGGCATCCCTCGTACTGATCTTGCCTTCCACCGGAAGAAAATGATGGAGAATGAAACGTTTTGGGGATAATGAAAGGTTTGAGATGTGTATGATGGAAAGCAAAGGTCGCATAGTTACGCGTGTGTGTGATTTGACCCAAAATAAATAAATAATATGTGATTTTATAAATCTTTGCTGACTAGACTGCTGAATGAACTGACCACATCAAACAGCGCTCGGGACGCCGCTGAACAAATCATTTTCCTAAATATAATGATGAATATAACAAAGGATTTGACCCGAATAATGATGAATATGCAAGACTACTATAACTTTACATTTTTTTTAAAAAACTTCAGGTTCGGGTTGGATCGGGTCAACCCGACTCGAGACAATCAATTTTCGAATTTACCAATCCAACCCAATCTGAACCCCTACCGAACCCAATCAGTCCTGTTTGGGTCGATTTTCGAGTTCAACTTGACCCGTGTACACTCCTACGGGTAAGATGAATACTATAAATGCATCAAGTCACCTCCGAAATTAAATTTCTTAGGCATCTTACGCAACATTTTCAAACCAAGATGTCGACGGCTTTGGCCATACGAGTGGGAATACAAGTTACACGTATTGGAAATTCTTTCAATAAATTAGCGTGACTGCAGGTACTACCAACTACCAAGACAAAACAGGTAGACCAGAAGCACAAATTCAAGCCGCCACTACTTTAACTCTTGTGGGGGAAAAAATCAAGGTTAGACTATCCGATTAACTTATAAAGAAAATCAATTAAGGTCCGTTGACCTGATGCTACAATCCAACCCAGTGCATATTCAGACATTCACCCGTTGGGTAGGGGTTCAGATCGCGTCTGGTTGGTATATCCAAAAGTCGATGGTCTCAGGTCGGGTTGACCCGATCCAACCGGAACATGAAGTTTTTTTTAAAAAAAAAGTAAAGATATGGTAGTCTTACATATTCATCATTATTCGGGTCAAATCCTTTGTTATATTCATCATTATATTAAGTTTTTTTTAATTGTAAAGTTCTGGTAGTCTTGCTAAAAATACTTTTCGATTCTTATAATTATTATTTTGGATCTTAATAATTTAAAATCAAATGTTATAATTATTCATCCTTAAATAATAATATTTGCGTTGAACCCGATCTGACCCAACCCGAAAATTCAGGTCGGGTGGGGTTTTTCCCAAACCCGAATTTTTCAGGTTAGGTCGGGTTCCAACTCAAACCCAACCGAAAACAAAAAACAATAAACGAGTAATGGTATTGTCTATAGAATATGCATCCATGAAGGTTTTTAAATTGAGTTTTATAGTAAAAAATTATTGTGTCACAAAATATCATTTCAATTCACTTTGTAAATGCTGTCATGTATTTTTACGCTCATACATTTCTTTTCTTTATCGGATTTTTATACTTATTGATTTCATTATGAGGTAAAATGACATAATACTCATGTTAAATAAAATTTAATATAAACATATCCTCGTCGAGTCTTACAATATCCTACTTTTATGAAAAATGGTATCCATGTATTTGTATTGTATCGTACCCATATTGGGATCCACGCTTCCTACACTACAATAGAGTGCAAGCAACCGAAATCCAACAAGAAAAGTAGATGTTGCACGTAAAATCATAAATAGCATGCCCCACAGATACATATACATAATAACATTTCACAAATCACAGTCATACGAAAACAATTTGAAGGGGTAAGGGGTTGACAAATATTATGGAATTAAATGGTGGGTAGTATAATGTTCTTGTGTTGTTTCAAGATAAGTAAGATTAAAGGTATTAACCCTTGATCCACTGTAGGATAAGTAAGATTCTTTATATTGTTTCACCAGTCACCAGTGAGTACATTATTCCACTCACACTGTAGGATTTTTTTTTTTTTTTTGATCAGTCACACTGTTAGAAAATTGAAAATAATAAATTTAAGAGTGATATACAGTACAAAATTTCACAGACAACTACAAAAATGAACCCTTTTAGTTGAACTGACCAAACAATCTTTTAGTACGACATGGGATTGAAAGAGGGAGTGTAACGATACACAAAAGTAAAAAGGAAAATACATATAAAAAGTCACTCACTTTGACTTTACTATCTTAGAAGTGAAGCATCAGAAGATGGTTTCTGCTCTTCCATTTTCAACTTAAGACCTAAATAAACACATAGATCGGTGAAAAACAGCATGCAAAGAAGGTCAAAAGGACTTGAAGGGGGGCAAACTAGCAACTGCAATATATGGCTCATCAGGTCATGTGTGGTTCCTAGAATACTCAAATTACTATAGGGGTGGGGTGCTTTGTTAAGTTTGGGTTTTCTTGATCGGGGCTTTTCTCTCTGTTCCTCTATTTGTTTTTGTAATGTAACTGGGGTGAGTTGGTTTTGCTGCAATTAAGAATTGACAAATAACATGGAGTTAGACGGCTGACATCACAAGACAGACTCCTTCTAAGTTTGACGAGCCAGAAAAATGAACCAGTGACAACAATTCAACAATCATAAATTGCATGCCTAACACATTACAAAACGCCATAAGATGTCTGAAAAAACTATCCCATGTTCAGATTCTCCAACCATATGGTAAAGCTCTACTGACATCACACAGCACATCTTTATGCCGCCAGCTCCTCTAGAACTTTAGAATTTTGTATCCCATCATGCGACCATGTGGAATTATCCAAAAAACATAAATACCAATTTGGAGAACTTTCAAAATCCACATTTATCAAAATACAGGATGAGAATATGTTGAGAGAAAATCAGAATGCATGTGGTTATCGAAACTATAGAAAAAATAACACCCTGTGCTCCTTAGTTCGGGATAAGTATATATATGGCTATTGAAAAATACTTTTCAGTATGACCACATGAACCTATCATTTTCTATGAGAAGGCTCGTAAGGATTACCAATTCTCAAATTTATATACCAAGCCATGTCATGATTTACCAACTTAAAGATAAATGCTGCTGAGGAAATATTCACAAGAAGTCAATTTGGGACCTAAAGAAGTGATATTCCTGAATCTCAAATAGAGCTGAGCTTGGGTTAGAAAAAGTGGTGTTTAATGTCGTTCATAGGTTTATGAAAAAACAATTTTGCAATAGTTCTGCAATACTAATAACAATGTCAAGACACTCAAAAGACTTGCAACTTCAGTGCTTTTTTGTCATCTTAGAATTTTTTATGCTTGCAAGGGGAGATAATATCAGTGGGAGGATCAACTGGAACTCCAAACAATTCTAGCAAGAGGAGATTGAGAAGAATTTTAAAAAAAAAAGGAGGCAGAGTGTTGTTAACTGTTAAGTCCGTAAAAAAGAGATATTTTAGGAATAAAAACAACAGGAGTGAACCGGAGACCAGAACCAGCAGCTAACGAATGTTAATTTAATCCTACTAAATTAGAATTATCTTCGAAGTCCTAAGAGTTAATTTTCATTCTAAGGGAAATTACAAATCCTGGAGAGTTACATTTTTGTAGCATAAACATACAATTCTTGGAGAGTTGTTTTATGGTTTCTCGAAAAACAACAAAGATATGCGTAAGTGCATGTAACGGAGATCCCATCGTGACATGATTCTCTCAAGATGTAGAATAAGTTTACCTTCTGTACATGCATTAGTATATAAGAAGCAGAAATATGTCGAAAGATAGTATGAAAACGTTGTGGTAACTGCATTGTTCAGCCACAAACAACACAGTTTTACGTATCTCACACGAGAGAAAAAAATGAGTTTTTTTTAATAACTATGCACTAAAAACAATATAATACCACAAGGGAAGATAGTAAAAATGATCATGATCTTTGATCACCCAATTTTTTGAAATATCCCAGAGAAATTGGGCAACTTATCCACCCTCTTCAATGCACGTTCTGCAATCTGCCTCGTGTGGAAATCGCCATGCCGGAAGGCATCCACTAGCGCCGTTCCGATGTTCTGGTTACCAGATACTTCATAAGCAATCTCGTCCGTTCTTAGAATCCTTTCAACGGCCCAAACTGACTTCTGCTTGATAACCCCCGACTTGCTCTCGAGCAGCAATTCAAGAATGAACTTAATCCCGTCTGCGTCCCATAAAACATACACTCCCTGCTCAACATCCACGCCGTCCTCCAGTAATGTGCAGAGAGCTCCCAAGGCCGCCTCAACAACTTTATCATTGTCGTGGTCCAAACAGGCCACCAATTTGTCCACTGTCTTCCCTTCCACAAGACAAAAACTGTCCTTCACCGAGCATTCTCCGTGATGAACTTTGCAGAGCCCAGTCACCTCTGGTTGCTTGAAGAAGCAAGTGAAAAGCCAACAACCTCGGTCCCGGACCACCGGAATTCTAGTCAAATTTTGCGATTGCAGTGACAGATTCTCTAATGCCATAGCTGAAAACATTTGTATGTTGTCGAGACCATTTGTCTGAAGCAATTCAGCAAAGAGTGTTGTGAGGTTGTATTCACGGGCAAGTCTCAAAGTGTCGGGCTCTTCTTCCAAAATGCAAGTGAGTCGGAAAAGAACCCTCACGAGCCCTTCAAGATAAGGTGTCACAAATCTACCACCACGACTCTCACCTTGTCGGATGCTATGAATCTTTGAGATGATCACTGCAAATGTTCCCTCATCCAAAAGGTGGCGGGTAAGCCTGACATCTCTCTCAGGAAGTTCTGCTAAAAGTTCAATTGCGGCAGCTTGTTCTTCCGAGACCCCGTCGTATTCTGAGATGACTCTTACGAGACTGCTTAGCTGACCAGCGGTGCTGTACAAGTTGTTCGCAAGTTCTTGGCTCATGTATGGCGAGATTTTCTGCAGAAGTTTGATGGAAGCCAGGCGTATATCCCATTGCGGAGCTTCGATGAATTGAATCAAGCTGATAGCTGCACCGGAGCTCTTAATGGCAATAACGACACTTTCAACTGTCGCCTGAGAACTTGTAAGCCCAACGAGTACTTGCAGAAGCTTGCATTCTATGGCGGGACCAGCATTGCTGATCAGATGTAGTATATTGTGGATTATGTCTTCGGAAACCAATGTACGATGGTCATGGTCAAGCGGTATGAGTTCGAAATCAGCTCCAGAATCAACAATATTGGCAAGGATCGTAGCAGAAACTTCCTTCAGTTTTGGAGGGAGCTGTCGAGGGCCAACAGTGAAAAGGTCCTTGATCAGTGGCGGAAGGATGTCGGCTTTTATCAACACCCGTGAGCTTGCCTCAAAAGAAGAAATCTGATTCAGTGCCTTCAGTGCGGCTTCTCTTGCTTGAATTGTGCCACCTTTCATAACGGTCACCAAGGTCGAACCTGCGGTCTCTGCAACCAGGACTTTCATATCGTTGCTCAAAACAAGATCGCCTAGATACGAAGCCATGGTGAGCTGGGTCTCCGATGAACCTGTCAATAAATGTTTAATTTGGTGATGTGCCAACAGACAAAAATACCGGAAAGGGCGGACCAGGAAATACCTTCCAGGAGAAGCCTGAGAAGAGGTTTAAGCCTGCCATTTTCGGCCATTTGAAGAACATTAGTTTCACATCTCTCAAGGTTTTCTAGTGTTTTTTCGGCTTTCTGAATGGTCTGAATGTCCTCGGAGTTACTACTTGCCACTCCAACTAGTATAAGTATTGCTCCACCTTGTGTCCCGATTTTTTCTGATAAAGATTCCAATTTTGATAACTCATAGAGTAGCAAAACAGCCTCCTCCCTCTCCTGTGTAAGCTCGTGGGACAAGAATTTGACTATCGTCCGTAAGGTGTCACCAACCGCCACTGCTTCCTGCAAAATTAACATGGTAAGAAGGACCCGAGGATCATTAAAGAAAATAAAAAGAAAGAAGCACCTTGTTTTCGTCATCATTTTCCACGACCACACGAAGAGTTTCTAGTGCTTTGCAACGCATGCTTTGATTGCTGTTCTTCAGCAATGCAGTGATCATTGGTATAAGATTTGCATTGCGCACTAGATGCTTATGGTTGCTACTCTTTTGACATATGTTCAGCACATATTTTAAAGCCCGCAATACTTGCCTTTCTGAACTATCAGAAGAGAGTGATGTGCGGGCAAAATCTAGTTGAGCAGTATTGTTCCTCTGGTTCCACTCTTTGATGGTATTACGCAAAGCAATGCTAGGATTCAGATCAGTTCTATTAAGCTTCTCACCTGTAACTGGGCAAACAAGTCTTCTTCCATTGGTGCGACATTCGTTGAGCCACTTCTCGATTGCCACCCTCTCAAATGTTTGTCCGTTTTCTAAAGTTACTGGATCTTGCATAACTTGTTTCGTGAGTGGGCAAACAAATGCCTCAAAAATAGGCTCGAGGTATAACATCTCATAGCGTCCTTCATCAGATGGGCGGCCATACGACACTTCTGGTGATTCTTCCATCTCTTATCACCAGTACATAAGCACCACGGATCAACTTTTTTCTGATAAAATAGAAGGAAAGAGTCAGCATTGATCACCAAATAGAAGGACTGGAACTAGACAAGAACGTACTGTATTGAGAAAATACAAGAATTTTTGACATGACCTATCTAAACAAATGCATGTTGATCCTTAATCCTTTTGCATACAAGAATAGCTCTTGAAATGAAGAGCTGCTTAGAATAAATCATGCGAAGATCACTGCGTTTCTTTGATGATTAAGAAGTTCCACTGAGAAGGTGTATCTTAGCTAAGAGTGAATCCGCAATAAAACTTCTAATAATTTCTATAAAAAGAATGTTATTTTTATCTTTAGTAACCTATTCTACAAATAGAAGATCATTCCTCATGTTTCTCAGACCAAAAATGGGAACTTAGTTTTTCTGTTGTATTACTTTGTGAAGCATATGTGTATCACAAAGAGATGGGTCTACTTTGAAGGCAAAAATCAAACCAAACAACAAGTAATACAAAGTGATAATTTGGACCTTACAAGAAAGCAATAGGGGAGAAATAACAAAAAAGTGAAAAAACAAACTCTAGAAGAGCTAATTTGCAATCAAATCCAACATATCAAAACAAAGAGCTAATTTAGACATATGGATATGATTTCCCTTTTTTTAGCAAAAAAAAGGCAAAACTTTGACAGGATTTGGCAAAAGCAGCAAATTTGCTTAAAACCCCAACAAACTTCGACGGAATTCAAACAAAAAGAGCAATGTTTTTCCCTTAAGTTTCAGACGAATTCAGAAGCCAGCAAATAATAAAAAAAGATACAGATCATTGAAAATGTACTATTATATTCAGAAGAAATCATTATACAATTTAAAGTTTCAGAAGAATTCAGAACTCCAGCAAATAATCAAAGACATTTGTTCATAATGTCTTAAACAGTCAAACGTTTCCAATCACATGCAAGCAAAGTAAGGTTAAGAAATCTTACCCAATTTGTCGGCAGCCAACTGAGTCTTGGTCTCGGCGTGGTCCGGGACTCCGGGCAAGATCGTGACGCGTGCAATTGGAGTGGGGGAGTCAGGAGACTCAGGACTCAGGACTCAGGAGTGCGAGGTGGTCGTGCGGGAGTGAGATGGTAAGGTGCTGCGATTGGGGTGGGCCGGTAGGGTCGTATAGATCGTCGGCGAGAGGGCTATGCTATTTGGGATGACTTTCCTTTTCTAGCAAAAACAAAGGACAAATTTTGACAGGATTCGGCAAAAACACCATACTTGCTTTAAAACCCAACAAACAACAAACTTCGACGGAATTCAAACAAAAAGAGCAATACTTTTTTGCAAAAATAGGAACAAAAATACCTCGACGAGCGTCGGAATCCCATAAAAATATCGACAACTATTTGTTCCACCTCTCCTAAGAAGAGAGGAATAAAACAGTAAAAGGGGGAAAATTTGTATTTTTTTTTGTTTTTCAATTTGAAAGGAAGAAGAGAAGAAGGGGATGAGCAGTGAAACTACCAACTAATGCGTGCGACCAGGGAGAGCAGAAATTGGTCAGCTATGGTCTGGACCGGATCCGACCGGTGCGGACCCCAAATCCGTCTAGGTTTTGAACCAGACCGATCGGCCAGGACCGGATCTGATCGGCCAATTTTCGGACCGGATCCCGGAAGCATCTGGGTCCGGTCCGGGCCGATCCGGTGCTTAGCCCTATGTGCGACACAACCAGAACACTATTCTTGTTCGAGCACACGTGGAAGATGATCAACTGTTGTGATTAGATCTTGTGTCCACGTGTTCTGTCGGCAAGATTGTTGGACCCCACATAGCAGGTGGCATGGAAATCCAAGTTGTAAAAAAGTAGACTTTGAGCGTTAACTTATTAGGGTCTTGTATTACTCAACGAATCGAAATCAAATTTAAACATCAATTTTGGAATTTCGTGGGATTTTGTGATTTAATACCATGGATCCCAAAACTTTGTGCTCTAAATAAGGTCACAATTGGAAGGGGTGGAGATTTGTACAAAAGTCACCTTGTTCACGAGTGGACCGCAAAAGGAGCGGCCGATAGCAAGAGGAGCGACGAATACAACAAAAAAAGAAGAACAAGAAAAAGAGAAAGTCCCCAACCAGTGGTGGAGCGGACCCTGTCGGATCCGGTAAGGGAATCTTCAGTAAAGAAGGAGCTGAGGAGATCGGCGACGGAGAAAAAGAAACTCATCGAGGAGATAAGGAGGTCGACGACTGTGAGGGAGCCGAAGGAGGAGGCTGAATGATACTGGCGGTGAGAATTGAGCGGGGGACCAACGAGGGGACTTCGGAGTCAAACAAGGGTTAGGGTTAGGAGGGATTTGGAATGGAATTGGGATTGAGAGTTTGGGTCTTTCCGACATTGTGAATTTGTTATTCGGGTAATTAGGTTTGGGATTGCGCATTTGGGTTCAGGTTAGGCAATAATGTGGATCTCAGGTTATCGTGTATATCGTGTATCGTATCCTAAGTTCATAACGTGTCCAATCGTATCTTAATCGTGTGTATCCGATAATCGATACCTTATAGTGTATGTTATCATGTTATAGTGTATGAACCCTTATACATGAACCCAACACGATAAGGGTTCGTGTATTGTGTATCGTGTATTCGTATACAGGTTCTTGTACCCATACACTAAATTATCATGTAATGTTATCGTATTGTGATTTTGACAGTTCCAACCTCATTCCACCCGACCTGAATTTTCGGGTTGGGTTGGGTTGGGTCAGATCGGGTTCAACGTAAATTATTATTATTTAAGGATGAATAATTATAACATTTGATTTTAAATTATTAAGATCCAAAATATAATAATTATAAGAATCGAAAAGTATTTTTAGCAAAACTACCAGAACTTTACAATTAAAAAAACTTAATATAATGATGAATATAACAAAGGATTTGACCTGAATAATGATGAACATGCAAGACAACCAGAACTTTACAAAAAAAAATTAAAACTTCATGTTCGGGTTGGATCGGGTCAACCCGACCCGAGACCATCGACTTTTGGATTTACCAACCCGACGTGATCCGAACCCCTACCCAACCAGTGAATGTCTGAATATGCACTGGGTTGGATTGTAGCATCAGGTCAACGGACCTTAATTGATTTTCTTTATAAGTTAATCGGATAGTCTAACCTTGATTTTTCCCCCCACAAGAGTTAAAGTAGTGGCGGCTTGAATTTGTGCTTCTGGTCTACCTGTTTTGTCTTGGTAGTTGGTAGTACCTGCAGTCACGCTAATTTATTGAAAGAATTTCCAATACGTGTAACTTGTATTCCCACTCGTATGGCCAAAGCTGTCGACATCTTGGTTTGAAAATGTTGCGAAAGATGCCTAAGAAATTTGATTTCGGAGGTGACTTTATGCATTGATAGTCATGCTAAAAAAATACTTTTTGATTCTTATAACTAGGGGAGAGCATAAACCGGTCCGGTCCGGTTTTTTGGACCGGATCAGTCGGTCCGGGTTCGGTCCGGAACTGAACCAACCAGTCCGGGTTCCGATCCGGACCTTGTTGAAAATTCGGGCCCGGTCAAGTTTTTGTTTTTAATTTTTGAGGTAAAAATTCGGTCTTGGGCCGGACCGAATCCAACCGGTCCGGTCCGGTCTCCGAGCCGAACCAATTCGGTTTGGTCTGGTCTTCGGTTCCGACCTTGGAAAAACATCCGGTCCGGATGCAGATCTTAATAATTTAAAATCAAATGTTATAATTATTTAAATTGTAATAATAATTTGGGTCGAACCCGATCTGACCCAAACCCGAGCCAACTTGACCCGTGTGCACCCCTACCCGTAACCCGACAACTTTACAACCTTCATCTGCCCACCTACACTATGGTATTGATGATTACTACTCTACGGATCGCAGTTCCCTCGTGCAAGATAGAGACAATTTTATGGACCACTCTCTTCTATTTCTTGCTCTTTACATTCATTTTATTTTCAATAAAATAAATATCATCGGCCATTATACTACAAGTCATAGTGTCGTAATTCGTATAATTGCTGGTAGAAAAATTCCCACTTGGTTTGGTGGTGACTGGTGGGGTTAAAGCATTAACCGTCAATGGGACCCACTCCGTCAGACCTCCGTAACGCCTCCGTCAAACTCTACAATCCTCAAGTAACTGATTTACACTTGTGTATTCCATATTTACTTGAGTACGCCTTACGTGTGTTTTACTTGGGTACACCTTCCCCGTCAACCCTAAACTTTAACATTTGATGAGCGTGACTTGGTTTTAATTGAGGTTAATGTATTAAGTGAATGTATTGAATGAATGTGAGTGTGGCTTGACTTTAAATGATGTGCATGTAATGATCTAGGATTGATTTTTGTGTTTCTTTGACTATGGTGCTTAGATGTTAGATTGATTTATGCTTACATCTCATATTGATTTGTGCTTAGATCTATGGATTTCTCATGTTAAAGTTTAGGGTTTAAAAACATATATAGAAAATGTTAGATCATTACATGCATTTATCAGATTGATACAACACGTAAAAACATGCATTTCTCAGATTGATTTATTTAGGGTTTAAAAACATATGCATTTCTCACATTGATTTGTGCATTTCTCAAGCCATGTTCACATTAAATCAATACATTCCCTTAATACATTGACATCTATTAAAACGAAGTCACACTCACCAAATGTTAAAGTTTAGGGTTGACGGGGAAGGTATACTTAAGTAAAAACACAACACGTAAGACGTACTCAAGTAAATATGGAAAACACAGGTGTAAATCAGTTACTTGAGGATTGTAAAGTTTGACGGGGGCATTAAGGGGCGTTACGGAGGTCTGAAGGAGTGGGTCCCATTGACGGGGAAGGCATGCCCAAGTAAAAATACAACGCATAAGGCGTACTCAAGTAAATATGGAAAATACGGATGTAAATCAGTTATTGGCATCTTGATGGTGTATCCAAGTAAAAAACCCAAATGAAAATCCAACCAATCAATATATATCTTTCAGTTTCTTAAACAACACACACAAACCATTATTGGTTTTGAAAGATACCCTTTTGTTAAATTCTTGCACTCCGTTTGCTTTTTTCCATCCATCATTCATGTCATGTAGATAAGGTGTTCCAAGTAATATGCCATAGCAAGCAGTTCACTTCATCTCCTTAGTATTGAAGCCCAACCTTGGTTTCCAGTTGAGTTTAGTTTTCTAGCTTTGTTTCTCATCTCATGTGTTAATTTCTTCTTTTCTTTCTTGGGGAATCAAGTTTTAAGCAGGACCTTTTAGTTTACATCTTCAATCATTAATTGTTGATTTGAACAGTACGAAAGTTGTATTATTGTTGATCATGTTAGGGTTTTCAATACAATACTTATACAAGAGAAGTTTAAAGTAGTTGTTTAGGCTTTCCATGTTTGTTACATGATATCCATGATTTGCTTGATTGGGTGTGTAACACCCCAAACAATAGTCCCACATTGACTAACATAAGAATGTTGGGGTGAGATATAATGACATGAACTTACTACCATAACACTTACCAACTTAAGTTTTGTGGCAATAGGTGGGTGTAGTGGGCCAGTGGGTAAATGAGTGACGGACCGGGATCCGGGTTCGATGCGGGCTCGGGGACGGGACATTACAGGATGATTGCGTGATCTGGATGATTTGTTTGATTAAATCCACATCAAGTATGCCTTCCAACGGTTCTTTCTTGCCATATTTCAACATCCCCCCTCAAGTTGACTCCGGAAGATGTTGAAGGAGCTTAATTTGTGAAGAATGTGTTGGAAGTGTTTTTGATCGAGTGCTTTGGTGAAGATGTCTGCTAGTTGATCATAACTCTAGACGTAGGGAACTTCGATATCTTTATATTGTATCTTCTCACAGATGAAGTGACAATCCACTTCAATGTGTTTTGTTCGTTCATGAAAAACAGGGTTGGAGGCAACGTGTCTTGCAGCGTTATTATCATGAAACATTTGCATTGGATTTTGGTTGCTTATGTTCATGTCTTTGAGAAGTTGCTTGAGCCAAATTAGCTCGCTTGTTGTGAAGGCCATTGCATGGTACTCGACTTCAGCGATTGACCTAGCCACTACGTTTTGTTTTTTGTTTTTCCATGTGACCAAGTTTCCTCCCACGAATATACAAAATCCCGTGGTAGATTTCTGATCGTGACTACATTGCCTAATCTACATCAGAGTAACCAACAATTGTATTAGAATTGTTTCTTTTCATCCAAAGACCTTGACCTGGAGTTTTCTTAAGATAGTGTAGAATCCGGTCAACAATCTCTAAATGACCTTTATGAGGTGCATGCATAAATTGGTTTACTACGCTAACGACATAGGTGACGCCAGGTCTTGTGGCACTGAGGTAGATGAGTTTACCAACCAATCTTTGGAATTGTCCTAAGTCTTAAATCAGTTCACCATCAACTAGACTAACTTTTCGATTTGTTTTGATTGGGATGTTGACTAGTTTAGACTCTATTTTTAAAGTTTCATGTAAAAGATCGAGAACGTATTTCCTTTGGGATAGAAATAGTCCATTTTTGAGTAAGCAATTTCAATTCCAAGAAAATATTTCATGATGCCTGGATCTTTAATATCAAATTTGGATTTGAGGTAATGCTTTAATAAGGATATTTCTTCATCATTATTTCCAGTTATTATAATATCATCCACATATACTAAGACAATTATAGTGGTTTTATGAAAGTGTTTAGTAACATGGAGGCATCGATAGAACTTTTAGAGAAACCATAGAGTAGAAGAGAGTGGATGAGTTTGGCATACCATGCACATGAAGATTGTTTAAGCCCGTATATGGACTTGTGGATTTGCATACCTTGCCTTAATCGGATTTGTAACTGGGGGGAGGAGTCATATAGACTTCTTCTTCTTTGTTGCCCTGCAAAAAAACATTCCATTTGGAAGAGATTCCAACCTGACTTAACGGCTATAGAGAGGAGGACACAAACAGTGTTCATCTTTGCAATCGGGGCAAAAGTTTCTTGGTAATTTAACCCGTAAGTTTGAGTGTACCCTTTTACAACTAAACAAGCTTTAAATTGTTTTATAGTACCATCGCTATTGTATTTGATTTTGTATATCAATATACAACGTAGTGGTTTTATTCCCTGGGGGGGGGGGGGGGGGGTTAACAAGACTTCATGTTTTGTTGGTTTCTAGAGCTTTTAATTCAACTTCCATAGCCTTAGTCTAGTTAGGGTGTTGACAAGCCTCATGAAAGTTGGTAGGTTTCTTAATTTTAGCTATTTGACTTAAGAAGGCATAGTAGGCATGTTTTATTTGAGCATAGGACAAGTAGTCCTCGATAGGGTAGGTTACGTGAGATACCACATAGTCTTAGAGTCGACATGGTGGACGAGTAGAATGGGTGGTCCTTCTCAGAGAAATACCTTCATCTCCCCCTTGGTTGTCCACTTGTGTAGGCGGTCCGGGTTCCTCTTGTGGAGGGATAACGGGGACCATAGTTAGGGTGTGGAAGTGTCAAAGTTGTCTTCAACCGGTAGAGGAGCTTTGGGTGCAGCGGAAGGATTTTGATGATTGTTGAAGTAGAAAATATGCTCGAAAAAAGATACATCACGAGAGACATAAAATTTACAATTAATGAGGTCATAACATTTGTACCCCTTTTTTGATAGAGTATCCTAAAAAATACATTTTATGGAATTATGATCAAGCTTGTCCAGACGTTTCCTGTGAACAAAACAAGTACAACCAAATATCCGAAGAGGATTAAGGCTCAATTTTATACCATGTAAGATTTCTAAGGGTTGCTTATTTTGAATTGGTGAACTAGGTAAACGATTTATAAGGTAGGTAGCAGTTAAAATAGCATCCGACCAAAAACGTTTTGGAACTTTATTTTGAAAGAGCAAAGAACGTGTAACATTCAAAAGGTGACGATTTTTTCTTTCGAAAATACCATTTTGTTCAGGATTGTTTATGCATGTGGTTTGAAGGAAAATTCCTTTTTGTTTCAAATTTTTTTGAAAATTGTTACTAGTATGCTCGGATCCGTTATCGGATCTGAATATCATAATTTTAGAGTCAAACATATTTTCCACAAAGGCTACAAACTCGCAAAAAACCAAAAAACATCAGATTTAGCTTTTTAACAAATATAACCAAGTTGTTCGTGAAAAATCATCGATAGACGAAATAAAATACTTGAACCCATTATAGGATTCCATGGGAGCAGGTCCCCAAATATCCGAGTGAATCAACTCGAGAGCAGGACATGTCTTATTTTCAGAAGTATAAAAAGGAAGTCTAGTTTGTTTGGACAATCGACATACAACACAAGATAATTCATGTTTAAAAGAAGGAAACAATTTTTTCAAAACTATATGAGACGGGTGTCCCATTCTTTGATGTCAAGTATCGTGATTAGGAATTTTAGCAAGCAGCCCTTTTGTTTAAGTTTCAAGCACATAAAGTCCATTGGTAACTTTTCCTCTACTAATCGTCCTCCTTGTGGTACGATCATGAAAGGTTACATCGAAAGGTATAAAGATAATGTTGCAGTTCAATTTTTTGTGAGACTAGCAATGGACAATAAATTAGAGTCAAAATTAGGCACATACAAAACGTTTTCGGTTATTTTATCATCTAAGAATTATACGTCTCCTGTACCCTTAATTTGCACTTTGTCTCCATTAGCAACAATGGCGAATTTATTTAAAAAATTCAAACTAGTTTTTATGTTATTTAGCATGGAGGAATTTCCTGTCATGTGATCAATCACACTAGAATCTATAATCCAACTAGAATTATCAGAATTATTTACTGAAAAATATGTATTGCAATTCTCTAAAAAAGAATCGATACCTAAGAAATTACCTTTACTTGCGATGTTGGACTGCAGAAAAGAGTTAATTGGGCTAGGAGGGCACCAAGTTGGGTTGTATCTGGTCCATTGGTTGGACTTGCAGATCTAGTTATTTGGAGGCCCATATAGGAAAGCGGGTCGGATCCTCCACCATTTGCGCTATAAAACCTATGTTGATATGAAGCAGACACGGTTGGACCCCATATTTTTTGTTCTCATTGGTTTCTAGGATTTCCTCTTCCTTGAGTGCCGCTGCCGCCTCTCCCGCTAGGGTTTGTGTGGCCGCCGCTCCTCTCGTCCCTCTCCTCTCTACGCCGTCCTTAGATGGCCAGAGATGCTGGTAGAGGAAGTAGCATGTAGATCGGTTGTGTCTCTGTTTCTTACAGTTATCGCAACATTCGTTGCTTTTATTTCCAAATTTCTTTTTACCTTTGTCGCGAGGGTTTTTTGCCACGACAAAAGCTTGATTTTTGTGGGAGTTTTCCGACTGAGAGGTGTTGCTTTTCCGGAGATTTTCTTCCCGGTTAACCATCGCAATGATGGTCGAGAAAGTGGGGAGTTCCGACGCCATGAGGATGTTCAATCTGAGTGCCTCGTATCTTGAATCCAACCCAACTAGGAACATATAAATACGATCCTGCTTGGTTCTTGCTTGTATTATTTCTGGATCTTTGCTGGGCGGCTTGTAGATAGTGAGTTCATCCCACGTTCATTTTAGCATGTCGAGGTATTCGGTCACAGTTTTTTGGCTTTGTGAAAGGTCTTGTTTTAGTTTAAAGATATGCGCAAAGTTTTGTTGCTTACAATAATGTTCATGACGGAATCCTAAGTTCTTTTGCACTATTCTTGTACATGAAGATTTCCACGATGTGATGTTGCATGGATTGCAGAAGCCAGGACATCACAAGGTGGTCGGCATTTTGCAACTCTTGTTTTGCTTTGGTTCCTTGTTCTGTGGGTTTGATGGTTTTCCTGGTGAGGTGGTCGAACTTCCCTTTTATTGTCTCGTCACAATACACTGAAATTTCAACTAAATTGTCCAATCCTCCCATTTTGAGTAGACAAAAGAAAATAAACAGAAACTCAATCGAAACCTTCAAATGCAACCAAAACCTCGAGAAATCTCACGTAACTTACAACGAATACATGACTCGAACACTAAACCAAATTTCCAACAAAATTTTCCAATTTAACCTCATTTCCAGCAGACATTTAACCTCATTTCCAGCAAACACAAGATCTAACCACCATCAACATCCGAACAACACACCACGCCAAAATCCAAACAAACTCCACAAATCAGACGTACTCGACTACTACCTAAACACCAACTAACTCAAGAAACCACACACAAATCTCGTACGAATCTCCAAATCCAAACTCGATGTACTCCCTCGTGGTTGTAGATGGTTTGGTGAGATAGGGAAGGAGGGGAGGAGAGTGGAGGTTGATCTTCCATCATCTTTTGGAAGGTTGCTGGAGGGGAGGAAGAAGGAGGATGGGATGTGTGTGATTGGGAAGGAACGAAAGAGGAAGTGATGGGTGCGTATGGGAAGGAAAGAGGGGAGGTAAAAAGAGGATGAGGTGATTGCGAAACTACAATTTTTCATTTTCACCGTTAGATTAGATCTTGATGGTGTATGTTTGGAGTCTCATTATATTAAATTGAGACCTGGTCTCATTCTAATACCACCCTATATATATGTATATATATATATGTATATATATATATATATATATATATATATATATATATGTATATGTATATGTAGGGATTGCAGTGTGGCTTTTAAATTCCGAGGGCAATGAGCTGAGCCTCGGACAATTAGTTATGTTAAGGCATTTAATCTAATAAGAGGGATTGTGTAACATCCTCAAAGCAGCGGAAAATTTTAAAATTTATAAACACTCAATCAACAGAGGATATTACGCAATAAAGAGACACAGGTGCACCAACATATATAATATATATATATATATGAACATCAGAGTATACAAAAGTTGTGATTACATCAAAAGCATAAACAAAGGAAACAATAATCACACGACCTCAACCGAGAGAAAGTCGGATCCGGTCCTCTCCTCGGTCACCACCCCCTAACGCCGATCACGGCCTGAAAGTAAACGTGCAACAATGCCTGAGTTTCCAGAAGGAAACCTCGTATGCCAAACTCTAAATGTATGAAATGAAAAGGCACCCTAGCATGCAATTCTACTAAACAAGAAAAGCATCACAACCAGGCTGGGCTCCAGGGCTCTCTCACCCAACCACAACACACACCACAGGTACGGGGCTCCAGGTCTAATCTCAACCAACCGCCGCACACACCACAGTCACGGGGCTCCAGGTCTAATCTCAACCAACCGCCGCGACACACACTCGTCGCCAAGCTGGGCTCCAGGTCTATTTTCAACCAACCGCAGCAACCACGACACGACCAAGGGCTCCAGGTCTTTTTCAACCAACCCAAACGTCTAAGGGCTCCAGGTCTATTTTCAACCAACCCCTACACGCGGTCCCTGCTCAGGCTCCAGGTCTTTTTCAACCAACCCGAACGCACTACGGAGCTCCAGGTCTTTTTCAACCAACCCCGCACAGACTAGCTGGGCTCCAGGTCTATTTTCAACCAACCACAGCTCTCACACAGTCACGGGGCTTCAGGTCTCTTTCAACCAACCGCCGCAACACCACAATTCTAAGCTGGGCCTCAGGCCTATTTCAGCCAATCCCAAGCTCACACACGGTTACGGGGCTCCAGGTCTAATCTCAACCAACCACCGCAACCCTTGTGCACCTAGCACACTTGCCAGAAGAACATCGGCACCACAACTCGCCTCACACGGACGACCACGACAACAACACCTCCATAGTGCAAAACAGGACACAAACGGTCGACCGAACCAAAAGTCCCGGTCGACCAAATCAAGCAAATACAGGGCAATCCACTTCGACCGGCACTCCATCGGTCGACCGATTCCCAACACCACACTCGTTCGGTCGAACCCAAATCAAGGGACGGTCGACCGTTTAGATGGTCAACTCCCGGTTCAACGAACAAAACGACCAATCGGTCGACCGACAAAGGGGTCCCGGTCGACCGAAAGTCACCAGGGAACAAAATCCCACAACTCCACAACGAATTCGGTCGAACGCTGAGCACATCTCGGTCGACCGAATCTGTCCAGGGAAATATCCCTCACACTCCCCACGAATCCGGTCGAACGCCGAGCTCACCTCGGTCGACCGAATTCCACCAGAGCGTTCCCCACGCTCAGCGCACAAGTCCGGTCGACCGAAACCACATTCGGTCGAACCGACCACTCAGTCCACTTAAGTCACGGTCGGACGAGATCAAAGAGCGGTCGACCGTTTATATAGTCTACGCCCCCAACCGACTTAAGACAGTGCACACGGTCGACCGGCAAAGGGGACCCGGTCGACCGAAACTCACCAGGCTTGCCTCCAATGCACAATCGGTCGACCGCCCCACAGGCATCGTTCGACCGATTTGAGGCAGAACCCGAATTCTCTTCACGAACGGTCGACCGTTTGCACCAACCGGTCGACCGATCAGGCAGTGAAATCTACTGCACATTTACTCGCGACGAGCCGAACGGCCTACCGTCGACTTCCAAATACTCACGGTAATTAAGTGAGCGAGCTTGACATACCGGAAGGTCTGAAGAGACCTTTGAAGAACCGCGACGACGCCTCCACGAGCACGTCTCCCCAAATATGATCCGTCGACGACTCTCGCGTCCAAACGACGATCAACACCTCCTCGACTCACTCGAGCACTCCAACACCTTCTATCAACCAGCCACGAGCAACCAAAACCACAGACACGAGTAAGGTCGAGGGAGAGAACCCAATTGTGCGGAAAGGTTAAAGAACCAACCACTCACCTCAAGCCACCGACAAACGACCATCACCACCGCTTGCCCGAACCCAACTCCACGCCGGAGCACCAACTCGCCGGAGCTCACCACTGAGGTTGAGAGAGAGAGAGAGAGTGAGCAACGAGAGTGAGAGAGAGACGTGAAAGAGAGAGAGAAACTCACCTCTAAATATCTCCCCAACCTTCCATCTCCACCATCCATTCCAATCCACTCAATCTCCACCATGTTGGAAATATTCGGGTTGTGATAATCCTGGACTCTTCTCAGATCGTGTATGGATCACTTTCCGAACAAGATTATTCGACCCTATTACACTACCCGGGTTGCACGAATACCTAGGTCTATGTTTTTTCTAGTACCGAATCCCTCTAATAATGAGATAAATCGAAAAGGCAAAATGGTGGTTGGGCGGTTACACAACCGCTTTTCGGTTGGTATTATCCACTCAAACCGGAAATACATAAAATCCAATAAAGAATCAATATGGATTTCCCGAAGAGCTTTCGGGGCGCTGCCCCGAACCCCAGCCAGGGGCTCCGCCCCTTGGACCCCGCAGGAGCTCCGCCCCTTGAACCCCGCGAGGGTCTCCGCCCCTCGACCCCTGCTTCATATTCGTGGTCGATAAACCGTTAGCTCAACAAGCGTGCACTCCGCACTACCCAAACTCGTTTCCGAGTCTAACGATAAATCGCATCGGTCTCAAGTAAATCACATTACGACTAAAATGAATCGATGACACTAAAATCACCAACACACCACCCATCTCCTCTCCACTCCATCACAACCCTCCATCCATCCCTCTCAATCCCAGCCGTCCATCTCAAAACCCTCTAATCACCACCTAAACATCAACAAAACACAATTAGGATAGGATTAGGATCAGAATCCTACAGATTGAGTAGTGGTGACTTTGAAAACTAATAGATTACTAATGATATGAGCAAAACATTACTAACAGAAAGTCTAAAAGAAGAGATTGCCATGTTTTAAACTTAAGACGACGTAGTAAAATAGACACAAAGTCGAAGGAGGCAAATTGTGACGTAGCCAACCACTCATACCATCTATGAATTTATTCCTTTACCATTCGAAAATCTTTCGAACGCTCTCTTAAGACATCTTTCGGGACCCCACTCTTTAAGTTTAGCTCTGATGACCCGAAGTTTCAAAGCCAGATTCATGATCTTAATTTGTGCTTGGAATAACTTACCCTTCAACCCGCTGACTGCTGTGATGAATTCAATTTTCTTACCTACAGGATGGATTTTTCTAAGGGCTACCACAAATCTTAATTTCAGACACATTACCAGGAAATTCTCTATGCTAAGGACCACAATTATCCTAGCCATGCATGGGCTGGATATGTAACTGCACATATGAAGTCTATAAGCAAACATTATACTATCTATCATGTAACATGTCATATTGACAGGAATGCTATTGATTTAAGTAGTAGGTATAAGCAAGCATTAAACTAGTTATCAGTAAACTACTGCATTCATAGACAAGATAACATAAGCTCCAAGGTATAAACAAAAAAAGGTCTTTCACAACCATATACTATTAGATAGAACGGGAAATAGTCTGCAGATTGAGCTACAAACGTCAGTTTGAACAAAAATGGTAGCTATGGGTAATGGAAAATAACCTACAAATGAGCTACAAAAGGAACAAAAATTGTAGCTATCAACTTCCACTGCGAAACCATCCAATTTCCGAAATTGCCAATTTGATGTTCTACAATCACTTCTTCCGTGCTTTTTTCTGCTTCAGTTCTGACTTCTTAGATGTCCCTACTTTTGATTTCACTGGTTGCTCATCTTCATCATTTGATTCCTTTTCCATCACCTCTTCTTCTTCTCCTTCTTCTTCTGTATCAGATTCTTTACTTTTCGATGCATTCTTATTGGGTTTTCTCGTTTTTGATCCACCAGATTTTTTTAACTGACTGACTTCCACTTAGCTTTTGGAGTTCCGGAACAAAGGCTGAGGTCTGCACACAAAAAAATTGACATCAATTCTAATCATTGAACATGATTACAGGCCGGCTTGGAAAATCAATGAATTCAATTTTCTTACCTACAAGATGGAAAAAGGATTTTAGCGTCTGAAGATAAATACTCACGCTCAAGTCCCATAACAACTTTATAACCTAAAAGTTCGCACGATTACTTTACTTGTGTGTTGAGCCTGGGCTTCTTAACCATATTACCCGTACAAACGACATAATAGAACATCATAAAACCTACAAAATTATGAATATGGCTAGAAGATGCAAGATAAAAGTAAAGCTGATCGAATCCCATAATTTAATACCTCACGGCAATACCGCCATCTACACTTACAGCTTGAGAGATGTGATAATATTATAATAATGCGAATCCTATTGCATATGATGAATTTATTTTTTAACCATATGGAACGGACATGGGATGCGTCTCAAGTATAATATTTTTTAAGCATAGATGTTCTATGTAATGCTTGAATAGAATGAAGACCGTAAGATACCGGCCATCTAATATTTTGATATTTCAAAGGGGTGAATGTAAAAGCATATCTTACATCTCTGACATAGTGCCAAAAAAATGGCATGGAAGAACAACGTAAAAACACAAGAATCTCAAACTTGTATGAATAACAAAAACTAGAAAACTTCTAAATAGATCACTAACCCAAAACCATTTCGTTTCTGACATGGAAGCTGTTGTGGTTTACCTGAATATGTCATTAAAGTATTTGTGGAAGAAAACAGACGTTCGGTCGACCGGGCACACACTCAAAGTTGTGCAAAAGTGTATGTCGTTTTTCGGTCGACTGGAACTTAAGTTTTCGTTCGACCGAGTATGCACTCAAATAAACAGGAAAAATGTCTGTCGGTTTTCGGTCGACCTGTACTTAAGTTCCGGTCGACCGATAGAGCCTGGATTGTGCTATGGTTTTAAGTTCGGTCGACCGAAGCAACCGTTCAGTCGACCGTTCGAGACAGTTTTGCCCACGTTTTGCAATTTTCCCCACACGATTTTGGTGCAATTAATACTTGTTTAGGCCTAATATATAAAGGCAATTTCGTCCCCATTTCTCTTAGAATAATTCTATTGTCTACTTTTACATTCTTTAGAGAAAAGAGAGAGAGCATCCTTGTGGATTCGGTGGGAGCAAATTCAACCGAGTATTATCGTCGGTGGTTCATGTGTTCTGTAAGTCTCTTTGTAATTCGTTTTCTCTATAGTAGATTGAGGTTGTGTCGTATGTGGTTTTTCACACATTGGGTTTCCAAGTTAAATCTTGCGTGTTTGCGTGATTTGGTGTTTGGATTTGCATGTGTTCTTTATTTCTTCCATTGGATTTGCTGTTTTTCGATCCGCTGCGTATTGGAGATTGATTTTATTCCCTAACAACTGATATCAGAGCCTTTTTGTCCGAATTTTGGAGTTTTTTCATTAATTTTTCTAGCAAATACACATGGCAAATCAATGGAAGATTGAGAAGTTGAGCCGAGATGTAAATTTTGGCTTGTGGCAAGTCAAGATGCACGCAATCCTGGTGCAGCAAGATGTGGAGGACGTTCTTAAGGGCATGGAAAAGTTGCCAAAGGAAATGTCCGATCAAGATAAGTTGAAGCTTGATCGAAAGGCGATGTCAACCATTAACTTGTCTCTGTCTGACGAAGTTCTGAGAGAAGTGTTGAAGGAGAAGACGACTACAAGTATGTGGAAGAAATTAGAGGAAGTCTACACGAAAAAGTCACTTGCGAACTGGATTATCTTGAAGAAGAAATTGTTCATATTCAAGTTGAAGTCGGGTATTTCCCTTCAGCAACACTTGGTGCATTTCAATGCAATCATCATGGATTTGGAGAAGGTGGAAGCAAGGTTTTCTGATGAGTGTCAAGCGATCATTTTACTTTGCTCGTTGAGTTATTCATATAATCACTTCGTGAAGACAATGATGTATAGCATGACCGACATCTCTCTTGCGGATGTCAAAAATGCACTCTCCTCCAAATCTGATATGGAGAAGAGGTTTGATGGTTCTAGTAAAAGTGAAGCACATGTTGCTCGTGGTAAGGGGAAGGAGAGGAGTTCCTCAAAGAACACCTCTAAGACCAAGTCGAAGGGAAAAAATATTATTTGTCATTACTGCAAGAAGAAGGGTCATAAGATATCAGAATGTTTTAAGCTACAAAACAGAGAGAAGCAGAGGGGTTCTAGTAGTAGTGATCAGTCAGGTTCAAATGTTGCCGTGTCTTATTCTGATTCTGATTTTGTGCTGGCAGCTACAGGTTCTCCTGAAGCTTCCGATGGTTGGGTGATTGACACGGGCAATACATTTCACTTAACTCCGAACAAGCAGTGGTTTTCATCCTATGAACCAATGTCAGGTGGAATGTTGTGATGAGCAATGGTGACAAGTGCGAGGTTGCAGGAATTGACTCTGTCAGATTGAGGACCCATGATGGCCTCAAGATTTTTCCGGATGTACGACATGTTCCAAAGGCTAGCAAGAATTTGATTTCAGTAGGTAGTCTGACTGCAAAGGGCTATAAATTCAGTGGTGAGGATGACTGCATATCCATCACCAAATGATCACTTATTCTGATGAAGGGAAATAAGCTTGGGCCCGGTAAGCTTTATATGCTTAAAGGAGAAACTGTGGTAGGTGACGCAGTTGTAGCGTCATCATTGTCTGGTGAGGAGAATGCACAACTCTAGCATATGAGGTTGGGGCACATGAGCGAGAAAGGCATGACGGTATTGAGCAAACGTGGTTTGTTTGGAAGTCAGAAAATCAGCAGTCTGGACTTCTGTGAATATTGTGTTTTGGGGAAGCAGAAGAGGGTTAGCTTCTCCGCAGCAAAGCACACCACCGAGGTTACTTTAGATTATGTCCACTCTGATTTATGGGGACCCTCTCAGGTTCCATCAAAAGGTAGAGCTCGCTACATGCTCAGGAAGACTTGGGTTTATATTCTGAAACAAAAGAGTGATGTGTTTCAGAATTTTCAGCACTGTAAGGCTATGATTGAGAATCAAACAAGAAAGAAAATTAAGGTTCTAGGACGGATAATAGTTTGGAGTTTTGTTCCTCAGAGTTAACGATTTCTGCAAGAATGAAGGAATCGTGAGACACCGAACCGTACATCATACACCACAACAAAACGAAGTAGCGAAATGTCTGAATCGAACTCTCTTGGAGAGAGCTAGATGTATGCTTCTGAATGTTGACCTGACTAAGAATTTTTGGGCAGAAGCAGTGTGTACCGCTTGTTATTTAGTGAACCATTCTCCTCACACCGTTTTGGACATGAGAACACCGGAAGAAGTTTGGTCGAGTGTAGCTTCAGATCTGTCCAAGTTGAGATTCTTCGGTTATGCAGCGTACACACATGTAGATCAAGGAAAATTGAATGTTTGGTCGTCGAAGTGTATATTTCTTGGATACGATTTGGGTGTGAAGGGTTATTGTCTGTGGTGCAAGGAATCTCAGAAGCTCATGGTTGAAAGAAATGTTGTCTTTAATGAGCTTGCTATGTTACCTTTCAGGAAAGACACTGTTATTTCTACTCCTGTGTCAAGTCGGACTCCGGTTCAGGTGGAGACACCGGTAGTGACTGTTATGATGATTCCGGTGTGACAGAAGGAGAGAGTTCGAAATCTGAGGAAGATGAAGAGTATTTGTTGGCAAGGGACAGAGAGAGGCGGCTGACCAAGAAACCCCGTAGATACGCCGAATCAGTCCTTGCATATGCTCTTAGTGCAGCTGAAGACATTAGAATCTCTGGTGAGACGAGCAAGTATTCAGAGGCAATTTTGGCACCCGATTTAGATGCTTGGTTGGTTGCAATGAATGAAGAGATGAAGTCTCTTCATAAGAACCAAACTTGGAAGCTGGTAGAACTTCCAAAAGGAAAAAGGACTGTTAGCTGCAAATGGGTCTTCAAGAAGAAAATCGAGGGGCTCTCATATGTGAGATACAAAGCTCGATTAGTTGCTTGTGGTTTCAGTCAGGTGGAGAGTGTGGATTATAGCGATATTTTCTCACCCACTGTGAAACATACTTCTATTCGTGTTTTGTTGAGTTTGGTTGCAATTCATGATTTATAGTTAGAGCAACTGGATGTCAAGACCGCTTTCTTACACGGAGAATTAGAGGAGCAAATTTACATGTCCCAACCGGAGGGCTTTGTGGTCGAGGGTAAAGAGAATCATGTCTGTTTGCTGAAGAAGTCGCTTTATGGGTTAAAGCAGTCGCCTCGACAATGGTATAAAAGATTTAATTCTTTTATGGTTGGACATGGGTACAACATATCACAGTACGACTGCTGTGTTTACCGAAAGATATTTCCGGATGACTCTCTTATTTTGTTATTACTCTATGTAAATGATATGTTGGTAGCAGCTAAGGACAAGTCTACAATATCTGAGCTTAAAAAATTGTTAAAGGCTGAGTTCGAGGCGAAGAGGATTCTAGGTATGGAGATCCGTCGTGATCGTATATGCAAGAGTTTATTTCTTCCCAACAACAATATATTGAGAAGGTCTTGCTTCGTTTTGGCATGGAAGATGCCAAGTCTGAAAGAATTCCTCTCGCCGTGCATTTTAAGCTCTCGGTAGACTTGTGTCCCAAGAAGGAGGAGGATAAGACATACATGTCATGTATGCCTTATACTAGTGCAATTGACAACTTGATGTATGCTATGATATGCACTCGTCCAGATATAGCTCAGGTCGTCAGTGTGGTGAGCCACTATATGTCGAATCCAGGAAAGGAGCATTGGTCAGCTGTGAAGTGGATTCTCCGGTATCTAAAAGGTACAACTAAGCTATCTCTGAAATTTGGTCGATCTTCGTATTCATTAATGAGGTTTGTTGATGCTGATTACGCGGGAGACCGCGATAGACGAAGATCTATGACTAGTTATGTGTTCATTGTTGGGAGCACAACTATTAGCTGGAAAGCGATGTTGCAATACACTATTGCTTTGTCTACAACGGAGGCAGAGTATATGGCAACGACCGAGGGTATAAAGGAAGTTCTTTGGCTGAAAGGTCTATTTGGAGAGCTTAGTCCAGGTCAGAATATAGTGGTTGTTTATTGTGATAGTCAAAGTGTCATTCATCTGACGAAGGATCAAATGTACCACGAAAGGACGAAACATATCAACGTCTGTTATAACTACATTCGGGAAGTTGTTGCTGAATGAGGTATGGTGGTGAAGAAGGTGGGCACTGAAGATAATCCAGCTAATATGTTGACGAAGCCAGTCATTTAAACTAAGTTTATGGTATGCGTGAACGTGGTTGGGTTGAGTTCCAAGTAGATAAAGCTAAGATGACGACACAACGAGGAAGGAAGTGTTCCTTCAAATTCTTCGGGGGTTATTCAAGGTAAAAGTGGAGATTGTTGTGGTTTACCATGAATATGTGATTAAAGTATTTGTGGAAGAAAACAGACGTTCGGTCAACCGGACGTGTGTTTTGACTCGTCCAGTAAAAAAATGTCTGTCGTTTTTTCGGTCGACCGATGGGAGCAGTTTGGTCGACCGGGCACACACTCGGAGCTGTGCAAAAGTGTTTGTTGTTTTTCGGTCGACCGGAACTTAAGTTTTCAATCGACCGAGTATGCACTTAGAAAAGTGTATGTCGATTTTTGGTCGACCGGTACTTAAGTTCTGGTCGACCGATGGAGCCTGGATTGTGCTACGGTTTTAAGTTCGGTCGACCGAAGCAACCGTTCGGTCGACCGTTCGAGACAATTTTGCCCACGTTTTGTACTTTTCTCCACGCGATTTTGGTGCAATTAATACTTGTTCATGCCTAATATATAAAGGCAATTTCGTCCCCTTTGTCTTAGAATAATTCTATTGTCTACTTTTGCATTTTTTAGAGAAAAGAGAGAGAGCATCCTTGTGGATTCGGTGGGAGCAAATTTAACCAGGTATTCTCGTCTGTTGTTCGTGTGTTCTGTAAGCCTCTCTTTGTAATTCATTTTCTCTATAGTAGATTGACGTTGTGTCATCCGTGGTTTTTCCCGTATTGGGTTTCCACGTTAAATATTGCGTGTTTGCGTGATTTGGTGTTTGGATCTACATGTGTTCTTTATTTCTTCAATTGGATTTGCTATTTTTCGATCCGCTGCTGATGAGAATTAAATTTATACCGCAAGTGCACGGCGTCAATGAAGACGTGGCAAATACGGGTCGAACACAAGGAGGGAGAGATTCTGTTTTTAGTGTGATTTCGATTAAGGAGAAAGAAGGAGAGAAGAAATAATTGGGTTTTGAGATTTTTGGGTTTTAATTATCTAAAGCAAGAAACAAGAACAATTAAAACTAAAACAAGAACAAAGAGGTGAATTCCGTCGGGTGGAGGTTTAGATTTAAGGTTTAGATTAGAGAATTCTGAAACTTATAAGAAATCACATTAGTTATAAAGCATTACATGATAAATGATTTAACATAAACTCAAGTAATCAAAACATACTAATACGAAATTAAAATAATAACTTTATTCATCTTCTCTTCACCCTAAATCCGTCACCTCCACCCTTTGGAAGGAGTTAGAAACTCATAGAGGGAGGAAGAAGGGGTCCTTGAGACATTACAAAAGAAAACTAAAAGTAAGAAATAAAAGACAGAATTTTATTAATGAAAAGAGGAATACAAAACTAAAATTAAGAATAAAAACTACCACCAAAGACTAAGGACCCTTCTAACATCGTTCTCGGGTCTATTTATAGTTGCTACAAGGGATCTAGGTATAATATTGGAAAGTACACGTGTCCAGACACGACTGGACGAAATTGGAGCACACGGATCGACTAGGGGGCGGCGGAATCGCCGCATGGTGTGTGTGATCTGCGGCAGAATCGCCGCACATCATGCTCTGATTTGGTCCAGATTTTGGTTGGATGTTTATGGTATGATTTGATCCTCCTTTATGCGTCTGGATTGATTCTTTCCATTCTTTTGAGCTCCGAATTAATTCCTTCACATATTTGGAGATATACATTGATTTTTCTATATATTTTCTCCAAGAGAATAAAAGCTACTCGTGATTTGCAATTATGTCCTTGACTTTTTGCAGTTAAGTCTCCGGCTACTTTTGTGCTTAAGTCCTTGTTCTTTTTGCAATTAGGACTTGAATGCTTTTATGCTTGGATACATTTCCATTCGTAACCCGATAATCTTGAACTTGGTCTTTATGATAGAAATGAGTCTTTTGCATGCGTTTATGCTCGGGATGTGGGTAAATTGCATTCAGGTCCCTGTATTCTGTAAATAAGACTAAACACATACCTTAGTAGCATTTATTGATGTAACAATAATCTAAATGAAAGACATATGATGCAATGTATGCAATGCATCAGCTGTGTATTTGAGATTGATTTTATTCCCTAACATAAGCCTACATCAACTAGTTTAGGATTAAAGTTTTGTTTTAGTTTCTAACGTCGACTTTATTGCGGCATTTCCAAATTACCATTTTTCAAGTCAATACTAGTTGTGTATGTATCCAACCTACAAACGTGGATGCCTGACGACAAGTCTAAATTTTAAACGAGATTATTCTTGGTTGTCTTCTTCTTAGTGGTGCGAAGCGAGATAGTAAATACGTGCTAGAAACAATAGTCTCAGGCAGAGAAACAACAAACCATCAACATATGGCTTTCCAGACTTCTTTTCACGCGAGTGAAATATCCAGTTACTAGGGTACTTGCTACTGTCAGCACTGACTTCAACTGCTTTCTCAAGAACCTGTAATATCAATTAATTAAATGGTCAAAAGAGAATGCGTAAAAATCTTACCATTCACTTTTCCATCTTTTTTCTCCCACCGATAATGAAATAACCATTCAGTAGGAAACCTATAACATCCCGATACAGCGGAAAATTTAAAAAATCATAACAAAGAGCACAATAATCAAAGGCGGGACTGTTACTTCTCATAAACAAATAGTGGTGCACCAGAATACATCAGAGTTTGCCAAAATGAATACATGATTACAACAAAACGACAAAGGAAGATAAACGTAATCATGTTGACCTCAGTGGTCCGACTAGAGGATCCGACTCCAAATGCGCGCGCCCGCCGAACACCACCCCACTGGACCTACTGCGGTCCTGAAAAAGATGCAACAACAATGCCTGAGTTTCCAAAAGGAAACCCCGTATGCCAACTCACCTATATGCATGCATTACACAAATGAACCTATCATACTAGTAGCGTGTCATGACATCAACAGAAATGGAAAACAATTCCCCCGAAGGGTAAAACAGGACATCAGTCCGACAATCAACAACGAGTCTCCCGAGGAGACCTACTGCAGGCACATGCAGCCTTACAGCACGCGACATCGCACCCCCACACGCGGCTACACTACTCAAGGGTTCGGCAGGGAGCCTCTGTCACGCCTGTGCGTCGATAGAATACAGATCTGCAAATCTCAGTGGTCGGAGCCACAGGGACCAACGGGGCCGTCGCCCGGAAGGTATAACAACAACATCTCGATAGGTGCCCAGTCGAGGAATCAACATAGCCGGAACAGCCTCGGCCCAACAATCATCATCGTCAGCACAACCTCGGCGGCATCACCGGCACAACATCGGTGGTCCATCACAACTTCCGGCACAGCATCGGACGGGTCCAGACCGAAGTCTGCCAGGTCATCAGGCTCCTCGAGCCCCAAACACCAACCGCGCCGCTATAAAAGAAGGGCAGCGACCTTCGTAGCCCGTGGGCCGGTAGTCACCTCACCCAACGCTAGTTGCGTGCCCGCACAAACATCAAACATTGGGATCCGCGATCCCTCAGGCCTGCTATACTACCATGAGTCCAATCAATCCAACATCTGAGTCACGGTCCATACACGGAGGTGGCGCGTCCCGAACACCCACACTCTTCCCAACGGCGGTCCCTGGGCAGGCATGCATCACGCACCCACCATCATCTCCTGGCTCACGCACAAGGCGAGGACACGGGTTTCCGTGGACAAAGTTGGCGTTCAAAATGGGAACCTGGAATTCTGTTCTGGGCCCCAACGGTCGACCGGAAGAGGTGATTCGGTCGACCGGTTCCAGAAAGGAATCGGTCGACCGGACTCCTAAAACGGTCTACAGCTGCGCTCAAAACAGAACCCCCCAACGGTCGAACGAAGGTCTAAAACCGGTTGACCGAACGAGGTCAAAATCCGGAGTCTGGTCAACATCAAAATCGGATCTATCGGTCGACCGACTCAGGGGTCCCGGTCGACCGAAATCCTACAGGGTCAACCTAGCATTCTACGTCATAAAACGGTCGAACGCAACCAACAATCGGTCGAACAAGCATGCAATAAAATCCAGTACACTTAAGTTCCGGTCGACCGAAACACAACAGGCAGTCCCAACTCACCGGCAAATACGCACTACCGGTCGACCGCCACAAGGCATCGTCCGACCGGTGAAGGTTAAAGTCGGGTAAAACAGTACATTCGGTCGACCGCCCGAAGGGACCGGTCGACCGTTGGTCGTCTTCAACCTTGCGCCAGCCGAGGTTTTACGAATAAACAACGCCGAGGAGGTCTCCGATCTCCCCGTCCGACCAACACAACCCTTCACAAGGGTTAACAACACAAAATCACACTATCAAGTTGACATACCTCGAAGGAGACAACGCAACCGCCGGAGCTCCGCTCGCACTTGCTGCCTCCGGTGATCTCCTCGTGCGCTCAACTCCGCACCTCTCCCGCCTGGACCACCTCACGCCGACGCAGCCTCCTCCGCCTGAGCTTGAGCGACTGAGGAAGAAGGTGGGTGCTTGGTGAGAATGATGGAAAAGATGGTGTTGCTTTGATTTATAAAACCCAAACCTCACACCCCAAGCACGCCCAACCATGCCTCCCCTACCTTCCACCTTACCTCCATCACTTCACCTTACCTCCAACCATACCTCCCTCTCTCCTCCAAGTCAAACCTCCACTTAACCACTAATTAAACCCTAAACCGGGTTAGGGTCCTAACAATCCACCCAACTTAAAAGGATTTCGTCCCGAAATCAAAGCAAACTACTCACCGAAAAGCTCTGGATACTGCCTTCAGACTTCCTCCTCGATCTCCCAAGTGGCCTCGCGCTCGCTGTGATGCTGCCACCTGACCTTCACCATCAGAATGGTCCTCCTCCTGAGCTGATGATCCATGCGATCGACTATCTCCACTGGTCTCTCCTCGATCGACAAGTCCTGCTGAATCTCTGCCACTGCTATCTCAATAACGTGAGCCGGATCTGCAACGTACTTCCTCAGCATCGATACATGGAAGACGTTGTGAAGACCCGAAAACTGCGGCGGCAATGCAATCCGGTAGGCAACCTCTCCAACTCGGTCGAGGATCTCAAACGGTCCAACATACCTCGGACTGAGCTTCCCCTTCTTCCCAAACCTCATCACACCTCGGGCAGGGGAAATCTTAAGAAACACATGGTCGCCCACCTCGAAACTCAACACTCGTCTGCGTCGATCAGCATAACTCTTCTGCCTGCTCTGTGCTGTGGCCAGTCTCCTCCTGATCACATTCACCTTCTCTGCATACATCTGCACGATCTCTGGCCCCACTAACTGCCTCTCGCCCACATCACTCCAGCATACCGGCGATCTGCAAAGCCTCCCGTACAACGCCTCGTACGGTGCCATCCCAATACTCGAGTGGTAGATGTTGTTGTAGGCGAACTCTATCAGCGGCAAATGCTCATCCCAGTGCCCTGCCCAATCCATTGTGCATGCTCTCAGCATATCCTCCAAGGTCTGAATCGTCCTCTCTGACTGACCATCGGTCTGCGGATGAAACGTTGTACTGAACATCAGATGCGTCCCCAAAGCCTGCTGCAGACTCCCCCAAAATCTAGAAGTGAATCGATGATCTCGATCGGAGATGGTGCTCACTGGCACTCCATGCAACCTGACTATCTCCTCCACGTACAACTTAGCTAGACCCTCCAAAGGCAACGTGGTCCTGATCGCCAAGAAGTGCACCGACTTGGTCAGTCGATCGACTATCACCCAAATCGCGTCGTGGAATCTCCTCGTCTTCGGCAATCCCGTGACAAAATCCATCGTCACGTGCTCCCACTTCCACTCAGGAAGCTCAATACACTGCATCGGTCCTGCTGGCCTCTGATGCTCGATCTTCACCTGCTGACAGACCAAGCATCGCTCCACAAACTCTGCAATGTCCCTCTTCATGCCCTTCCACCAGAAGTTCCGCTGCAGGTCCTTATACATCTTCGTGCTCCCCGGATGAATGGTGTATCTAGCTCTGTGTGCCTCCTCCATGATGTCATCTCTCATCCCATCAAACTTCGGCACCCAGATCCGACTCCTGAACCTCAGACCACCATCAACCCCCACACTGAAATCTGATCCATCTCTGGAAGCTAACTGTAGCAGACCAGCTAACTCATCATCCCCCTGCTGAGCCTGAACCAACCGTGAGACAATCTGCGGCTCCACCCGAAGCCCAGCAATCACTGCTCCCTCTGTACCCTCTGTGAACGGTCTCCACTCTGACAAAGCCTCGAGTAGCCTCCACTCCTGGATGCACAGACTCGCAACTGAAACCTCCACCTTCCTGCTCAGCGCATCTGCAACCGAATTCGCCTTTCCCGGATGATAGGAAATGGTGAAGTCGTAGTCCTTAATGAACTCAAGCCATCAGCGCTGCCTCATATTCAGCTCCTTCTGCGAGAACAAATACTTCAGACTCTGATGATCGGTGAAGACCTCGAACTGCTCGCCATACAGATAGTGTCGTCAGGTCTTCAACGCGTGAACTACTGCTGCTAACTCCAGATCGTGAGTAGGGTAGTTCTTCTCGTGCACCTTCAGCTGTCTCGAAGCGTACGCCACCACCTTCCCGTGCTGCATCAGAACGCAACCCAAGCCAATCCCTGATGCATCGCTGTAAATCACAAAGCCTCCACCGCCACTCGGTAGAGTCAGAACAAGTGCTGTCGTCAATCGCCTCTTCAGCTCCTGAAAGCTGTCCTCGCACTTCTGGGACCAAACAAACTTGACGCCCTTCTGCGTCAATGCTGTCAGCGGCGACGCAAGTCTGGAGAAATCCTGGATAAACCGTCTGTAGTACCCTGCCAGCCCTACGAAACTCCTGATCTCCGTCACGCTCGTCGGGGCTCTCCACTGAGTCACTGCCTCGACCTTCGCCGGATCCACTGAAATCCCATCTGCTGACACAATATGCCCCAGAAAAGCCACCTGATCCAACCAAAACTCGCACTTCGTGTACTTGGCATAAAGCTGCTGATCCCTCAAGATGCCAAGCACAATCCTCAGGTGATCTCGATGTTGCTCCCTGTCAGGCGAGTACACCAAGATGTCGTCCACGAACACCACGACAAATCTGTCGAGGTACGGCTGGAAGGTCCTATTCATCAGATCCATGAATGCGGCAGGCGCATTTGTCAGTCCAAAAGGCATCACCAAGAACTCGTAGTGGCCGTACCGCGTCCTGAAGGCTGTCTTCTGAACATCTGCCTCCCTGATCCGCAACTGGTGATAACCCGAACGCAGATCGATCTTCGAGAACACTCTCGCCGTCTGCAACTGATCAAACAGATCATCAATCCTGGGCAAAGGGTACCGGTTCCGAACGGTAACCTTATTCAGCATCCTGTAGTCAATGCACATCCGCAACGATCCATCCTTCTTCTTCACGAAGAGCACAGGCGCTTCCCATGGAGAAACACTCGGTCGAATGAAATCGGACTCCATCAACTCCTGCAACTGCTTCTTCAGCTCTGTCAACTCAGCAGGTGCCATACGATATGGTGCCTTCGACTAAGTTGTCGTACCTGCTACCAACTCGATGCCGAACTCGATCTCTCGGTGCGGCGGTAACGCTGGAATCTCTGCTGGAAACACATCTGGGAACTCCTGCACAACCTCTATATCCTCCAGCCTCCTCGTCTTAGGATCATGAACAACTAGCGTGGTCACGAACGCTCTGCATCCCTGCTGTATCAGTCTCTGTGCCTTAACTGCAGACACAATCAGACGACCCCCTCTGCTCCTGGCACCTCTGATCAGAACATCTGGCAAGCCCTCCATCGGAATCAGAATCTTCTTCTCACGGCAAAAGACCCGCACGTCGTACTGTGACAGCCAATCCATTCCCAGTATGACGTCGAAGTCCACCATCGGTAACAAGACCAGATCAGCCGAAAAATCATGGTTTCCCGAAGCAACTGTGGTGCCGGGGAAAAAGCTCCCCACAGTGCCCACCTCACCCATGGGCGTGCTGACCTCCAAAACATCAGTCAGCAGCACAGGGGTCCGACCCAACTCGCCAGCAAACTTCTCCGAAATGAAGGAGTGAGTGGCGCCGCAATCAAACAACACACGCGCTACAGAACCAGAAACTGAAAGCGTACCTTCCACGACGGTGTTGGAGTCCCTCGCCTCCTTATCCTGAATAGTGAAGACTCGCCCGGTCTTCCTGCCCTGGCCCGGTGAAACAACTGATCGGCTGCCTCCGCCTCTGCCTACTGCTGGTGGTCCTGGCCTCCTGCTCGGCTCTCCCTGCCTCTGAGGACAATCGCGGACGAAATGTCCCATCTGACCGCAACCCATACATGCTCCAGTCCGACGGGGACACTCCTGTCCTGGATGAAACCTCCCGCAGTAAGTGCACGCTCCTGACTGACGTGCTCCTCCTCCATCGAACCTGGGCCTCTTGCCCGGGTTCCCTGCTCCACGACCAGCTACCCTGCTACCGGTGCACACTGGCGCCTTCCGCGCCTCCTGAAGACACTCCCTCTGGTCCTGCTCGATGATAGTAGCATGCTTCACCGCATCTGCAAGGGTCTGCGGCATGCTGTTGATCACCCGAGATCGAAGCGGCTGTCTCAGTCCCTTCACGAACTTCCTCGCCCGCTGCTCTGGGGTCACACAGATCTCTGGGCAGTAACACTCCAAGGCGTTGAACCTGCTGATGTAGCTCGCCAGAGTCATCTCCTTCTGCTCGAGCGACATGAACTCCTCCCTCTTCTGATCCCTGACATGCTGGGGGAAGTACTGCTCGTGGAACACCTCCAAGAACTCCTCCCAGCTCACATCCACACGATCATCAAACAACACCGTGGACGTGGACCTCCACCAGTTGGCGGCCTCGCCATCGAACAAATAGGTGGCCAGCTCCACCATCCTCTCCAGTGCAACACCAATCGCGCGGAAGATCTTCTCCATCCTGAAGATCCAATCCTCCGCAACCTCTGGGGCCCTCCTGCCATCAAAAGTCGGCGGGTGCTGACGCATGAACCGATCGTGCTCAGCTCCCACTCCGCCCTGGGCGCTCTGAGCTGCCTGACGCTCCAGAAACTCGCCCAACCTGTCCCAATGAGCACCAGAAGTGTCGTCACTGGGATCACGATCGCGTGGAGAACTCCTCACGCGCCTAGGTGCCATCTGACAGAAGAAACAATCACAACTTCAGCCATGTATGCATGCTAAAAGATAAAATGCATGCGTCCTATTACTACAAGGGTGATTTCATTGGGAACCGCATAGGAATCGACCGCTCTGATACGAAGTTGTAACATCCCGATACAGCGGAAAATTTAAAAATTCATAACAAAGAGCACAATAATCAAAGGCGGGACTGTTACTTCTCATAAACAAATAGCGGTGCACCAGAATACATCAGAGTTTGCCAAAATGAATACATGATTACAACAAAACGACAAAGGAAGATAAACGTAATCATGTTGACCTCAGTGGTCCGACTAGAGGATCCGACTCCAAATGCGCGTGCCCGCCGAATACCACCCCACTGGACCTACTGCGGTCCTGAAAAAGATGCAACAACAATGCCTGAGTTTCCAGAAGGAAACCCTGTATGCCAACTCACCTATATGCATGCATTACACAAATGAACCTATCATACTAGTAGCGTGTCATGGCATCGACAGAAATGGAAAACAGTTTCCCCGAAGGGTAAAACAGGACATCAGTCTAACAATCAACAACGAGTCTCCCGAGGAGACCTACTGCAGGCACATGCAGCCTTACAACACGCGACATCGCACCCCCACACGCGGCTACACTACTCAAGGGTTCGGCAGGGAGCCTCTATCACGCCTGTGCGTCGATAGAATACAGATCTGCAAATCTCAGTGGTCGGAGTCACAGGGACCAACGGGGCCGTCGCCCGGAAGGTATAACAACAACATCTCGATAGGTGCCCAGTCGAGGAATCAACATAGCCGGAACAGCCTCGGCCCAACAATCATCATCGCCGGCACAACCTCGGCGGCATCACCGGCACAGCATCGATGGTCCATCACAACGTCCGACACAGCATCGGACGGGTCCAGACCGAAGTCTGCCAGGTCATCAGGCTCCTCGAGCCGCAAACACCAACCGCGCCGCTATAAAAGCAGGGCAGCGACCTCCGTAGCCCGTGGGCCGGTAGTCACCTCACCCAACGCCAGTTGTGTGCCCGCACAAACATCAAACATTGGGATCCGCGATCCCTCAGGCCTGCTATACTACCATGAGTCCAATCAATCCAACATCTGAGTCACGGTCCATACACGGAGGTGACGCGTCCCGAACACCCACACTCTTCCCAACGGCGGTCCCTGGGCAGGCACGCATCACGCGCCCACCGTCACCTCCTGGCTCACGCACAAGGCGAGAACACGGGTTTCCGTGGACAAAGTTGGCGTTCAAAATGGGAACCTGGAATTCTGTTCTGGGCCCCAACGGTCGACCGGAAGAGGTGATTCGGTCGACCGGTTCCAGAAAGGAATCGGTCGACCGGACTCCTAAAACGGTCTACCGCTGCGCTCAAAACAGAACCCCCCAACGGTCGAACGAAGGTCTAAAACCGGTCGACCGAACGAGGTCAAAATCCGGAGTCTGGTCAACATTAAAATCGGATCTATCGGTCGACCGACTCAAGGGTCCCGGTCGACCGAAATCCTACAGGGTCAACCTAGCATTCTACGTCATAAAACGGTCGAACGCAACCAACAATCGGTCGAACAAGCATGCAATAAAATCCAGTACACTTAAGTTCCAGTCGACCGAACACAAGACCCCGGTCGACCGAAACACAACAGGCAGTCCCAACTCACCGGCAAATACGCACTACCGGTCGACCGCCACAAGGCATCGTCCGACCGGTGAAGGTTAAAGTCGGGTAAAACAGTACATTCGGTCGACCGCCCGAAGGGACCGGTCGACCGTTGGTCGTCTTCAACCTCGCGCCAGCCGAGGTTTTACGAAGAAACAACGCCGAGGAGGTCTCCGACCTCCCAGTCCGACCAACACAACCCTTCACAAGGGTTAACAACACAAAATCACACTATCAAGTTGACATACCTCGAAGGAGACAACGCAACCGCCGGAGCTCCGCTCGCGCTTGCTGCCTCCGGTGATCTCCTCGTGCGCTCAACTCCGCACCTCTCCCGCTTGGACCGCCTCACACCTCACGCCGACGCAGCCTCCTCCGCCTGAGCTTGAGCGACTGAGGAAGAAGGTGGGTGCTTGGTGAGAATGAAGGAAAAGATGGTGTTGCTTTGGTTTATAAAACCCAAACCTCACACCCCAAGCACGCCCAACCATGTCTCCCCTACCTTCCACCTTACCTCCATCACTTCACCTTACCTCCAACCATACCTCCCTCTCTCCTCCAAGTCAAACCTCCACTTAACCACTAATTAAACCCTAAACCGGGTTAGGGTCCTAACAAAACCGACTGCAGTCAGAATCTACTTCAACCGAATATTGGACAACCTAAAGAATTTCTACACATTAACTACCAATTTGTTGGATGAACAAAATGCAACGAAAGCTCTTTTTTTTCCAATTTCAGGTCACAATCCACTCAATCACAATACAAACCTCCTTTATGCGTCCATGCAGCAATTCACACCTTTCCCTGGACAACTCTGAAGCAATTTGAAAAGAGGATGAATCCTTGCCTGAAAATATTAGAGCGAGAATGAGAAATTACACATCAATATTTAATCATATAGGAATTCAACATTTGAAGCATATGTAATAGCCATTCTACTTCTTTTTTTAAATACATCTTTCTTTAAAGACGTAGGATGCTCTGCTGATGAATGAATACTTGAATAGTAAATTTAAGTAAAAAGAAAGGAGAAAACATGCTCTGGTATGTTACTATATAAAAAAACTAAGCACATTATGATTTCTTTTGTACTTGTGTGAGATTGTGAAAGATGTCTAGAGCAGCATATAACACCTAACGGAAGTAAGGAAAGTGGGGAACTCAGGAAAAAAAAAATGCAACTAGAATAAATATGTAAAAACATCACTATTAAGATACATCACTAGATTGCTGTGGATGGAATTATCAAAGTCATTAACAATGGCATTATTTACCCTTTAAAGCAACTTAACAATAGATTTGAGCTTAAGGACGTTGTATCTGTTAGAACCCAAACCCTTGTTTAGGGTTAATGATGTTTAGAAGAGGGTTTGCATGGGGAAGGTGTGGTTGCACAATGGTGTGCATGGGGAAGAGGGAGATAGGGGTGGGGTGATGATGGGTTTTTTGGGTTTTGTGGAGAGAAATTCGTTCATCTCCCTCACTCTCTCATTCTCCATTCCTCTTCCTTTCCAGCGGCACTAGAGGAGTCGGGGCGGAACCAGCAGTGGTCGTGAGAGGAGGCGAGCACACGAGGTGATCTCCGGAGGCGACGTGCGCGAGCGAGGCTCCGGCGGGTTCGTCGTTTCTTTGAGGTATGCCGCTCTCTAGTGTGATTTGGTTGTTAACCCTAGTGAGAGGGTTGCGTTGGTCGGTCGGAGGAGGTCGGAGACCTCTCCGACGAAGAGTTTTGGTGAAGAAACCTCGGCTGGCGTGAGGCTGAAGATGACCAACGGTCGACCGGGCCCTTCGGGCGGTCGACCGAATGTAGAGTTTTTGCCTGTCTGTTGTGTTTCGGTCGACCGGGTCCTTGTGTTCGGTTGACCGGAACTTAAGTGTACTGGTTTTTGTATGCTTGTTGTTCGACCGTTTTTATGTGTTCGGTCGACCGTTTTTATGTGTTCGGTCTACCGTTTTATGACATAATAGGTTGACCCTGTTAGTTTTCGGTCGACCGAGACTCCTGAGTCGGTCGAGCGATAGATTTGATTTTGATGTTGACCAGACTCCGGATTTTGACCTCGTTCGGTCGACCGGTTTTGGACCTTCGGTAGACCGTTAGGATTTTTGTGTTGCGCAAATAGTTCGACCGTTGCAGACGCTTCGGTCGACCGATTCCCTTGTGGAAGCGGTCGACCGAGCTGTCACTTTCGGTCGACCGATTTCCCTTGTTGAAGCGGTCGACCGGAAGTCACTTCCGGACGACCGATTCCCTTGAGGAAAACGGTCGACCGAGTGGTCTTTTTCGGTCGACCGTTTTGCACAGGACAGAATTCCTGGTTCCCTTTTTGAATGCCAACTTTGTCCACGGAAACCCGTGTCCTCGCCTTGTGCGTGAGCCAGGAGGTGACGGTGGGCGCGTTCCGCGTACCTGCCCAGGGACTGTCGTGTGGAAAAGTGTGGGTGTTCGGGACGCGTCACCTCCATGTATGGACCGTGACTAAGATGATGGATTGATTAGACTCATTGTAGTATAGAAGGCCTGAGGGATCATGGATCCCAATGTATGATGATTGTGCGGGCACGTAACTGTCGTTCGGTGAGGTTACTTTCGGCCTGAGGGGTTACGGAGGTCGCTGCCCTGCTTTTATAGCGGTGTGGTTGGTGTTCGCGGCTCTTGGAGCCTGATGACCTTGCAGACTTCGGTCTGGACCCGTTCGATGTTGTGCCAGACGTATTGATGGACCACCGATGTTGTTCCGGTGATGCCGCCGATGTTGTTCCGACGATGATGATTGATGGGCCGATGCTGTTCCGGCTATGTTCCTCAGATGGGCACCTACTGAGATGATGATTGATGGACCGACCGAGCGACGGCTCCGTTGGTGTGGTTTCGACCACGAAGTTACAGATCTGTTTCTTATGGCGCTGACCTGGCGGATGCTCCTTACCGAACCCCATGATTGGTGTAGCCGCGCGTGGGGGGCCTCACGTCTTGTTCCGTTAGACCATATGTGCCTACGGTAGGTCTCCTCGGGAGATCCGATGATGATTGTCGGACTAATGTCCTATGTTACCCTTAGGGGGAACTGTTTTCCTTACTGTTGATGACATGCTACTGGTATGATAGGTTCATTTGTACTACTGCATGCATATAGGTGAGCTTGACATACGGGGTTTCCTTATGGAAACTCAGGCATCGTTGTTGCATCTTTTTCAGGACCGCAGTAGGTCTAGTTGGGTGGTGATCGGTGGGCGCACGCATTTGGGATCAGATCCTCTACTCGGACCACTGAGGTCGACATGATTATATTTATCTTCTTTGTTGTTCTGTAGTAATCATGTATTGTTTTTGACAAACTCTGATGTTTTTTGATGCACCGCTTTTATGTTTTATGAGAAGTAACAGTCCCGTCTTTGATTATTGAGTTCTATTGTCTTGATTATAAATTTTTAAATTTCCGCTGTTTCGGGATGTTACAGTATCACTTTTCAGCGTAAAAGAAACATAAAAAAAATTCTTTATTTCTTTTAAATCGACAATAGTAGCAGATGGAATAATCCAAGATAACTCATAGGTACATTAGTATCCCCATTGGCGAGAAAGTTTCTAAGGGCTATCACAAATTTTATTTTCAAAATGCACAGGGAATTCTCCATGCCACTGATCACAATTATCCGAGCAATGTGCCGGAGATTGAAACAGCTGAATCTCATACGTATTGAAAATTTGAAACACAAAACCAAAGTATATAACATATTTGGTTCTGATGAGAGAAATATATGCTAAAGAAAACCAAGGAAGGAAAACCTGATACAACACTTCATCTGGAATCCAATTGCCAATGCCTGATATGTAACACTGCACATATAGTTGATAAGCAAACACCAAACTACCTATCAAGTAAAGCAATATATTGTCCAGAAAGCTATTGATTTAGAAAATCGTTAAAAGCAAACGTTAAACAAGCTATCAAGTAAAGCACAATATTTAAGGGATGCCATTGATTTAGGCAGTAGGTCTAAAACTTAGGTAGGCCTAAAAGAAGAAACGTCTCAAATAACTAAAAATTGGCATTTGATATAGTCCAACCAAGAATAATCCCCCCAAAAATAATGCACTTTTAATTATTTAATAAGATATTGAGTCTCCTCAGGCATCAAGCAGGTCACATCTCCTTGGGCATAGATAGCTTACATGATAGATGGACTGAATAACATTAGATACCAATACCAAATACACTACTTTCTTGTATTTCCTCTATTAGGGCATCCCTTAACGGGATAAAAACCCAGGTTATCTCACGGTCACAACCGGGTCATGAGTTAAAAAATGTTTTTATGGGTGGAAATCTTCGGTTGTAGATGACCGGGTCGACGACCCGGTCATCAAATATTATATTATTTTTTGATTTTTTTGTTTTTGTTTGATTTTTTTAATTTTTTGTTTGAGTTTTTTTTTAATTTTTTTTTTGAAAATACATTTTATAATTGTTTTGATTTGTTAGATTTTTTTTTATATTTTTTAAATTTTTATCAAGATGGATCCCGAAATGATGTGGAAGAGAGAGATAGGTTGTTGTGGGTTGTGTTGGGTTGTGGTTAAGAGATGAATAGTGTAGGAAAAATAAGAATGTGGGTTGAGGAAAGAGAAAGCTGATATGGAAGAGAGAGAAAGCTGATTTTGAAGAGAGAGATAGCTGATGACCAGGTCGTCCAGGTCATGCTTAGTGATGGTCTTAGAATCATCAAATAAGACTCCATTGACGGAAAATAAATGTAACATGATCGAGCAACAAAGCCTTTATGCCAATTTTATTTTTGCTTAAAGAGTCCATAAAGTCATCCAAAGACATGGGTTCCAGGCTTCCAGCAATGCATCTGGACCTAGCTCAGATATTGGAAGTACAGAAGTAGGCTACAACTGTAACGTCCCCGAAAACAACGGAAAATTTAAACAATAATAAAGACCGTCAACGGTCAACACAGGGCACGTCACGAAACGACAAGATGAAATGTATATATATAAAGATATAGATCCACGTGGAAGTCAAAATATACATATGAGTCAACTGTGATTACAACAGAAATGAATATACATGTAATCACTACCTCAACGAAAGATACAAAAAGAAGACAGGATCAGATCCCGGGGGCACCCTCCTCGGTCACCACCTCGACTCTAATGCTGCTCGCTACCTGAAATGCAAACAATTGAAACATGCCTGAGTTCCCTGCAGGAACCTCGTATGCCAAACCTCCTAAAATACAAAATGAAATTAAAGACAATGCAATGCAATGCACATGATCATCCACCTCGGGCCCACAATAATACCCATCTCCGCCTCCGCGGTACTGAACCACTCCTGCCACCACGAGGGTCAAGTCAGTCCACTGCTGCCTCACAAGGGTTAGTCGGCACCACTGCTCCCCAAGAGCCGCAAAAAGGAACCCTGATACTACGCTGCCACCCCAGGAGCGAGTCAGCCCGCCGAATGCACAACTCGGGCCAGACGACAGCCGCTGCTCCACCAAGAGCCGCCAGACGCGCACCCTGCCGGAACATCCTCGGCCGACCGAAAAACCCCAGCAAACAGCCCAAGGTTTACGACACTCATCTCTCACACCCCGCTCGATATGAGAGGTCAACAATAATACGCCCTCGTCGAAGGTGAAATTCGTCGCTCTCAAGGTCGGTAATCGACCGTCGCCTCGGAGCCGGTAGTCGACCTAAACTCGACGGCTCGCGTGTGGATAAATCCACCAACCTATGACAGATAGGTCGACCGCTAAAAGCACACCGGTCGACCGGTCTTCCGCACAGTACTCGGTACTGTACAAATAAGTCCATCGGTCGAACCACGCCAACCGAATTACCGACCAATCGGTCAAACAAAAGTCATCTAGCGGTCGACCGTTTGGATGGCCTACGCTATACAATATTTATAATATTTATATATCCGACCGGTCGAACCAAGGGTCTGTTCAACCGATAACAGGGATCTCAGCATTTTGCCTAAGGGATATTCGGTCGACCGGAACTGAAATACAGTTCGACCGAAACATCACAGGCACTCTACTGCTTAATTAAAATGCTCAGTCGGTCGACCGAAAGTTAAAGAGCGGTCGACCGTTTTGATGGTCAAAGCTCCCAACCGACTTAGCATCGAATAGATCGGTCGAACCAGGTTAAGGGCGTTCGACCGTTTAATAAGTCAAAACCCCAAACCGACATATTCTCATTGTTTCGGTCGACCGGCTAAGTGGACCCGTTCGACCGATAACAACATTAAACCTTTTTTCCCGCACGAATCTGGCATAACGGTCGACCGTCCTCAGACATCGTTCGACCGTTTGCGGGTGCAATACAATATAATATTAGAATCGGTTGGCTGCCCACAGGCACCGGTCGACCGATTGTCGTCTTCAACCTCTGAATATGTTGCAATCCGACGGGGAATTCGACACCAACGTCGATCCCCAACACCCACAAAGCTTAAGTGAGTTATAATGAAGACTTGGCATACCTTGATGAAGTTTGTGGATGCCTCCCAAGCTTTGACAAGTCTAACCCAACACTTCTCCTTCACTTCTTCTCCTTCTCCTTCTCTCCTTCTTCTTCTCCTCCAAAATCCTCTCTCTCACTCTCTGAAACACTCAAGCAATGAGAAAAACGTGTGTTCTTAACCTAACACTTCTATTTATAGCAAAAAACCAAATCTTATCCAAACCTCCACCTCACTCTTTACTGTTCACAGCTTAATTAAGGGTTAATTAGGTTTAGTTTAGGTTAATTAGGGTGTTTAGATTAAGGTTATCACAATCTACCCTCCTTAAAGGAATTTCGTCCGTGAAATTCGAAACAACTGACTGACCGGAATAACTCTGGATACTGCTTCCTGACATCTTCCTCGATCTCCCAGGTAGCCTCTCTGACACTGTGATGCTGCCACCTGACCTTCACCATCGGAATCGCTCTCCTCCTGAGCTGATGTACCATCTGATCCACAATCTCAACTGGTCTCTCATCTAATGACAAATCCTGCTGGATCTCTGGCGCTGCTATCTCTATCACATGAGCTTGATCGGCCACGTACTTCCTCAGCATAGAAACATGGAAGACGTTGTGAAGTCCTGCGAACTGTGGCGGTAAGGCAATCCTATATGCTACCTCCCCGACTCGATCCAATATCTCAAAAGGTCCGACATACCTCGGACTCAGCTTCCCCTTCTTCCCGAATCTCATCACCCCTCTCGAAGGTGAGATCTTCAGGAACACATGATCTCCTGCATCAAAAGTCAGCTCGCGCCTCCGCGTATCAGCATAACTCTTCTGCCTGCTCTGTGCTGTAGCTAGTCGTCTCCTGTTCACGTCGACCTTCTCTGAATATAACTGTATAATGTCAGGTCCAACTAGCTGTCTCTCGCCCACATCACTCCAGCATACCGGCGATCAACACGGCCTCCCGTATAATGCCTCATATGGTGTCATCCCAATACTCGAGTGGTAGATGTTGTTGTAGGCGAACTCTATCAATGGCAAGTGCTCATCCCAATGCCCGACCCAGTCGAGTGTGCATGCTCTCAGCATGTCCTCCAATGTCTGTATCGTCCGCTCTGACTGGCCATCTGTCTGTGGGTGGAAAGCTGTGCTAAACTTCAGACGTGTTCCCAATGCTCTGTGTAGACTCTCCCAAAATCGTGAAGTGAATCTGGGATCTCTATCTGAAATGATACTGACTGGTACACCATGAAGTCTAACAATCTCCTCAATATATAACTTAGCTAGACCATCCAGAGCAAGAGTGGTCTTAATAGCTAAGAAATGCACCGACTTGGTTAGTCGATCGACTATAACCCAAATCGCATCGTGGAATCTCCGTGTCTTCGGTAGCCCCGTAACAAAATCCATCGTTACGTGCTCCCACTTTCACTCGGGCAACTCAATCCTCTGCATCTGCCCTGCTGGTCTCTGGTGCTCAATCTTCACCTGTTGACAGACCAAACACCTCGACACAAAGTCTGCAACGTCCTTCTTCATACCTCGCCACCAGAAGTTCCGCTGCAGATCTTTGTACATCTTGGTGCTCCCTGGATGAATGGAATATCTCGATCTGTGTGCCTCCTCCATGATATCATGTCTCAGGTCCTCTGTCCTCGGCACCCAGATACGGTTTCTGAATCTCAGACCTCCATCAACTCCAACTTTGTAGTCTGACCCATCTCTAGCCGTTAACCGTAACAAACTGCTCAACTCCTCATCTGTAGTCTGAGCATGAATCACTGTCGATACTGTCTGAGGCTCTACTCTCAATCCTACAATAACTGCACCCTCAGAGCTATCTGCAAATGGTCTCCACTCTGCTAAAGACTCTAGCAGTCGCCACTCCTGAATGCATAGGCCTTCTACTGATACCTCCACCTTCCGGCTCAAAGCGTCTGCAACTGTGTTCGCCTTCCCCGGATGGTAAGAGATAGTGAAATCGTAGTCCTTAATGAACTCAAGCCATCTGCGTTGTCTCATGTTCAGCTCCTTCTGCGAGAACAAGTACTTCAGACTCTGATGATCTGTAAACACCTCAAACTGCTCGCCATAAAGGTAGTGTCTCCAGGTCTTCAGTGCGTGAACCACTGCTGCTAACTCCAAATCATGTGTCGGGTAATTCCTCTCATGGACCTTCAGCTGTCCGGATGCGTACGCGATCACCCTCCCGTGCTGCATAAGTACACATCCTAAGCCAATACCTGAAGCGTCGCTATAAATCACAAATCCACCTGTGCCACTCGGCAATGATAAAACTGGTGTTGTGGTCAACAGTCTCTTCAGCTCCTGAAAGCTGTCCTCGCACTTCTACGACCATACAAAAGTGACTCCCTTCTGTGTCAGAGCCGTCAGTGGTGCTGCCAATCTCGAGAAGTCTTTGATGAAGCGACGGTAATAACCCGTCAGTCCAACAAAGCTCCTAATCTCTGTCACGCTCGTAGGGGTCTTCCACTGTGTCACTGCCTCTACCTTCGCCGGATCTACTGATATCCCCTCTGCCGATACAATGTGCCCGAGAAATGCCACTCCGTCCAACCAAAACTCGCACTTTGAGAACTTAGCATATAACTGCTGGGCTCTCAAGATGCTGAGTACAATCCTCAGATGCTTTCTATGCTGCTCTACATCTGGTGAATAGATCAACATGTCATCCACAAAGACAATCACAAATCTATCAATATACTGCCTGAATGTCCGGTTCATCAGATCCATGAACGCTGCCAGAGCATTCGTCAATCCAAATGGCATCACCAAGAACTCGTAGTGTCCATATCTCGTCCTGAAAGCTGTCTTCTGGATGTCCACATCTCGGACCCTCAACTGGTGATATCCTGAACGTAGGTCAATCTTCGAGAAAACCTTCGCTAACTGCAGCTGGTCGAAAAGGTCCTCGATCCTAGGTAAGGGATACCTATTCTTCACTGTCACCTGGTTCAACATCCTGTAGTCTATGCACATCCTCAAGGATTCGTCCTTCTTCACAAACAAAACCGGTGCACCCCAAGGCGAAACACTCGGTCTGATAAATCTAGAGTCCATCAACTCCTGCAACTGCTTCTTCAACTCTGTCAACTCAGCATGTGTCATCCGGTATGGAGCCTTCGACTGTGGTGTAGTGCCAGCTACCAACTCTATGCCGAACTCCAACTCCCGGTGTGGTGGTAAACCGGGAATCTTCGCTGGAAAAACATCCGCGAACTCCTACACCACCTCAATGTCCTCTAACCTCTGAGACTCTGCCTCCGCAATCACAAGTGTCGCTAAAAATACTGCACATCCCTGCTGTAACAGTCCATGAGCCCTCACAACATATACAATAATGCGACCTCCTCTGCTTCTGATCCCTCTGATCAGAATATCAGGCAAACCCTTCCTCGGGATCAAAATCTTCTTCTCACAGCACAAGACTCGGACATCATATTGGGACAGCCAATCCATCCCAAGTATGACATCAAAATCTTCCATCGGTAGCAAGACCAGGTCTGCCGGAAACTCCTGATCTCCCGAGACAACCGTGGCGCCGGGGACAAATCTCCCCACAGTGCCCACCAGACCCAGGGGTGTGCTGACTTCCAAGGTGGCAGTCAACATCGCAAGGGTACAGCCCAACACTCCCGTAAATCGCTCTGAGATGAACGAGTGTGTCGCGCCACAATCAAAGAGCACCCTAGCTACTGAACCAGCAATAAGAAGCGTACCTTCCACGACAGCGCCTCCATCCCTAGCCTCATCTGCCTGGATGGTGTAAACTCTGCCAGTGCGCTGCCCCTGCTGTGGTCTCAAAGGTGGTCTACCTCCGCCCCCACCTCGGCCTAGCGCTGGTAATCCCGGTGGTCTGCTCGGCCCAGCTCCTCAGCTCGGACAACTCCTGATAAAGTGACCCAGCTGGCCACACCCATGACAAGCTCCGGTGGTGAAACACTGCCTAGAGTGAAACCTGCCACAACTACCACAAGGCTCAGGTCGTGGTGTTGCAGCTCCTGCTCCCTCGAACCGGGGCCTCTTGCCCGGATTTCCCCCAGTCTGACCTCGTGGCCGCCCAGAGAACCTACCCGAAGGCCTCCTCTCCTCCTGGTAGTTCTCCCGGTAATCACGATCGAGAACAGTAGCACTCTTCACTGCATCAGCTAACGTGCTCGGCATATGTGTCAGCACCTTCGTCCTCAACTGCTTCCGGAGCCCTCGGACGAACTTCCCAGCTCTCTGCTCCTGTGTGATATACATCTCGGGACAGTAACGCTCAAAGGCGTTGAACTTCCCGATGTAGCCTGCCAAGGTCATGTCTCCCTGCTGAAGACTCAGAAACTCCTCCCTCTTCGCATCCCGCACATGCTACGGAAAATACTGCTCGTTGAACTCGCCAACGAACTCCTCCCAGGTTATATCATCTCTATCCGCAAACACCACTGCAGATGTAGACCTCCACCAGTTGGACGCAGCACCGCCCAAAACATAAGTAGTCAGACCCACCTTCGCCTCTGGAGGACAACCAATAGCACTGAAGATCTTCTGCATCTTAAAGATCCACTCCTCTGCAGCCTCTGCATCGTACTGCCCCAGAAAGGTAGGCGCATGCTGGCGCATAAACCGGTCATGCATAGCGTCAGTCCCCGTCTGCCTAGTCTGTGTTGTCTGCTGCTGTAGCATCTCAGTCAGACGTCCGACCGTATCGAACAACATCCGACGCTCCTCCTCCCAAACTTCATCCCTCACAGTCTCACTCTCACCGCGAGTATGAGCGACGACCTTCCCCCGTCTAGGAGGCATCTGCCAAAGGAAACAAGACAATTATCAATATAAATTATGCATGCATGATCCTCTAAGACCTAACTCCTAACTCAAAGGTGGTTTCTTTGGACAAGTACGCCGGAATCAACGCTCTGATACAAAATTGTAACGTCCCCGAAAACAGCGGAAAATTTAAACAATAATAAAGACCGTCAACGGTCAACACAGGGCACGTCACGAAACGACAAGATGAAATGTATATATATATATAAAGATATAGATCCACGTGTGGTGTGAATTAAATTTATACCGCAAGTGCACGGCGTCAATGGAGACGTGGCAAATACGGGTCGAACACAAGGAGGGAGAGATTTGTTATTAATGTGATTTCGATTGCGGGAAAGAAGGAGAGAAGAAATAAGTTGGTTTTGAGATTTTTAATTTTTAATTATCTAAAGCAAGAAACAAGAACAATTAAAACTAAAACAAGAACAAAGAGGTGAATTCCGTTGGGTGGAGGTTTAGATTTAAGGTTTAGATTAGAGAATTCAGAAACTTATAATAAATCATATTAGTTATAAAGCATTACATGATAAATGATTTAACATAAACTCAAGTAATCAAAATATACTAACATGAAATTAAAATAATAACATTCATTCATCTTCTCTTCACCCTAAATCCGCCACCTCCACCCTTTGGAAGGAGTTAGAAACTCATAGAGGGAGGAAGAAGGGGTCCTAGAGACATTACAAAAGAAAAGTAAAAACAAGAAATAAAAGACAGAATTTTATTACTAAAGTGAAGAGTACAAAACTGAAAATAAAAACAACTAAAAACTAGGTCTAAGGCCAAGGACCCTTTTACCATCGTTCTCGGGGCTATTTATAGCCGATACAAGGGATCCCAATATATAAATGGAACGTACACGCGTCAATACAACATTGGTAAAAATTTGAGCACACCGATCGACTTTTATGCGGCTAAATCGCCGCAATTTGTACATGAGGTGCGGCGGAATCGCCACCTTTTTGGCTCGGATTCGATCCAGATTTTTCCTGTGTGTTTATGGTATGATTTGATCCTCCTTTGCGCGTCTGGATTGATTCTTTCCATTCTTTTGAGCTCCGAATTAATTCCTTTATATATATGGAGATTCACATTGATTTTTCTTTAGATTTTCTCCATAATAATAAAAGCTACTCGTGATTTGCAATTAGGTCCTTGACTTTTTGCAATTAAGTCCCCGACTACTTCTGTGCTTAAGTCTTTGTTCTTTTTGTAATTAGATCTTGAATGCTTTTATGCTTGGATACATTTCCATTTGTAACCTGATAAACTTGAACTTGGTCTTTATGATAGAAATGAGTCTTTTGCACGCGTTTATGCTCGAGATGTGGGTAAATTGCATTCAGGTCCCTGTATTCTGTAAATAAGACTAAACACATACCTTAGTAGCATTTATTGATGTAAAAGTAATCTAAATGAAAGACATATGATGCAATGTAGGCAATGCATCAACGTGGAAGTCAAAATATACATATGAGTCAACTGTGATTACAACAGAAATGAATATACATGTAATCACTACCTCAACGAAAGATACAAAAAGAAGACAGGATCAGATCCCGGGGGCACCCTCCTCGGTCACCACCTCGACTCTAATGTTGCTCGCTACCTGAAATGCAAACAATTGAAACATGCCTGAGTTCCCTGCAGGAACCCTGTATGCCAAACCTCCTAAAATACAAAATGGAATTAAAGACAATGCAATGCAATGCACATGATCATCCACCTCGGGCCCACAATAATACCCCTCTCCCCCTCCGCGGTACTGAACCACTCCTGCCACCACGAGGGTCAAGTCAGTCCACCGCTGCCTCACATGGGTCAGTCGACACCACTGCTCCCCAAGAGCCGCAGAAAGGAACCCTGACACTACGCTGCCACCCCAGGAGCGAGTCAGCCCACCGAATGCACAACTCGGGCCAGACGACAGCCGCTGCTCCACCAAGAGCCGCCAGACGCGCACCCTGCCGGAACATCCTCGGCCCACCGACAAACCCCAGCAAACAGCCCAAGGTTTACGACACTCATCTCTCACACCCCGCTCGATATGAGAGGCCAATAATACTACGCCCTCGTCGAATGTGAAATCCATCGCTCTCAAGGCCGGTAATCGACCGTTGCCTCGGAGCCGGTAGTCGACCTAAACTCGACGGCTCGCGTGTGGATAAATCCACCAACCTGCGGCAGATCGGTCGACCGCTAAAAGCACACCGGTCGACCGGTCTTCCGCACAGTACTCGGTACTGTACAAACAAGTCTATCGGTCGAACCACGCCAACCGAATTACTGACCAATCGGTCGAACAAAAGTCATCTAGCGGTCGACCGTTTGGATGGTCTACGCTATACAATATTTATATATCCGACCGGTCGAACCAATGGTTCGTTCAACCGATAACAGGGATCTCAGCATTTTGCCTAAGGGATATTCGGTCGACCGGAACTGAAATATAGTTCGACCGAAACATCACAAGCACTCTACTGCTTAATTAAAATGCTCAGTCGGTCGACCGAAAGTTAAAGAGCGGTCGACTGTTTTGATGGTCAAAGCTCCCAACCGACTTAGCATCGAATAGATCGGTCGAACCAGGTTAAGGGCGTTCGACCGTTTAATAAGTCAAAACCCCAAACCGACCTATTCTCATTGTTTCGGTCGACCGGCTAAGTGGACCCGTTCGACCGATAACAGCATTATACCCTTTTTCCCGCACGAATCTGGCATAACGGTCGACCGTCCTCAGACATCGTTCGACCGTTTGCGGGTGCAAAACAATATAATAATAGTATCGGTCGACTGCCCACAGGCACCGGTCGACCGATTGTCGTCTTCAACCTCTGAATATGTTGCAATCCGACGGGGAATTCGACACCAACGTCGATCCCCAACACCCACAAAGCTTAAGTGAGTTATAATGAAGACTTGGCATACCTTGATGAAGTTTGTGGACGCCTCCCAAGCTTTGACAAGTCTAACCCAGCACTTCTCCTTCACTTCTTCTCCTTCTCCTTCTCTCCTTCTTCTTCTCCTCCAAAATTCTCTCTCTCACTCTCTGAAACACTCAAGCAATGAGAAAAACGTTTGTTCTTAACCTAACAATTCTATTTATAGCAAAAAACCAAATCTTATCCAAACCTTCACCTCACTCTTTACTGTTCACAACTTAATTAAGGGTTAATTAGGTTTAGTTTAGGTTAATTAGGGTGTTTAGATTAAGGTTATCACAACAACATTATACCAAACTGAAATAAGTAAAAGTGGGTAAAAGCAGGAAAGTGTAGATAAGACATAAATATTGAAGGAAATGAGGAAATCAGGGAGAAATAGTTACATCTTCAAGCAAGCGAACTCTTGCAAAACGCCTTTTATCTGTGAAAGACAGTTCCAGTCCATCATCTAACTGCATCCAATGGAAAAATCAGTTTGTTGCAGGAATCCGAAATAAAACTTTTGTGTTGGATATATGCAACACATTTCTTAGAACTAAAATAACGCACTAAAGCAGTATAATTTAACCCAATTATTAGTTGCAAAACTCTTGGACATCCATCACCACCAGAAAATTTAATATTAGGCTCGCCCGGAGAAAAGTAAGGGACAATGATGCCAATATGCCAAGAGTCAAAATCATGTTGAACAACACAGAAATAGGTGGAAACAAAGGGAAAGGAATCAATAGCTGGAAGCAACAAGAATAATGTGTCTTCTTTTGTTTTCTCATCAAACAGAAAAAGAGGGTCAACTTGGAAACGAAGGTAAAGCGATCAAGAATTAAGATAACAAATCATTAATATGACAAGAATAATGTGTCTTACTGTAACCTCTTTAATTCCTCAACTACCTTTTGTGACCACTAATATAAATTAAAACTCCCAATTTATCCTTCCGAAAAGAGAACAAACATACAAAATTATAGAACTGCATGCAGTCCATAAACCAACAACCTGTTGTACACCTATATATTTTTATAAGAATGTAATGTTCGTTTTGAATCTTACTTCCAAAAGAAGTTTGGAGTAGTTGGATGGCCACTCATTGTCTTGACCACACCGAAGTGGAATGATGGAAAGGGAGGGGAGTCAAGACAAAGCCAGAGGTTCTTCCCCTTCCGATGGGCGGAGAGGATCGTCTTACCCACCATCACCATCACCATCACCATCACCATCACCATCAGATGGTCTCTCGATGTTGCCAAGGCAAGACCAATGATCCACACAGAAGCTTGCATTGCTGCATTGTTTGGTCATGGTGGACTTGGAAATTAATCTTGCCAGCTTATTCTTGAACTGACCAACAATCTGTTATTGCTTCCGCTTGTAATATAATGTGCTGATTTTTTTAACACGAACTTGTACGTACGACGTGATCCTGAAATCGAACCTTACATGAGACAATTCAATGTTGTATATGAAAACGTTAACGCTTGTTCTATGCTTATCTGGTCTGAGACATTAATGAGAAACGTAATCTACTACCATGAATGCCACGGTCTGAAACATGTACAAAGATATGGTTTGACCGACTGTCATAGAATTGTCTAAGTTATGCTTAAGAGATTACGCGAGTAAATTCTATTCAAGTTGCAATTAAACATGAATGATTACGATCTGGATACTGAATCTGATCCGACGGCTGAAAATAGAGATGACATTGAATCTCCTTTTTTTTGTCTTATTTTTTCCACAAAAAGTGAATAAAAAAATTTCTTCAGCAAATCTCAGAAACAGAGGTTGGGATTAGGGGTTTGGGACGGAATGGGGTTCGTATTGGGTGTGATTATGGGACTCGCCGTCGGGATCGGACTCGTCGTCGCCTTCGTCTACTCCGAGAACCTCCGCTCCAAGCGCCGTTCTCAGTTGGTATAACCAAATCTCGCCTTTTTTTCCATGATGAAGTTGGCTTCTTTTTGCCCGGAATTTGTGTTTGGGATTAAAAAAGGTGGTTTCTTTGGTAGATTGGAGTGAGAATAGTGGAAAAAGTTGATGTTTTTCATTTTTATGTATGCACCTTAGAGACGATGATCATGCGATTTCGAAGAATGTGGTGACTGGGATCAAACGTTACTTTTTTATTGGGGTAGATTGGAGTGTTTGAATCAGTGGTAAAAGTTGATGTTTTTATGGTGGTGGAGTGTCTGAATCAGTGGTTCGGAAAGAGGGCTTCGTTTTGGACTGGAATGGGAGTAATGGTGGTTCTCTATGAATGGAGCTGGTTTATGTACCTTAGGGATTAGTAATTATGTGAATTCAGCAAAATCTGTGTGTGGACTGTCATTTTGTAGGATAGTTAACTGTTATTTCAGCTCCTGTAAGCTCTAGTAGTGATTCATCTCCCCCTCTGTTGCTGGTATGGGTTTTGAGTCTTTTGCCTGTTTCTGTGCTTGCAATATTTTAGAATTTGGCATGTGAAATTGAGTTTCCGTGCAAATGTATGGTGTAGACTGTAGAGAATTGCACGAAACAAAAAAGTGTGAAATTGTCTGACCGTTGTGACAAATTTTGTTCAGCATCGTGTGACATTATGCACAATTGTTGGCACAATGATGTCTGTAATTTTGTGTGGCATGTGAAACATTATGCAATTCATATGCGTCCGCACCCCTAGACTTGTGTGCATGGATGCTGGGAAAAACAATTCGAGTCTAGTTCTTGGTATCTCCTCTGGTTGATTTTCTTTGGCTTTCTAATGTAGTAATGTTAATGGGGGTCGAGTTTCTGGACTGTGAAAATATTTTTTGTCAATTAATTTTCAGGCTGCTACTGTGGCTGCATTTGCAAGGATGACTGTGGAGGACTCCAGGAAACTCCTCCCTCCACCGTATTATCCTTCCTGGGTTGTCTTTTCGCAACGGCAGAAGTTGAGTTGGTCATGTACTTGACTGAAGTGTGATTGCTCACTTGTCAGACCACCTTTTGTTTTTATGTTAATTGATGTAGGTTTTTGAGATTGAATCAACTTCTTAAATCATGCAGTTAAACTGGCTCAACCTTCAGTTAACAAAAATATGGCCTTATGTTAATAAGGTACCTCTAGTCCCCTTCTTCTTGTTAAGTGTCACACTTTAAAAAGTTAGTTGGCATGTCTTTTTTTTTTGACAAAGAAACTCTTGTTTTGTCTCTAGTACATTTCTTATCTACCTACATAGAGTGTTTGCTGGTTATTTTGCCAATCCTCTTATTCAAGGAATAAATTTGTTTGGCGGTATTACTTATGCAGGAAGTGCGTTTACCTACCAAAAATAGCGATCTCTCCAGCATTTTCAGCAACTCTTATTAGCTTTTAGTAGAATTTTTAATCTTGTTTTCAATGGTGAATCCATACTTATTTTTAACATTTACATGAACGTGACATAATGTAGAGATGCAAGTTATCATTGTTAACTGTCACAAATATATCTATCTTCTATAATATAAAAGTCATTGCCATGATCATATCCTACAGGCAGCCTCTGAGCTGATTAAGACTTCTGTGGAGCCATTTCTCGAAGATTATCGATCAGCCTTCTTAGCATCTCTGAAATTTTCAAAGTTGACCCTGGGAACTGTTGCTCCACAATTCACAGGTTTGTGTCTGTACATGATGAATTTAAACCTAGTTCCAGGTCAAAATATCTAGGATATAGATGATAAACTGGTTGTTTATGTTAATTGTACAAATCACTAGATATGTAAGAGTTCATTTGGTAATGATAGCTGAAGTTGCCATACCATACCAGTTGGGTGTGATGCATCCATGAAAAATTCTTGTGTAGCTACATTGTTTTGTTAAAAACTTACAAGACAAGAAGGTTATTTTGGTTACTAGAATACTTTTCTCTCATGAAGTCCTTGTTCAAAAGAGAAACAAATGTCTCCTCTCTCCACCTTTTCTAAAGGAACTACTCATCAACATCATCAACATAACCCCAATGCCTCAGAAGAGGCTCCCACCTAAGCGAGGTAAAGGGGGTCGGATGTACGCAACCATACCACTGTAAAACAGTGAGGTTGTTTCCAATTGACCCAAATGATGCAAATGCAACTGACCATCTGCGATTCCACAATAAAAGAAATGCAGATCGTTTAAATAGTCATTTGATATAGTCCATGATACTCCAAATGTCAAAAAACAACTTAATCTTTGACACAATGGAAATAGACCAAATTACTAAATTAACTAATTTAAATTTCAATCAATTAATCTGCATATGGACAAAATTAAACCCAAAAATCAGAAAATTGAATTGTTTTCTTTCTACAATTTCTTATATGAACTATAACTAAATGAATTCCCATTTGATCATAAAAATCTCCCAATTCCACTTTTGAAATAACATCAGAAGCAACTAAAGGAATAATGTGAGGCCAACACCAACACAATATCAGTTAGTTCAGATAGAATATAGGTTGCCTTGCCCAAACACAAACGGAAGGAAAAACAACCAGTGAGGAAAAGTTGTAGGAAAGCCCTCGATACATAGCAAAATGTCCACTTTAAATCAGTTACGTTAGTAGGAGTGAGGAGAATTGTTTTTAACTTATATTCATTTTAGGTGCATCTTTGGATGCAATAATCCTAAATCTTTTGTAAGCTAAGTACTTCATTTGCTCAAATGCACACAGAGTGATCTACTATATTGATTATAAGATGGAATACCCTGAGGAAATTGTGTGTGTGTGTGTGTGTGTGTGTGGGGGGGGGGGGGGGGGGGGGGGGGGGGGGGGTTATTGCAACAATCTAAATGATCTCCCGCATATTTGGTTAAAACTTCACTTTGAGTTGCTGTGGGATCTTTTATTTTGCTTACAACATTTGTACCCCTTGATATCTTTCTTTCCTTTTTCTTTCTTCAGTATATTTATATATTGTCTACACAATACGACTTTGAGCTTGTAACTTAACAAGATGTCAAACCTTTGTTATTTTCCAATCTACACAATACGACACTTGTTTTGTTTGATTTCATAGGAATCTGGATTGTTGATGATGACGACAGCACTGGGATTATAATGGAGTTGGAAATGCAGTGGGATGGAAATCCAAGCATTGTGCTTGACATTAAAACCAAACTTGGTGTTTCACTACCTATACAGGTAGTTCTTTTTTCTTACTTAATTTGTGATATTAAAGTACAATTTCATATTCACTTTAACAGATAAGATAATATATTGGTTCAACTTTATGACAAATGGTAACATCCTTTTCTTGTTGTGTTTTTAGTATTGTGCTTCATTTATTGTGGAAATCTAACCATGGTGTAAATCTGAACTTTTTTATATGGCTGCATTCTTAATAATTCATGTGGCCATTGGAGATTGAATATTTTTACACATAAATAGAGAATCACGTCAAACTTTAGTGGATTAATCTTGTTTCTTGTTTCCATACCTGTTGGATTGCTTTGCTTACTAGGCTTCATTCATACTCTACTATAAAACATTGGAAAAAATGCACTTTTAGTCCTGCAGGCTCCATATATATATGTGCTTGTAGTGTTCTCCAAGATGGATGTGTATGAATATGTTTATAAAAGTGATTACTGAAATGACAATCCTATGTATGGATGTTGACACCCAGGTGAAGAATGTTGGTTTCACTGGAGTATTCCGTTTGATTTTCAAGCCACTGGTGGATCAGTTTCCCTGTTTTGGTGCTGTATCTTATTCATTAAGAGAAAAGGTCAAAAGTATCGTCCAGAATAACTTCAAAGTAGGTGTATTTAGTTCGGAATGTTAGATAGATTGCTGAGTTTTACTTTTCAATGACTGCAGAAGAAGCTTGATTACACATTAAAGGTCGTGGGAGGGGAATTATCATCTTTTCCTGGGATTTCAGATGCCATCGAGGTTGCAAAAGCACATGATCTTATGTAGTTCCATTTTTTTATTACTTGTTAACCCTAATTAATATCTCTGATGGCTTCTTACAGGAAACTATACATGATGCTATTGAAGATTCTGTAATGTGGCCTGTAAGGAAAGTTATTCCTATTATTCCTGGAGATTATAGGTATTCCTTATTCAGCAAAAATAATTGTTTCTTGCTTGTTCTTGTTTCTTAACCACCTTTCTTTGTTGAAGTGACCTCGAATTGAAACCCGTTGGAACATTAGAAGTGAAACTCATTCAAGCGAGAGGCTTAACAGATAAAGATATTGTGGGCAAATCTGATCCCTTTGCCAAGCTTTACGTGCGCCCCGTGAAGGACAAAATAAAAACTAGCAAAACTATAGTACGTCATTAAAACAACATGGTGTCTTTTTCTTTTTGTTTGTTTTGTCTTCATCTTTTATGCGCTGACATTGAATTCCTTCAGAACAATGACTTGAACCCCATATGGAATGAACATTTTGAGTTCATTGTGGAGGATCCTTCCACTCAGCATTTGGTAATTAAGGTATACGACGATGAAGGGCTCCAAGCAGCTGAATTAATTGGTTGCGCCCAAGTGCGACTACAAGATTTACAACCTGGAAAGCTGAAGGATACGTGGTTGAAGCTTGTGAAGGATTTGGATATCCAAAGGGACACGAAGTACAGGGGCGAGGTGAGGCATATTATAGAGTATTGTAATTGGAACTATTGATTAACATCTAGAATTAGAAAGCACTGAAAATCTACACGATTATTTTTTATTTTTCTTCAAAAAATGAGTTTTTCATTTGCACAAAAGAATACCACCAGTAGTTGATTTGCTAACCTTGTTAGAAACCATGCTGGTTGATCTTCTTTTTCCTTCAGAACGAGCCCAATTTGGGACTCTGGAATTTTTTATTACCTGTTGCAATTTCATCTCTCAAAGTTCGTTTTGTGATTGCATTTTTGTTTCCATTTTCTGTTAGGTGCACATTGAGGTTTTATATTGTCCTTTTGGAACGGAGAATGAGTTTGCAAATCCATTTGCCAATGAAAGGTTTTCAATGACCTCATTGGAGAAAGCTTTCAAAAATGATGACAATGGGATAGCTGATACAGCCAGAATGGCCACAAATAAAAGAAAGGATGTCATCATCCGAGGAGTACTTTCAGTAACTGTTATATCAGCAGTAGACTTGCCGCAAATGGATCTCACGGGAAAAGCTGATCCTTTTGTTGTAATCCAAATGAAGAAAACTGGAAATAAAAATAAGACCAGGGTATTTACTGGGTACTACAATTTTAAAAATGATAGTTCTTTCCGTAGCCGTAGTAAATTGCAATCTTTTGCAGGTTGTGAATGAAAGCCTTGACCCTTCTTGGAATCAAACATTTGACTTTGTTGTGGAAGATGGCCTACATGATATGCTTATTCTGGAAGTCTTTGATCATGATACTTTTGGAAAGGTTTGTTTATGTTTAACCTTGATTCCCTTCTTAGACGATTAGACTTTGTTAAGGTCATGAAAACAATAAAGGTAGAATTACTTTTAATTATGCCTTCATTTCCTATATTTCAGATAGGTTCCCTTCAAATAGGTTCTTCATTCTTCCTATATCATTCTATTTGGCTCCAGTGTACTGCAAGTCTTCAAAGATTTAAAGTTCAAGCGAACTGTATAGCAATCTTATTTTTCATCTAGGAAAATGCCCAACTAAATTCAAGTTGATGGTCTAATTATTTGTATTGGAGATGCTCATTTTGCTAGTCTTTTATCTAATCAACATGATTCTGGTTAACACCAATTTGTTCCTTTCATGGGGACAAATGCGTTACTAACTAAATTCCTAACTTGTACAGGATTACATTGGTAGATGCATCATGACTTTGACGAGGGTCATAATGGAAGGGGAGTTTGAGGATACATTCCCTCTGGAAGGCGCCAAGTCTGGAAGGTTGAATTTACGTCTCAAGTGGACACCGCAACCAATATTCAGGGATCCGTGAGCAACAAACTTCGGTGTTAAGCTCTCGTAGCACCAAGGGTTGCTTGTACCTTCGGAGGTCAAAACAGAGCATTGTTCAAGTTGTAGAGAGTAGTAGTTGCTGTGTGTTGTACTTAGGTGATTTTCCTTCTCATTTTTTTTTTTTTTGCAATTGGGATTCCGGATGAGTGTAAAGATTCGTTTTTCTGTGCAATAAATGAAATTCCTGTAAAATCTTCCAAGTGTTCAGAAACATTGTAGCCTATAAAGAAGCTTCATTTCTAGACTTACTGCTTAAGGTAATGAGCAGTTTCATTTGTTAGGACTTGTGGAGAAAGGCTGATGTCATATTATGAAAGCTCAGAGGAGATGTTTTTATAGTTAATTAGTCAATATCATTACTAATAGCCAAAGGCTGCGTACCACAACTTACAAACAACGGAGTTAGTGGATGCAGCTTATCAATCTTAAGAGGATGAGGATGAGGCACTGCAGTGGTCGCCCCTCGCCAGTGTGGCATCTTTCTTCAATGCCAATTGCTAACGATATTAAGCAACAAAAAGTATCCACGTCTATGAAATACGTTCTGTTGAGTTTTTTATCCAATGAACTCTTCTCTCGTTTTAGTTGTCGTTTCCCTCTCTTCTCCAACCAAGTTGGAACACCAATCAAAGAAGCATCACGTGCCTCATTGGCGGTTCAAACCGAAAATTCAACTCTTTTGGGACGCATTTAATCTCATGATTACAAATATCTGTAGTGTAACAGACTGACAGTGCAAGTTCAGAATTAAGATCAAGCAACGATTTTCATTCCACAAAAGAAGCATCAATTAAAGTAAGAATGTAAGAAAAGATACAAAGTTAAAGCTGTCCACTTCTCACAACAGATCCAAGTGAATGGGCTCAATAATGGTCCTACAAATGCCAAAAATTAAGTAAATAAAAGTGAATGAAAATTTCACTTCTTCCTTTTTGATGGTGGAAGAGGAAGGTCCTCATCTTCTTCATCGTCATCGTCATCCTCATCTTCATCATCACTATCGTCGTCGTCGTCGTCATCATCATCCTCACTATCGTCGTCGTCGTCATCACTATTTGCTCCAGGACCATTGTCGTCATCGTCATCGTCGTCTTCACCGCCCACATTGTCTTCATCATCATCATCCTCGTCATCTTCATCTTCATCCTCTTCATCATCAGTGTCATTGTCATCATCCTTGTCTTCTGGGGTTTCTTGGGATTTGCTTCTCTTGGCTCCAACCAAAGTAACCCTCCTAAGAAAGAATTAAGCACACATATATACACAATCAGAAAGATTCAAAATAATAAAAATAAAAGATGAACACGTGAGAAGAGAAACATACTGTTCATCATAAATATCCAATATTTTGCTCATAGTAGCAACATGGTTGGACAACAGAAACACCTGTAAAATGGTTAATATCATATTTATATAGTTACAGAATGCAACAAAAAAATGTTTGAAAAATAAGATGCTCTCATTTCAGATGAATTTCCAAGTTTGCAACGATAAAAACATCTGAACAAGCAAAATTAGGAGATATAAATTTGCACACGAAGCAGATTTCGACAGCATGTGTAACAATTAGTAGATCAAAAGAACTACAAATACATCCAAGAAGGTTAAGAGTCTATTGCAAGTTGAGTTTGCAAACAAGTCAAAATGGAATTTTTTGGATCGATTAGTCAAAATGGAAGTGGGATAGCTAATGAGGCTTAAATCCCATTGACTGTCCGAAATACAATGTTTAATTATTTTATTTTATTTCTTGAAACAACACTTCGAATCCAAGTTCCGGAAGTCAATATTTTGTGGGTGGGGGGGTTCCCAACAGACGAATGGTCATTATGAGTTTCACACATCATTTAGCCGTGAAATTCGCTCAAACCTTCTTATGATAGTTACCACTCCTAATCATATAAAACTCGGTCCCTAAAGTAAATATTAAACAAAGATGAGTAACGAGTTGCAAATCCACAAGATAAACCTAGAACAACAAATGTAACTAGTTCAAATAAACATATAAGTTGAAAAGACCCTACACAGAAATATTTGCAATCAAAATAAATTACACTTCTACTTCTACCTCGTTCAAAGAAACTAATAGCCAATTTACAGAGCTTGTAGGCTTGTCTGCCTTTGAGTTGCTCTCCCCATAATAATAATAAAATCCATGGTTCTAACCCATTTTATTTTTGTGATGCAACAACTGAAGATGTCTTTCTGGTACTCTAGATGTGCACAGTTTCCAATATCTCAACAAAAAAAAAAAGTGTCTCAAAGCATTGCAATTTCAAACAATCTCAAATATTTGTGTACATTACATTTCTAATGACAGGTTTTAGAGCAACTTGAACCTAGAGAAAAATTAGAGCATGGAAAACAGATGCCTTAACTCTAGTTGTTCACCTAATCTGGGACCAAGACAACTGAAACCAACTAGTATTAATAATGTTTGATTTGTAAGGGAGGGAAGGGAGTTCAACGGAGCCAAATCACCCAACCAATCGAATTGAACCTACCCAAATTGTCAAGCTAATTTAGTCTGAACACTTTCAAACTCAAAGTTAGAATTAACCCTAAATCGATCGATCTGGGATGAGTAAAAACAATCAAAGACGACAACTTTTTTTACAAAAAAAAAACAAATAAAAAAACAAAGCCAACTGCAAAAACATGGATTGTTTCAAATCAAACACAAATTTCAGCAAAATCAACCAAAAAAAAAACTAACCCTAAAAGGCTAAAACATAAAAATAAAAAAAGAAGTTATTTTAGCCCCAAAAAACAGAGAAAACACAACCACATTCCTGAAGTGAGAAAAAATAGAGAGAGAGAGAGAGAAGAGAAATGATACCAACAACGCAAACATAGTCGTCACGTTAAGGGGCGGATGATTCAGCGAAGAAGCGACCTCCTAAAAAAAATCCCACCTTTTGTCACTTTAAATCGAAAAACCCTAAACCTTACTGATAGATAAGAAAGAGGTCGGATTTGGGTTAGAATAATCGGCCCATAAGTGGTAACTCATGCGGCCGGCCCATTGTAACACTCTGGTGTAAGTTAGCACATATTTATCACAATTTCTTCAAATTTTCAAACCAACTCATATATATGTATATATGTCTGCAGGAGAGCCCTTCGAATTCCACAGACAATTTTTATAAAATTCTTGACATCATAATAGTGGTTGATGCCAACATAACATTCACAAATACACCGAGTTGTTTTTTTCTTTACATGTATAAATATGTAATATTTCAATTTTGGAGGTAATCAAACTCCATGATATATAATTAACTACAATAACAATCTAATGGCTAGCAGCTAATCACGATTTTGTCAGCATTCTTTCTTGCAGATTTGATGAGAATAATTGGCATGATGAAGAAGTGCAGCAGTCTTCATGTCGGCAAGAGCATCTTGGAAGCACTTTGCAAGAACATCAGGATCAGGAATTATGTTCTTTGCTGCAAGAATCTGCATGTCTGCCTTTCCTTTGTAGGTCACCATGTGCATGGTCAGTGCCTGTACCAAAAATAATAAAATAAACACATCCTACCTAAGTTAGGTCTGAGTTGGTATGGCATGGTCACTTGGTATTCTGAGCTATTAGGAGTATGATAGATTATAAAAAAAAATTAAACAGCAAAAAACTAGGATGAGTAATTTTGTTACATGAGGTAAAGCAGTTGATGTGGTTCTGATATAGGTTATGGGATTCCCTGCAAACAAAGCCTCCTCTGCAGGACCAGCCACATTTGAGAGTGTAAATGTTGTGTTGCAAATCAGCTTCTTGTTCAGTTTTGTTGCAACCTACGTACAACATATATAAAAAATTAGTTTGATTAAGCAGTTAGGAAGTCATTAATTTCTGCTGTTATATATTGACTTAATTATTGTTACCTCTGGTCCTAAAAGAGACATGATCAGTGATCCTGATCTGTAAGATAAGTGGGCTTCTAGTGAGAGTTTCTTCTTGTCTGTCATCTGCTTTGCTCTCCTCACATGTTCAAGTGGATCATCACAGACATCATTGTTGTTTTTCCTCAAATAGATTGGGAGAAGGATGAAACCAAAATTGTTTCCCCATCTTGTCTTGGACTTGTCCTCCATCATGCTCTTCACATCCTATACAAACATAAATAAGATCAATTACTAATTAAAGTGTGTGTTTCCAACTCAAAATCAAATAATGATACCTCACTACTAAAGTGTGGATTTTTTTTAGTAGACCAGTGGAAAACTTAAGATCACATAACTCAACAGAGATACCTTAGAATTACCAATGTGAGATTATTCTCAACACATCCGAAGACGAGTAGATGAGTAATTTTGGTTGGATGTTAATTCAAGTGTTGCTTGTAAATGCAAAGCTAATTAAAGTTGAGTAGAGTAGCTTAGGATTTTATATTTTCTGAAAATGACACTAGATTTTGTTGGATTATTGAGTTTGGGCTAGGCCCATAAATAACTCAGTTGAAGAAATCCAATGTTGAGATGAAGATGAGAACTATTGTCCTATGTGTCATGTGCTCACCTCACTTTTAATCCCACATTGGTGAAGCTAACAAGTTGAAGGATGTTGATAAACATCCTATTCACTTGACCCTTTGTAGGTTGAAAGAGATGAGGAGAGAATTCTCCACACATGCGCGCGGGGGTTTTGGGGGATATTAGAGGTTTTAGCCTCAGGGTGATGGGTGTATTTAATTTTTGGACCTCATGTTAATTGTTTCCTCCTGTACGGTTACAAAATTAAATACATATATATCACAATCGGTTTCCTCCTATACACGCACGTTTTATTCTTATCATCTCTCTACGAAAATCGTCCCTCTCCGACGATTTTAGGTCTCCGAATCCAGAGTTCTCCGGCGACCGATTCTTGCTAGGTTTCACGCTGCTTTCGTGGTCCGTCAACTCCGGTGTGCGCCTGATCGATGGTGTGACCGTTCTATCCTGGGAGAAAACCGACAGACCATCAAATACACTGGTGTGTGGACCGATATTTTCTCTGAGACAAGTCGTCTTTCGACGGTTCGGTCTTTGAGGTCGTCTCTAATCACTGTTCATTCGTTTCTTGTTTTCCTATACATGTTTTTGTATGATGACTTTATCTAGATCCTTACGGAATATTTATTCGACATATGTAACCCACTGTATTACATGATCATAATTGTAATTGATTCAACAAATTTTCCATTATGGTACTATTGTCAACAATAGTTACATTGATAATTTTTTGTTGACCTATTCGTATAATCTAAGAGAGTTCCAACTCTTGACCAACTTGGTTCAGTACCTTTCTATCACCCAGTTTTAATTACTAACTTTCGAATTTGAATTTTGAAAAGATCGGACTCCGTCTAAAGTCCTCGTCAGAAGTTCTAATTCTTTGGTCATTTTTTGTCAACACATGATGTCTTGTCGTTGAAAATGAATGGACACAATTAATTTGATCCTACTATGAAACCCAAACTCCATTCTTAGCTTCTCTGGATCATATTCAATTTGTCCTCTAATTAGGTGGGCGAGATGTATTACCAATTTAGCACGTCTTCTCTAATATATATATATAATATCCATTAAGTTTTATATATCTAAACCTATACCTAAATTTGTTTTATCATCTTAAACGTTAAATCTATTAACCTTTTCATACTTTTTTTTGGAAAAGCAATATATGCTCCTACTACTTCAAGATATATACGAAATGGTAGTATGGCAACCACAAGTTCTGTACTAGTAAATAATAATAATAATAATTTCTACTGTGGTAGGTTCCATTATCATAAATTTATGTTCCATTAAATTCCGTTTGGTGAAGTTGGTATGGAATGGTACCTAATAAATGTTATATTTTCAAATAAATAAATAAATAAAGGTGAGATTGGAGAAATGGTACCTGTACTCCTGGGATCTTTCTAGTGTTTACCATTACCATCCCTGTCATTCGCAAAGTCTTTCTTGACTCTGACAAAAAATACATTAAAAAATTAAATTATTTGGTGAAGTTTCACAAAAATAAATGAAGAAACCTTATAATATAATTCATAGAAGGAAACAAAAAATGAAATTATTTAAGTATATACGTACTCAATGAAGTAGTTGTCCTGGTTTTCAGATATCTTTGAAGCCCAAGAGATATGATTCCAACCAGCACATCATTAATAGTCTAAAAAAATATAAACAAAATTACTAAACAATCAAATTAAAAATAAGAAAAAACATACGTACGTACCCCATTTATTGCACCCTTAATAATCTTCATATCTGACAACTCGAAGGTGGCTGTCGACATGAGTCTCGGCCAAAGCTCCACCCCGTCGCCGCCTCTAATTGGAGTTTCCTCATCCTTAAGCCACAACATTCGAACCATCATGTCCAAAGTGAATATAGACGTATAACAAACAACAAGTACCATTTTCCATAGTCCGAGTAAAAAAGAGAAAACAATGGAAAAAGAATAGGATCGTTTCTTCTTTAATTTTGTATCGTTTTCGGTAATTTTGGTTGTTGTTGATCCAGGAATTGTGAGGGGAAGAGAGGGATTATCGGCTCTTTTGAAAATGGATAGGAATAGAGACATCAAAGATATGCCATCACCCAATGCATGGTGGAGTCTAATCACCAAACATTTGCTCGAACCCAATATGTGGATCTCCCACAATGGCTTATTCAGGTCCAATGGTGTCGAAACCGTGAGCTCAGCCACGTATTTATTCACAAAATCATCATCATCGTCGTCATCGTCTTCTTTTTTTTGGACGATCACAAAATGATCGTCCAAGTTGACTTTATCAACTTTCCTCCACTCTTCTCTTCCTTTCTCGTTCTTTACCTATATATAATAAGAAAATCATAACTTTTAATTTGTCGAGTTTAATTTCGATAAAAAAAAATAGAACAATTAATTGTAGCTTACGACGACGGATGTGAACCGTGGATGCGAACGGATGAGATTTTGGACATCGAGCTTGATGGTCGGGACGTCGATCGGATTCTTCAATCCTATGATGCAATTGATGACTTGTTGCATGCTAGGGTTGAGGAAGAACCTCCCTGCCGGAGTCACCGGCTCGCCACCACCGACAGCTTCCATATATGTCACCTAATTAATTTGATGAAATGATCACTGCTGGTAGTAGTAAGTTGCTCATTAAATAGGGTATGCAGGTCGTTAATTGATAAATATTTTGGAGTTTTGGGATGGATTGCGTGGAAACTAATTAATATGTCTACCAGAATCTGGACTGGCACATTGATATGTGTAGCTATCAATATTATTTAACACTCACATCAGATTTGAAATATATATGCTTGAATGATGGAATTAGCCGTATGTGTCGGTTCGGCTCACATTTTCTTAAGGCTCATTAAATTTCTAGTAGTAGTCAAATTGGTTTTTTTTTATAGAAAAAAAAACACTTGAACCAAATCCAGTTGAAGATTTAAAACTTGACTTACATTACACATGGTGTCGTTGTCACTTGACAAAGAAGAAAATTTGACAAACAATAAACAACATATATCTTATTATAAATGTTACTATACCTTTAATAGACGTTTAGCCTAAGAAAGAGGGGATCAAATTAAAGTTGATCTTTATTCTTGATAAAGTTATGGTGTTTAGCCCTTTATGAAGTTAATGCTTTGGCAAAGTCTAGAATTCCCATTTGTGGTTACCACACATTTTATTTAGCTATATATGATAAGATCTTCTGCAAGATGTGAGTGAGGTCGACACTTTCGTGGTTTGATCGTAAGTGACACATTTGTGATTGTCAAGTATGGGATGACCTACACGGCATTCCATTAGTTTTTAGTGGGGGAGAAGCAGTCAAAACTCAAAAAGTAGGTTGCATTTTATTTGCACAAAATAATAGGGACTTGTTGTACAAATTAAGTTGGATATTTAAAATGGTTTTGCAATAATATTGAAAACATGGTGTGTGTATGCGTCACAAATTGCTTTGAACTTGAAGGGGCATATAATTAATTTTTCATATCAATTTTCTTCTTTTTCTTTTTGAGATACCAACAAGTTTGAAAGACCTTATGAATTTGCAGTGTGCTTCTGCATTAATTACATTAATCATTGGGTAAATTACTTGAGTCATTCTTTCAGGATAAAAAGTACAACATTTAGGCCATCCTCAATGGCCTTAAATCCTTAATTGAAGATCATGGAGCATCCCATGATCCCATATTCCCTGCGTGCTCCTGTAATGGGTGGGTTCCACATGGGTAAAGATGTTTTTTTTCTTTTGGTTTTTTATTGTTTTTTGTTAATATATTTGTTATTACTTATTAGTATTAATTTATTTTGATAATTTAATTATTTTTGTTTATTGAAAATAATTTAAGTTAATTCAACTAATTTTTTGTGAAACTAAAATTAAATAAAAAAATCAATAAACAACATAACTAACTAAATTTCATAATATTTTTAAGAGACATTCATCCAGTCAATTATTCTTCCGTAAACTCGTAAGGGTAGATTATTTGCCTAACATCAAAAGGTAGCCTGTAGGGATGTGGAACGGGTATGTAGTTTATTTAAGCATGTTTTAATTATTTGTAGCTTAAATTATTGTAATACATTATTAATATTTAATAATATTTGTTTTGACTTTTTTCCGAATTATTAATTAACAAAGTATTGTTAATTTTCGTAATTATTAAATAATTACATTAAATGATGTAAATGAATTAAGTTATATATTGGATTATTGGTTGTTGAGGAAAATATAAAATAATAGAGAAAAAGTAAGGTGGAGGAAAGAGAAAGAAGTGTGGTAAGATCACTATTGATGAGTGAATAATATAAAGATTGTGGAGTAAAAATCATGCTGATATGGTAAAAAGAATGATGACTGTGATCTTTAAATCAAGATTACTGTTGAGAATGACCTTAGAACTTGATTAGAAGAAAAGTACATATAGAACATAAAAAGGCAGTGATTGGAATTAAGAAAGTGAAGGCTATAACATAATTGGTTACTAAATATAAGGATTATCATTAAATATTGGTATACACCACAACATCAATTAGGGCACATTTTAAATATGATCTTAAAACGTACGTAACCTATCCAAGTGATGGTAGTTTAATTTCCTGAGCCAAAAAGTAAGTAAATTAAATGCGAAATCGAAGTTGCGAGAGAAAATTAGTGATTCCTGAAGTGTACATGAAAATAGTTTGCAGTGAGGCCAACAATATTCGTTGTACTTTTTTTTCTGAATTTAAATCCAAAGATTGATGATACTTAGGGTTCTAAATGAGTGGTTCGTACGCGGTTATATGACTTACCCATGAACCTACTCGTCTAATTAAACGGTTCGCGGTTCGGTTTGAAACCCGTTTATTTTTACCTCTACCCATGAACCTACCAGTTTAATTTAATTAAACGGTTTTGGACGGTTAAATGGTTATATGGTTAGATCTTAATGGATACTAAAATCGATATAAGAATTAGGTAAATGGTTAAATGGATAAAACTTGTTAAAATTATCATAACATCCATAATTTTATAATCAAAATCTCCAAAACGGTTATCCGCTCATTTATTAAACGTTTATGATTTTTACAACCCGTGACCTTACCCGTCGGTTCGATTAGAATGGTTAAACAGTTTTTACCCAACTCATTTACAACCCTAACGATATTGTTTTTTCCTGAATGAATATATATAGGGTCAAGCTCTAGTGAGCCCAGACTCATCAAATTTAGTTTAAGTCCCCTACAATCTCACCATTAAATCTTATTTACAGTTAATCTCACCATTCATTAGCATAACCATTTTTTCTTAATCTACATTACAATTTCAAGTGACTAATGGATATTGTGGGGGCTTAATTTAGAAAAATTAAGCCATGGACTCACTAGAGAATTCCTATATATATATATTATATATATATATATATTTGGTGTGACGTAATATTGAAATGTAACATACTTTTGTATTTTGTCTACTTTACCCACAACACTATTGCAGAATATATATGTGTTGATGTTGCGCGCTACTCCCTATATATCCGAGAATATGTGGGATCATTATGGAAAAAATTACGGACCGAAATATATATATTTATATTTGTCTGAGGACACAAATAAGCTAGCGTGAATAAAATGGTCGTTTGGAGTATTTAGGTGGACTTTGTTGCCGAAAAAATATCACCTAAACCAATTACAAAGAACCAAATATGACCTGCATGAACTCATAATTCTCATATCAGCAAACTAATTAATCACTTTTTTATTTTGCCGAAGACACCGACCCAAGTTAAGATGTGAGCAAGAACATCTTGGAAGCACTTCGCAAGAACATAAGAATCAGGAATTAAGAAAAGTTTTTTTTTTGTCAATTCAGGTTGAGCTTGCTTAATTAAGTTGAGTAGGTATAGAATTGAAATCGAGCTACATAACTCTAATATATGATATATACATGCTATGATCATATCTAAATTCCAATTGAAGTTCTACCGTTACAATAATTGAAAACACAATACGATAAGATATCAATCTAATGTTGTGGTAGCGGGAAAATATATAATACCTATAATATTCCGGGAACTACTCTGATGTTTACCATTGCCAATCCTGTTAGTTGAAGTGTCTTTCTTGACTCTGGTAAGATATATATTTAGAAGAAAAACTACGGAATAATTTTTTTTAAAAAACTCTTGTAATATAATTTTCTTTCAGGAAATTATTTAACTAGAGACATCAATTCAGATTTGATTTATTGCTGCCAAACATAAGTAAAAAGAAAATTGAGTCGCAAGATTTTTTTTTATGAAATATTTAAAAATAAGGAGAGATCAAATACCTTGAAAAATGACGACAGAAAACACTTGTTGACATTTTTGGTATTTAAAAATCAGACAAATAACCAAACCGTAAATCTTACTTTATCATCTTTAATTGTAGAAATTTAGGGCCTACACAACTCACATTACGTTTACCAACAAAATTTTATATCAAATTTAAAAAACAAACAAACATCGCTATCATTTTTGTGGTTAGAAATTCCAACCCCTATCAACATTGGAGCCAGGGGGACAAAGTTAGGTATATACCCAAAGAACTGAACGAAGTGGCACTTTAATAATGTACTTATTTTATTTATTGAACATGACATGGTAGGATACATCCTACACTATTTACTTAAAAATTTGATGTCAAATGTCAAACAACTACAAACTACAACGTGAAGGCATTATCCTTTTACCATTTCCGATACATTGGAGATATTTAAAAAAATACAGGGGTTTTACTTGGATGTCCATCTAAAACAACTAATTTAACTTGGTCTCATCATTGTACTAGTATTTGTCGTAATATTATTATCTTAATCATTATTTATGCTACTGTCACAGTGACAGTGTGTCTCACACCAACTAAGGTAGGAGTGTGCACAATTCGGTTTAGACCTTAATTTAGACCCGAGCTGGACATGAAAGGACCGGTCCAGATCGGACAGGTGGATTCAGGTCCGGTCTCCAGTCCATTGAAAATTTGAAATGCTTGATTCTGTGTTTTCGGTCCAGACTAGTGACTCTTTTTAAAATAAAATAAAAATCATGGGTCGAGCTCCTCAGTCTCGACTTATGGCTTAGGAGCATGAGTCTCACCCATGAATTTTTTAAATTTTAAAAAATCAGGTCACTGGTCCGAACTGGAATATTCTAGATTTTCCCCGGACCGGATCGGAAACGCAAAAATCAAGCATTTCATGGACCAAAGGTTGGACCTGAATCCGAGGTGCGGTTCACGTCCAAATTCAGGTCTGGACCGGATTGTGCACATCCCTAGCTGGGTTGGTGTGGCCCACTGTCAAAATGACATTAGTATAAATATCCATTTAACATGATGACATAAAAACAAATACAAGTGATGTGACGTACATAAAGTAGAATAAGTTGTTTTGGATAAACATCCAAGGAAACCCCCAAAAATATATTGATTTTTCGTGTGCGTCGTAATTGTATTGGTATGGTGTTCCCTTGAAATCAAAATATGAGATATAATTAGAGTTAAATAATTAAAGTTGTGAAATCACAACCCGATGCTTATCTATACTAATAATAATTTGGGTGGTGGTGAACTGGTGATATAGGTTAGAACTTAGTTGAACTTGAAGTTTTTCTTAGATTATATTCAGGAGCGGGACCACGTGTAGGCCCGGGTGGGAACAGACCCACCCAGTAAAAGCTGAAAGAAAGAAAGAAAACCTGAACCGGAAGGTAAACTAGTTGGGTTTTGGGAATTGGGATTAAATCTTTGTTTTTGTTGTGAAATCTAAATTTATATGAATGATTTGTCTTCCTTAACTATCACCATTTAAGTAGGTTTTTACTCTTATTAATATGATGTAATTCTATTTATTTGGTTGTAATTCCTATTACCTCCTCACCCTATATATATGGTGTTATTGTGCACAGTTGGATATACAAGAGAAGAAAATAATATATATATCCCCAATCTTTTCATATTTGGTTTGTTTGTTTTACAATACGTTATCAGCACGCACTAGTGCAGAATAGACTTTACTCGTCGCCAAATAGACGTCGGCCGTTATAACCACCGACGTCTAGTGGGGAGATGACAGAATGGACGTCGGTCCTTAGCGAGACCGACGTCTATTGTGTACTATAGACGTCGGGTGTAGGAATACCAGGTTTAGCCGACGTCTATAGGGTATAGACGTCGACCAATAGACGTCGGTTGTTTGAGTACCTTGTGAATCCGACGTCTATAGGGTATAGACGTCGCCGTATAGACGTCGTATATAATATACGACCGACGTCTATGCTCCATGCATATAGATGTCGAGGTATAGACGTCGGCGTTATATAACATCTGACGTCTATATGTCTTAAAGAAATCGGACAGACGCGTTTTCTGATTGACATCATTTCATGCTTATATTTGTACCTTATATCCATTATCTTACACCTAAGCAATGCTACGTGACGAGTTTTATGTTTAGTTTTCAGAAATAAAGAGGTTTGAAGAGAAGAGCCATGAAAGGACCCAAAAGCAGGAAAAAAGGACCTAATTGTGAGACCTGGGGACCAAGATGCAAGGGAGAAGGACCTGATCGTAAGACAGAAGGACCTAAGAGCAAAACAGGAAACTCCACACCATTATGAGGAGTATTTTGTCAATTCGATTCGGGTCGGAGCTCCACTAAACACGTTAGATGCATCCAAGACCAAGAAACATACTAAGGAAAGCCCACCAGAAGATCCAGACAGATCTGAAGTTTATAGGCCGCCAATTGGCGGTCTGGTTAAGCCCAAATCAGCCAAGATTCTTCCTGGACTTGTATTATCATGTGTTTAGGCTATTTTTGGTATTGGTTTAGTCCCACATCGGGGGATTGTCCCGGATTAGCTTTTTCCATGCTTATAAATAGAACTCTTCACCTCCCATTGTATCCATCTCCCTCTTGGTGGCCATCTTCCCTACTAAGAGTGAAGCCTTGAAGCAAAACTCTAGTGGAGGAAGAGCTACTTGTAATTGAGTGAGTTAATAATAGAAGTTTTCTTTTAATGATGTTGTTTCTCTCTTAGTTTAATTTCCTTTCATTTGCATGCTTGTTTGTTTGTTTAGTTTTATGCTTCTTTAATATTTCTTGCTTAAGTAGTATAAAATTCATTTCAGTATTATGCTTTCCTTTGCTAAATTAGTTAGTGTAATGAGTAGTGAGTAGTTCCATCCCCATGTGGGGGGTGGAGAAATATGTGATATAATAATGTAGTGTATTAAGTGTGTGTTATTTTTATCCCTTGAGCTTTATATGATTTCCATAACCATCTAATGGGTCTCCACTCTTATCTTTGATATGCTAATGCTCTTGAATGAAGTTTAGCTTATGCTTTGATTAGTGGACCTATTTTATGGGGAATGATAAGGTTAGGATATGGATGAAGTTAATGTTGGAAACACAATTTGTAGTGTATGTACTCTTGTTGCCTTTTCCTTAGCTAATGTCTTGTATGTTTTAATGATGTAGTCATCTTAATTCATGTGGAGGCATAGTAGGGTCTAGTCTTTATACTTGAGTTCATGTAGCTTCATTCCAATCATTGTCTTGTATGTTTTAATGATGTAGTCTTATCTTAATTCATGTAGAGGCAAGATTGGATGTAGTTTTATGATTTCATGCACTACATGTTGTGAGGAGCTTAATTGAACACACACACACACACACATATCTTTATGTTCACATCAGTTCTCTACCCCCTTTGGGGTTTAGTTTTATTGCTTATCTTCATTTCCTTTTGCATTCTAGTTTAGCATTGTAGTGTTTTTTAGTGTAACCAATCCTTTTCTCCTTTCTTTACCCCTTGCCTTCGCACGAACCAAGTGTCGACACACCTCCCAGTGGACGACCCGTATTTGCCACCGCTTCAACGCGGCCGTGCACTTGCGGTAGAAATATAAAACGATCAATCAAGTTTTTGGCGCCGTTGCCGGGGAGGTGCTCTGTCCAGACCTTGGTTTGGACGATTCGAGGGGTTTTTGATTTTTTGTTTTCAGTTTTTCTTAGTTTCAGGGAAGCATTGGATCAAGGGGAAGCTACTGGGAAAGTTGGAGCGAAAGAATCCACAAAGGGACCGCCAATCAGCGGTTGCAAACCGCCAATTGGTGGCCTGGTGAGGTCTGCCTCCTCTCAAATTTCTTCTGGTGGTTTATTGCTTTACTTTAGTTATCTGGGAGCCCAATTGTGCATGCCGTGATCTTTAGTTTGCTCCCAGATTTAATTTCAATCCCCTTTAATCAACTTGGACCATAAAACTCAAAGCAAAAGATTAGACTTCTTGCCATCTAGGTCATGCACCATTGGTAGACCTTGCATGCATTTGTCTTTTCTTTGCTTTTCATTTTGTCGTTGATTGCTGGCGTGAGGTACGTGCACCCACATCCCTCATTCATGCATGTTTCTTTCATGCATTAGTTAGTAAGGTGCATCGGGACAAGAGTGAGAGAGCGTTTGATTGGAGCGATTGATTACTAGATCTAGGATCAAATCGCTACTAAGGAGGGGCTGTCCCATAAAAGATAAGGTGGGGGATTTCATCACCCTTTCCTTGGCCCCAAAAATCACTCTTAATAAAGCCTTAACTAAAAGCAAGTAGACATTGGCCCTAAGGAATTCGGACGCACTAGGAGAGTAATCTAGTCGAGACCGTCATGACCTGATCGGCGTTGCCTACCTTGTCGATAGTAGGAGGTACTGGATCTCCGGATCTGGTATCACTTGCTGGGCATTGTGGTCCTCGTTGTAGGGAGGTGAGGCGTGTCGAGGCTAGTGACCTCGAAGTTAGGCGTCGTCTAGCTTAAGGACCCATTGCCTTACATTGTTTGAGTCGTGCTTGCTAGTTAGGCTTCTTCCTGATCCCACTACCCACGCTAGCTCTAGGAATTCTTCCCTCCTCATCTGAGTCCTCTCCTCATCTATTCTCTACGTTTAGTCTCCTCCTCTAGTACACCTTCTGTTGTGTGTTTGTTAGAGTCGAGTCGAGCATTTTTATGCGAGGTTGGGCTCGTTCTGGTGAGAGCGCTCGACTCGAGAGAGTGCTTATTTCTGAGATGGAAGATCTTGGTGATCGACCATCTCCGCCTCGTGCTCCTTTGGAGCAAGAGGCCGAGTCGTCTCGTGGTGGCGAGGGAGACCGGGTTCCATACATGGACTACCTCGGCCCATTCCCACCACCACGTAGACCTCCTTCTCCTCCTCCTCTGACTCGAGAGGAAGGGAGATTCGGTCAGGATCGAGTTCTTGGTGCACCACCACCTTTAGCTCGACATGATAGACCGATGACTTTGTGGGAGCGGACCCATCCTGTTCGGGCCGCGCAGCCTTCTTGCATAGTTGTTCCCCCTGCTCGCGGGAACAACTATGAGCTGAAACCTCAGTATGTGAGCATGCTTCCAACCTTTACTGCCAATAAGGAGGATCCGTATATTTTTATACGCGAATTCGAGGAAGTATGCTCCATGTTCAAGCTTCAACAGCTTGACGAGGATTCTGTCTGGTTGAGGATGATTTCGTTCGCATTGAAGGATAATGCGAAGAAATGGATGTATAGCCTCCCGGCGAGCTCGATTCGGTCATGGGATGACTTTGTGACCGTCTTTCTGAAGAGATTTTTCCCTCAAAGGAAAACTCAACAGATACGGCACCAGATACATCAAATGTATCAGACCGAGACCGAATCGTTTCATGGTTTCTTTGAGAGGTTCAAGGACCTTCTCCAGCAGTGCCCTCATCATGGATTTGAGTTATGGCAGCTGTGCCAAATTGTTTATGAGGGCATCAACTACAACACCCGCACATTGTTGGAGTCGATGTGTCAGGGTGACTTCCAAATGAAACCCATCGAGGAGGCATGGGATACTTTTGAATCCATGGCTGAACGTACCTTCGAGTGGGATACCATGAGAGAGCCACCAGCCGCCAGGTCTGCTGGTCGAGCTGGATCTTATCAAGTTGACTCATCGATCGCGTCTGAAGCGAAAATGGCTGCTCTCATGCGTAGGATAGAGAGTTTGGAGATGGACCGAGCTCCTGTAGCTCAGGTCGCTACTCCCGGGTGTACTAGGTGTGGACTGTCGGGACATGATGACTTGGAGTGCGCTTACTCTCCAAGGGATAATGAGCATGCCAATGCGATGTATCAACAAAGGCCCCGAAACGACCCGTACAGTCATTCCTATAACCCGGGATGGCGTAACCATCCTAACTTCTCTTGGGGGTCTAGTGGAGGCCACGGTCAGAGCTCGCACGCTCAACCTCAACCTCCACCTTATCAACCTCCACTCCCATCGGCGACCTACCAACCCCCACATCAAAGGTCGCAGCACCAAAATTACCAACATGCTCATGCCTCATCGTCGGGTTATTCCAACCAGACTCCACCACCCCAACGGGTTGACCCTAAGGACCCTTCTTGTGATCCGACCTTTCAAGCGTTGCAAAGTACAGTCAAGGCTTTGGAAATGCAGGTTAGCCAGTTGGCTCATCAACTCCATGAACGCGAGAAAGGTCAGTTCCCGAGTCAACCTGAGGTGAATCCTCGGGGTACCCATTCTCAAGGAAGGACACCTTTACCTCATGCCACCTCTGAACCGACCCATCATATTAATGTGATTCATACTTTGAGGTCTGGTAAGGAGGTGGACAACCACATTGGGGTGCCTTTCTTGTCATCACCATCTTTGAGGGAGCCGGATCCTGAGGCTCCCTCCACAAATACTTCCAGGAAGGAGCCAGATCCTGAGGTTCTTTCTACATTTCCTTCGACAAAGGGGCCAAACCTTGAGGTCCCCTTGTCTCCTCTTGTGTCGAAGGAACCAGATTCTGAGGTCCCCACTCATGTTTCTTTGGACCTGAATTCTGGGGTGCCTTCGCATCCTTATGCCCCAAAGGCACCATTCCCTGAGCGCCTTAAAAAGAAAACCTCTGATCAGCATGACAAGATGCTTGAGATGTTTCGGCAAGTTAAGGTGAATATCCCTCTTCTGGAGGTGATTCAGCAAATGTCACCTTATGCCAAGGTTCTCAAGGACTTATGCACCAAGAAGAGAAAAACTCATGTTCCCAAGAAAGCTTTTCTTGCGGCTAACGTGAGTTCCTTGTTGGCACAACCCATGCAAGTCAAGTACAAGGACCCTGGCTGTCCTACTATCTCTTGTGTGATTGGTGATGTGTCCATACATCGGGCCTTGCTGGACCTTGGTGCATCTGTTAATCTTCTGTCATATTCTGTCTACGTCCACCTCGGTCTTGGAGACCTCAAACAAACAAAGACCACTCTTCAATTGGCTGATAGGTCTATGAAGAAACCGAGGGGTGTGGTGGAAGATGTGCTGATCAAAGTGGGAGAGTTCATTTATCCAGTCGACTTCTTTGTCTTGGATACTGAACCTGTGCCAAACCCACTTGGACAAATTCCTGTCATTCTGGGGCGACCATTTCTTGCGACTTCCAATGCCTTGATCAATTGTCGCAATGGTCTGATGCGCTTGACTTATGGTAGTCAATGCGCTGATTTCAACATCTTCACCATTGGCAAGAAGCCAGATGCCTTCAATGACCCTGTTGGGGTTAACCTTATCCAGGGCATGGATGAGAGTGAAGTTGAGGGCACCTTCAAGTACTTCAGAGAATTGTTCGATGAAGATCCTGAAGGTGGTGAAGATGTTTCACCTGGGCTGGCACAAGAAGGTGCCTTATGTTCTGATCATGTGGCCTCAGAGCCACATCCTTATGATCTTGTGGCCCTTGAGCCACATCCTTATGATCTTGTGGCCCTTGAGCCACATTCTTTTGATCTTGTGGCCCTTGAGCCACATCCTTATGATCTTGTGGCCCTTGAGCCACATTCTTTTGATCTTGTGGCCCTTGAGCCACATCCTTCTGATCTTGTGGCCCTTGAGCCACATTCTTTTGATCACGCGGCCCTTGAGCCACAACCTTTCGATCACGTGGCTTTTGAGCCACCAGATACCCTTTTTATGGCCTCTGGGCCACATGATCTTCATTCTATATCTGCTGAGGACCCCATGTGGGTTAAGAATCAACCACCTGATACCCTTCAACCTGGTAGAGGTTCACCTCTCATTCATGCCTCCTCTTTTGTTAACTCTCAAGAGGCATCGAACGACCACAATGCGAATAAGGGTGTCAGGTGGTCAAGCAATTCTGTTTTATATGTTGCGAGCCCAAACAGGTGCATTTCTGGCTCGAGAGATGGCGGGTTCCCATTTGATGTCCCTTGATATATGAAGATGGGAGCCCATTGTTGTACATAGTTTGTTAAAAAAAAGAAAAAATCCTTCAGTGAGCATCGATTGTTGTGGGCCCCAACCCTTGAGTATTTGGGCCCCATTTCTTTCACGTATTTGTATCCCTTCTTTAGCATCTCACAGGTTTTGAGGGAAGTTGGGTTGTGTCCATCAACATAGCCATGAACTTCCTTGTGTACTTCACGTTGGTGAGATCTCTTCTGTTTCATGCATGCATCCATGTAGTATCTTGCTTGCATTCATTGAGGACAATGCATGAAGTAGGTGTGGGGGGGTGTTTTACGTGTGTACATAGTTGAGTCTTTTTCCTTTGATTTTGTTTTCTTTTGTTTGCATTGTTAGGGTCATGATAGTGTGCTGCATTTAATATCGATATATCTGCTTGCCATGATCCTTGGGTGACTTGTCTTCTTTTGCTTGCCTAGTGCTTCAAAATTTTCACATTTCTTTCAAAATCTTCATGTGTTTTCGAAAGAAAATGTTTTGTGGGTTTTGCGTGTGTTTAGCATGTGCAAAACCGTTGAGAGGCAAAGTAAAAAGAAAGCTCCCAAAATTGTCTTGAACTTGATGCATTAGGATATCTAGTACGTGGCTTTAGGATTTATCGAGTCGTTAGGATGCACCCCAGTTTTCCCTTGGGGGTGAGTAATCAGTGGGTTTCAGTGCTCAAACGTTTAAAGAAGTCCACCCTGAACCTAGTGAGTCAAATAATTCGTGTTTGTTAATTTAGGAAGTTTGTTGTAGTCAAGGGCCCTTAATATCTTTTTGTGAAACTTAAGTGTAGGGGTTTTGGTTCCCATGTAGATAAATGAATAAATAAGTGGTGTTCTCTCTTCTCGCACGGCTCCTATCACTCGGGAAAGTAGGTCTGAGGGGACTTTGTGCCTGGTGCTTTCGAGTCATCTGACTTGGGATGCACCGACCGAACTCCCGTTACACGGGTGGTAGGGATCGCCCTATGTGGAGATTTGGGGGAAGGTGTACGTGATAGTGTAAGTCCTCATAGGCAATGATGCACGAAACCTGACCCTGGGAGAATCAAACACCAACCAATAAATGCTCCAAAGAAAAAAAAAAAGAACAGAAAAAGAAAAAAAAAAGAAAAAGAAAAGAAGAGTCAAATAAGAACCAAAATGGACTTTACACGTTGTTTCACATTCAGAAGTTAAGGTTGCCCATGTCTTTCACTAAATTCCTTAGTTAACTCTCACGAATAACTCATTAGGCTAGGTGTGTGGACTGATTACATATATAGAGTCGACCCGTAGTATTACCGCATTCCATGATCGACAAAATAAGTCCAACGAGTCGTGTAGCTAGATTGATTAATGCATCTTGTTCGGATTTTGTGGGTATATCCGCTGAAAACCCTCAGGAGACACCACTCCTCCTCCTTGGCAACAAGGAGGTTTAACGGCTTGTTGCACGTGCTAAGTGCAACCGTGATTCCTACGAAAGTGAGTTAGGATTTCTTGTTTTTCGTATGCTTTTTCCTTTCTTTGTTTTGCTCGAGACTAGCAAAAACTTAGGTGTGGGGGTATTTGATTGACATCATTTCATGCTTATATTTGTACCTTATATCCATTATCTTACACCTAAGCAATGCTACGTGACGAGTTTTATGTTTAGTTTTCAGAAATAAAGAGGTTTGAAGAGAAGAGCCATGAAAGGACCCAAAAGCAGGAAAAAGGACCTAATTGTGAGACCTGGGGACCAAGATGCAAGGGAGAAGGACCTGATCGTAAGACAGAAGGACCTAAGAGCAAAACAGGAAACTCCACACCATTATGAGGAGTATTTTGTCAATTCAATTCGGGTCGGAGCTCCACTAAACACGTTAGATGCATCCAAGACCAAGAAACATACTAAGGAAAGCCCACCAGAAGATCCAGACAGATCTGAAGTTTATAGGCTGCCAATTGGCGGTCTGGTTAAGCCCAAATCAGCCAAGATTCTTCCTGGACTTGTATTATCATGTGTTTAGGCTATTTTTGGTATTGGTTTAGTCCCACATCGGGGGATTGTCCCGGATTAGCTTTTTCCATGCTTATAAATAGAACTCTTCACCTCCCATTGTATCCATCTCCCTCTTGGTGGTCATCTTCCCTACTAAGAGTGAAGCCTTGAAGCAAAACTCTAGTGGAGGAAGAGCTACTTGTAATTGAGTGAGTTAATAATAGAAGTTTTCTTTTAATGATGTTGTTTCTCTCTTAGTTTAATTTCCTTTCATTTGCATGCTTGTTTGTTTGTTTAGTTTTATGCTTCTTTAATATTTCTTGCTTAAGTAGTATAAAATTCATTTCAGTATTATGCTTTCCTTTGCTAAATTAGTTAGTGTAATGAGTAGTGAGTAGTTCCATCCCCATGTGGGGGGTGGAGAAATATGTGATATAATAATGTAGTGTATTAAGTGTGTGTTATTTTTATCCCTTGAGCTTTATATGATTTCCATAACCATCTAATGGGTCTCCACTCTTATCTTTGATATGCTAATGCTCTTGAATGAAGCTTAGCTTATGCTTTGATTAGTGGACCTATTTTATGGGAAATGATAAGGTTAGGATATGGATGAAGTTAATGTTGGAAACACAATTTGTAGTGTATGTACTCTTGTTGCCTTTTCCTTAGCTAATGTCTTGTATGTTTTAATGATGTAGTCATCTTAATTCATGTGGAGGCATAGTAGGGTCTAGTCTTTATACTTGAGTTCATGTAGCTTCATTCCAATCATTGTCTTGTATGTTTTAATGATGTAGTCTTATCTTAATTCATGTAGAGGCAAGATTGGATGTAGTTTTATGATTTCATGCACTACATGTTGTGAGGAGCTTAATTGAACACACACACACACATCTTTATGTTCACATCAGTTCTCTACCCCCTTTGGGGTTTAGTTTTATTGCTTATCTTCATTTCCTTTTGCATTCTAGTTTAGCATTGTAGTGTTTTTTAGTGTAACCAATCCTTTTCTCCTTTCTTTACCCCTTGCCTTCGCACGAACCAAGTGTCGACACACCTCCCAGTGGACGACCCATATTTGCCACCGCTTCAACGCGGCCGTGCACTTGCGGTAGAAATATAAAACGATCAATCATTTTCTTTCATTCATTTCAGACGAAACTCACCCAAACCCTAGCCGTCCCGCGACCGAACTCTCCTCCGCGACCGATCTCCGACCGATTCACACCATCTCCGGCACCGCACTTCTCCTTCTTCCTCCGTCTTTCTCCACATGTAAGTTTTAAGTTCGTTTTTTGTTGTTTAAGTTCGTCTTCCTCCGTCCTCCGTTTTTCTCCACATATTATTTCTAAGTTAGCCTTCATCTCGTGTCGTTTGCTGCCGTCACCGCACCATCTCGTGTCACCGAACCACAAAGAGCTCCTCCGGCATCACATCTTTTCCCTCCTCTGGTTCGTGTTTAACCACCTGTACAAAAATCACATTGTTTGATTAGGTTCTCATGGTGTTCGGATATGTTTAGATTGTGGTGTTTAGAAATATTCTTTAACCTGTAAAAATATTTGATATGTTTAGATATGTTTAAATATGTTAAAAAAGAGTGAAGATCCCTTGAAAACATACACTACTTATATAGAGATATTGGTGAAGAATTTTCAACAAAGTTTATTGGTGAAAACAAAGTTTGGTTGACTAGAATGGAGTGTGATTGTGTGAATGTTTAATTCATTTGATTTGACTCATTCATTGGATTGATTTGGTTTGGATTGAGTTGGGTTTGTTGGATGATTTAAATGAGTATATATGACTTGGATTGGTTTGGTTTGCTATCTTAGATTTGTAATGTAATGTGAATGTGATGTAATGACTTGGATTGGATTGGTTTCGTTTGGTTTGGTTTGATTTCAGGATTTGAAGAATTTTACATATCAAATTTTAAGTGGAGGTTCTGCCAAAATTTCAATAAATTTTATTCCCAATTATTATTAATAACATGATAGTTTGTGTTTAAAATGTTTTTCTGTCAATCCAAGTAATTATTTTTAATACTTGCTTTTAATATTTTAAATGTTTATTGGCTTAATTTTTTGAATTTTTAATATTATGATAATAACTCATTGCCCCCCTTAAACAACTTGGCCTTTAATAACCCAAAGCAAAAGATTAGACAATATTTGTTAAGTCATTCATCATATAGGATTTGCATGCATTGTAGTTTTCTATTATTTACGATTTCTGTCGTAGATTACTGGCGTAAGGTACGTACTATCTTTCACTCATCATTCATTACAAAGCACGCATTAGTTAGTAGGACTTGCATTGGAACAAGAGTGAGTTGAGTGTTTGTTTGGTGTGTTGTTTGTCAGATTAAGGTATGAAAAACACTTAGGGGGCAGTCACCTATAGGAGATGAGGTGGGGGATTTCATCACCCTTTCCTTGGCCCAGAAACCACTTAATAAAAGAGCCTTAATAAAATCAATTAGACGTTGACCCCTAGGATTTTCGGACACATTAAGGAGAGGAAACCGTTTAAGACTGTTATGGCCTGAATGTCGTTGCCCATCTAGTATCCCTGAGAATTTAGGAACCTCTAGGTTCTTGATTTCCTATTGATTAGTGGTCCTCGATATTTAAGACCGTTTCGGCCTGAACGTCGTTGCCCATCTAGTCTCCCTGAGATATTAGGAACCTCTGGGTTCTTGATTTCCTACAGACTAGTGGTCATCGGTGGGACCTCGAAGCTAGACGTCGTCTATTACTAAGGACCTATAGTGGACTTTAGGCTTGTTTTGGCCTTGATTGCTTAGTTAGATTTCTAACCTTCCTTATTCCAGGCTAGATTAAGGACTTCATCTCTTCTCCTCTGAGTCATTCTTTTCTCATCTTAATGTCTCCGAATCTTCTCATCTATGAACACATTCTTTTAAATTGAAATTTTATTTCTTTTCTGCAATAATAACTATCATTTTTGCCTCTGTTTAGATTGAAATGGATCGAGAGTGGATTGTTTCAAACAGATTGAGTGATGAGTATGAGAACGGAGTGAATATGTTCTAAGAGGTTGCCAAAAAACATTCTAAGAAAATGAAAGACAATGACATGGCGTATTGTCCGTGCAATAAGTGTCATAATATGTCAGTGTTGACTTTTCGGAAAATGAAAGATCATTTGTTTGAGAAAGGTTTCGACCCAAATTACAGACGGTGGATATGGCACGGTGAAAATGAATCATTTAGTCGTTCCAAGAATGATGGAGAAGACGTTAGTGTGGAAGATCACTTAGAGGAAATGGTTCAGGATATGACTGAATTTTTTTATACTTGTAGACGTCTTTACGATGCCAGAAGGTCAATCTTTCCCGAGGATCAAGTATTTGGATTTATCAGTCCATCTACATATATATACGGGAATGACGATAAATCGGGTCAACTTGGGACATTCTTTAAAGAAGAAGACAAAAGATATTATCTGCTCCCTTATCATGAGAGGTAAACTTTGTAATTCAAAGTGAAATTTTATTTTGTAATAAGCTTCTAATTATATATATAACAGGGTTCATTGGATGCTTGCCATTGTATGCCCCACGACTAAATCGGCATATTGGTTTGATCCGTTGGGGTCGAATAAACCAAGGGACTCAATAAAGAAACTTCTAAATATGTAAGTTCGTTTAGTCGTGAAAAAAGTAATTCGTGGATTTTTATTAGTATTATTGAATGATATTTTAACTTGTGCTACTCAGGGCAATTAAGGTTTACAGAGCTTTAGGTGGTAGGAAAACAACCACAAAAGCAGGAATAACATGACATGGAATGAGAGTACGTTCTATCCCATTTTTGTTAATTAAGTTAGGAACAAATATTTAGCGAATTCCTATGTTTGTAGTACCGGAAGCATGTTGGAAATACGGAATGCGGTTACTACGTGATGAGATACATGGAGGAAATCCTCGAATTGGCAACTGAAGACGTATGCCTATCCGAGGTAATGTAGATCGTTATTCAATTGTATAGTTGTGTAGTTTCAATATTTAGTTATTAATATTCAACACACTTGTATTTTTTTGATAGGTTTTCCCAAAAAGTAGTGATCCCTTCTCGCAACAGGAGCTCGATGAAACTCGCGACCGATGGGCTCGCTATTTCATCAGAAACATGTTGACGAACTAAGAGGTTCTCCTGCCAATAGTATTTTTTGTAATTTAGTTAACAAGTGCACTTGTATTACAAACCTACACTTTATGCCTTAATATAATCTCCTTAATTTTAGAATGAATTAATTGCAAGTGTGTTGAATGTAAATTGTGTATGCTTTGTATGTTTGTGCATGTATGGTTGTATGTTTGTGTTTGTGTTTGTGCATGTATGCTTGTGTGTTTGTGCTTGTATGTATATGTGGATGAAATTGTGAGTATTTGTGAACAAATTTATATGTGAACGAATTTGGTGCAGTTGTATGTACACGAATACGATGACTAAAAACAATTTCGTTGGATGCTATTTTTTTTGTCCAGGTTTAGGAATAGACGACGGTTGTTTGTATTAGCCGATGTCTATTCCTCTGAAGAAAGGAATAGACGTCGGCTTTATGTGGAATCCGACGTATATTCATTACGAATGGACGTCGCATGTTAGTTCACCGACGTCTATCCCTAAAGAATATACGTCGTCTGTTATATCACCGACGTCTATCCCTAAAGAATAAATGTCGGGTGTTGTATAGACCGACGTATATTCGTTAGGGATAGACGTCGGCTATATGATAGCTGACGTCTATGTATAGACGATGTACACATAGACGTCGGATCGGGGAGTGCTTATATCCGACGTATATAGTCTCGTACATCCGACGTATATTCCCTTTTCTGTAGTAGTGACGAGACTCTACGATTAAAGTCTGGCTCAAGGTAACAACTAGTAGACTAAACAACATTGTTGCTAAAAAACAGTAACAACATAGGCTTTCACATTTATTCTTTGAATCTATATTTTCATTCACCCGCTCAATTTATCTTGTTGATTTAGTTTTCATTGCAAGTTAAAAGTAGACTCGTAGGAAATCGATTTCATCTGAAGATAAAAGGAATACAAGTCTAACTCTTGTTTGCGTCAGATTTTTATCAGTTTTATTCTCTAGCAAATAGATTTTTTTTGTTTCACACATTGAAATGTCCATTTTAATATACATCGTGATCATCCCTCTAGATTGTGCATGTGCCAAATTTTATTAGTTTTCATTTACATCCACTTAAATCATTTTCTTGAATTGCAACCGCAACTTTTACAGTTGCACGTCATTTTGCCTTAGTAAATGAACTTATGAGCACATGCTCATTATTATTCAAAATTTCAAACCGTCTGTCATTATCTTCTAGTCAGATAAGGATTTTTTTTCTGTAGTTTACATAAAATAGTGCTCGTATGTATGTGCCTGTTTGATTTTTATTTTTAAGGTGCATGAATACTAACTTTTTCATTGAGATTTTTCGATGTCATCTATGAATTAAAATCTAATTACTTATAATGATTTAAGTTTTACAATAATCCTTGATCAAGCATTGTTATTTACTTTATTGAAGTTATTATCATGACAAATCTCATCAAGCTTGAGTTTACCGCTCTTGATATATTAGGAAAAAATTACCTGCATTGGCTCTCGATGCGGAAATTCATCTCACCGCAAATAATCTTGGTGAAACAATTAAAGAAGAAAACACCGCCTCCTTGCAGGAGTGCGCCAAAGCAATGATATTTCTCCGTCATCACCTCCATGAAGTCCTTAAAACTGAATACCTAATGGTGAAAGATCTGTTAGAATTATGGAAAAAATTGAAAAAAGGTATGACCACCTAAAACAAATAATTCTTCCAAAAGCTCGATATGAATGGATTCATTTAAGGTTGCAAAACTTTAAAACTGAATACCTAACGGTGAAAGATCTGTTAGAATTATGAAAAATTTGAAAGAAATGTATGACCACCTAAAACAAGTAATTCTTCCAAAAGCTCGCTATGAATGGATTGATTTAAGGTTGCGAGACTTTAAAACTGTAAGCGAGTATAAATCCGCAATGTTTTGAATCACATCTGAATTAAAATTGTGTGGAGAAAATATTAGTGATAATGACATGTTGGAGAAAACATTTTCCACATTCCATGCTTCAAATATGCTCATGCAACTGCAATATCGAGAACGGGAGCCTGTCGGGCCGCAAGCCGGTTCGTGCCGACCCGTCTTAATTAACAGGCTTGGCGGGCGGGCCTACTCCAGCTCTATACGACACGTTTCCAAGTAAGCCATGAGAAAATATTCCCACACGTCCATGCACACGCAATCGAGACTATCCAATTTCTGTTTGACAACGGATTGAGTAGTTGCAAGCCCACGATCGATCCATCGGCTTTGATATCATGTTGAAGTATGAATATCCAACTTAAAATCAACTAATCATGAGTTAGATACCGACACTTCAATTAGAGCCAAAATGGTCTAAAGGCCAGCTAAACACATCCACTTATATTGTGTTACATACCTAAACACAAAATATAATCTTTGTCACACGTGAAGGGGAGTGGTTGAAAGACAGTCCAACATTAATTAAACACGATACTTAACAATAAAGTTGAATTCGTCGTCATCATATAAGGTCATCTTCATCCATGACATTTTCATAAAGGTCATTCTTGTCACATCAACATTATCTCTCTTCATTAGGGTTGTAAACGAGCCAGTTTCGAGCGAGTGAAGCTGGCTCGAACTCGGCTCATTTAAATTTGGACCCACTCGTGGCTTGGTTCGAGCTCGAAAATTGTGCTCGTTCTCGGCTCGTTTCTGGCTCGCAAGCCGCTCGACTTGACTCGTTTGCTCGTGAGCCTGCTCAGCTCGTTTCGTTAGAAAATTATCTCTTGCTTGTGTCTCGGAATACAAGGACAACTACTATCGACACATATATGATATATATATATATAATATGTTGTTCTACTTAATTGCCAGCTCACATGAGCCATCATAATATCATGACTTCCCACTCATCGTATTATTGAAAATCACAACATTATGGTTATATTAAGTAACCAACAAACATAGCAACAACATTGATGTAATACTATAATAAATTATCTTTACACCAACATAATCCTCTCCACTAATATCTCATCAACTCAAATTTCCCCAGCAAAAAAATATATCTAAATAACAACGTAAACAACCATAACATCTAACTTTGCGAAAAAACGAGTATATATTTTCATTTGTTGCATCAAATATCCAAAGAAACAAAATCATCACCTCAAAGAAAAATATTTGGCATTCAAGACAACAATAATGGGACGATTTGCAATGGCGGCTAGAGCAAGATGGGTAGATGATAGGATTTTAGGGTTAAGGTCGGATAATCTAGTAAGGTAAAATGGTAAATGGGTATTTGGTAAATGGTAAATGGGTATTTGGATAATTGATTTGGTAAATTGTAATGGGTAAATGGATAGATGTATATTTGTAATGTACATGTCGTGTATGTATATGGATGTATGCTCGTATGCGTATATACGAGCAACCGAGTCGAGCGAGTGAGCAAGCTAACGAGCGAGCAGGGTTTCGCTTAGCTCAACTCATTTATTTTCCCAAGCGGATTTTTTAGCTCGTGCTTGTCTTGTTAACAATCGAGCCGAGCTCTTGAGAGAGCGAAATTGAGCGAGTTTGCGAGCGCGAGCAGAAGCTTACAACCCTACTCTTCACAATCTTTTCTCTCTCTTAACATCATTCTTCTCTCAACCACAACACACCAATAAATGTCAAACTTGTTAAATCAGCATTCTCTTCCTTCCACATCGTTGTCCCCTCATTTACAACTTTTAACAAAAAACCAATTAATTAACTTATTGTATTTACAATAACTTTTTATAAATAAATAAAAAGAGCAGGAAATAAAACTCAAAAAAATTATAAATAAATATTAAAACGTCATTACAATAATTAATGATCAGAATAAAATATGGAGTTGAATTTTGAATTTTTGAAAATTGAAAGTAGTACAATGTGACACAAGGTTGTACGACGTGATACAAAGGTAGTGCTGTGACACAAGGTTGTACGACCTTTTTGTTAATCATAACTTGTTGCTTTATAATGAACACACTTTAACTTGTTGTAGAACACATATTTGATTCTTCAACTCAAAATGTCTTCCCCTAGCCACCCATGACATACATGATACATAGCCACCAGCCACCAAAAAACCAACGATGCTTATTTCCCACTAGAGCACCATCTTCGTTCCCAAGTCCATATACCATGTACTCGGAATACTTATATCAACCAGACCAAAATTCACTCCCACTGTTCGCTCCTACAAAGCCTCGACAACACTACAATATGTACTCGCAGTACCTTCGTGATGAAGGTCCTTCGTCATATCCATATGAAACACAAGATGATAAAAATGATAATGAACATGAGGACGACAAAGTAGAACCTTGCCCACTTAATCTATCGCAACGTTGTTCACCACTGGCAGAACATACCAACACTCAACCTCGTCATGGCAAAAGACCATGGTCGACGGAGGAAGACGATGCCTTAATCTCTTCCTTCATGAACATTAGTTGTGACGTCGTCGTAAGCACCAACCAAAAACCAGACAACTATGAAGTAAGTTAAAGAAAGCTTACGACTTGGCAGCAAGAACGAAATGAAACATCGGAGAAAGGAACATAGATTCTTTAAAACGTAGGTGGAGAAGAATTTGAGCAACCGTTATGAAGTGGACAGGTTGTTACGACGAGGCAGTTACACGCAAGAGGAGCAAATGAATGATGAAGTTATCATTTGAGAAGCACACTGCATCCACATGCGCACATAATTAATTCCAAAGTTTACTTCGTTCATGCGTGGGTAATGTTGTGCAGGTACCCGAAATGACATTCCATTTTCTATCTGCAACAATCAACATGGACGACCCAAGACTTCTTTCATCACACATCAGCGGTTGATGAAATTTTCATGAATAGAATTTTGTTCCTTTTTATAAGTACATAAAAAAGAAGCAAACGTAAGAGTATAACAATTGTCTAAAAATTAAAACAATTTAATGAAGAAAACTCCATAAAGACAACAACATCATTCTAGCTACAAACTAATCACTTTTTATAATTTTGATGAAGAAACGAAACAAAATTCAGATCTATGTTAAGACTCTTTGTTGCCACCAAGGACAAGATTCTTCATATCAGTTAGAGCATCCTGGAAGCAATTTGCAACAACATACGGATCGATCAGGAAATGTCCTTCGCTACAAGAACTTGCATGTCCACCGTATCATTGTAGCTCACTAGCTATGTGCATGCTTAGTAGTGCCTGCACCAACAACACATCATTATATATCCATCTTTAAGTTGCTGACAATCGTTTCTTAATTATTATTATTATTTTTAAAATGACTAGAATTTCATAGACCGATAGTTGCTCTAAAAGCGAAGCTCCAATTAAGGACATTTTAAAAGTTCAAACAACTTGCTTCATCATTATGTATTTTGATTACGACCTCTAATGAGGATATCTCTAAAATGAAATTTGACTATGGAGTGATAAAAAAAGGTGTGCAACTTACTCAACCAAACAATGAAATTAACCAAAATTGTAACACAACATGTACGTACCTACGTTGAACAAGATGTACAAATATGTGATTGAGTTTGGGAAGTAATTAGCAACTATTAATATTGTTACCTATGGTGCCGAAAAAGACATTGCTAATGATGCTATCTTGGTAGTTAAGTGGGCTTCCAATGAGAGTTTCTGTTAAATCCTAAACCCAATTAGTGGGGCTAAGTGGTTTAATGGAGATTATGGGAGTTGATTTGGATGTCATGGGGGTATGCAAGGGGGTGTGCGTGAGGAATGGGAGGTGTGGGCTGTGTAAGGTGGGTATGGTTGGGGTTGCGTGGATTTAAGGGAGAAAGCTCACATTTCTCCTCATTTCTTCCTCTCAGCCCAACCTTTCCCTCTCCATCACCCATCTTCTTCTATTCCTGTGTTCGGCGACGACGAGGCGGGTGATGCTCTGACTAGGGGCGAGCAACAATGACGCTACGAGGAGCAATGTCGTGAGGACGTGAAGCGTGTGGAGGTAGGCAAGGAGGAGGAGGGTTGTGCAGTGACTGATTGGGGAGGCTCTGACGAACGTCGATCATCGCAAGAAGAGAGGTATGCCAAGTTTGTTGATATTGGAGGTTTCTCACACATGTGTGTGTGAGGTTTTGGCTCATTGTCGGAGATTGGAGACCTCGCCGGCGACGAGGGCAGCAAGATGTACTTGGCAAAGTCAAGTAATTGCCGGCTAACGGTCGAACGGTGCTTGCTTGCGGTCGACCGGTCTTAGCGTAATTTTTCTTGTTCACCCAACACCGTTCCAACGATGCCTTGCAGCGGTCGATCGGTTGTGCATATTAGTTGGGTTGGAAAGTCTCTGTTATTTTCGGTCGAACGAGACCCCTCGAGTCGTTCGACCGTTGCCTTGTTATTTTGGTCTAGATCGAGCGTTGACCATCTAAACGGTTGACCGCTCTAGACTTCCGTCAGATCGGTAACTTAAGTAGACTGACTATTGGTTCGACTGATCGATTTCTGGTTTGATTGATAGTGAATGTAGGAGAGACCGTGATTTTGATCGAACGTGGCCCCTGAGCCGTTTAACCGTTGCCTTGATTGATTTAGTCTTTGAACATGCGTTGTCATTCTAAACGGTCGACCGCCTTTGACCTATTGTTTGACCGTTGAGCTTAAGTTGTGAACCCAGAGTTTGACCGTTGTAGGCGTCTGTTCGACCGGTTTGCCTTTTTTGATCGATCGTTTGGGCCCAAGACTAAGTGTTTGTCTTTGTGGAGTGTCAACTCTGTCCACAAAAACTTGTGTCCTCGCCTAGAACGTGAGCGAGGAGGTGACAGTGGGTACATTGATCGTATCTGCCTAGGGACCGTCAAGTGGAAGAGTGTGGACACTTGGGATGTGCCACCTTTGTACGATAGACTATGGCGTAGCGTAGAGCTTCCATTTACTCCTTTTAGAGTAGTAGACCAGAGGGATCACAAATCACAATGCACAATGTTGCACGGCTCTACAGAGCAGGATGACCCTTCGAACTTTGGTCTGGATGAGTTGATCGGCTGATTGACATCATTTCATGCTCATATCTGTATCTTATATCCATTATCTTACATCTAAGCAATGCTACGTGACGAGTTTTATGTTTGAATTTCAGAAATAAAGAGGCTTGAAGAAAAGAGCCATGAAAGGACCGAAAAGCAGGAAAAATGACTTAATTGTGAGACCTGAGGACTAAGTTGCAAGGGAGAAGGACCTGAACGTAAGACCGAAGGACCAAAGAGCAAAACAGAAAACTTCACACCATCATGGGAAGTATTTTGGCAATTTGATTCGGGTCGAAGCTCCAATAAACAAAATAGATGCATTCTCTCTACTAAGGAGTGAGCCTTGAAGCAAAAACTCAAGGTGGAGAAGAATGTTACCTTCAATGTGAGTCATTTGTTAATAAAATAATTTTTCTAGTTTCTTTTAATCTTGTCTTTTAATTTGTGCATGCTTGTTTAGTCTTTCCTTTCCTTTTAAGCTTCTTTAATATTTCTTGCTTGCTTAGGGTAATTTCATTTCAGTATTATGCTTCATTTTGTTAATATAGTTAGTGTAATGAGTAGTGAGTAGATTCATCCCCACTTGGGGGTGAAGAAATATGTGATATGATCATATAGTGTATTAAGTGTGTATTATCTTAATCCCTTGAGCTTTATATGATTTCCATAACCATCTAATGAGTTTTCACTCTTATCTTTGATATGCTAATGCTCTTGAATGAAGCTTAGCTTATGCTTTGATTAGTGGACCTATTTTATGGGGAATGATAATGTTAGGATATGGATGAAATTAATATTGGAAACACAATTTGTAGTGTATGTACTCTTGTTGCCTTTACCTTAGTTAATGTCTTGTATGTTTTAATGATATTGGGTTATCTTAATTCATGTGGAGGCATAGTAGGGTCTAGTCTTTATACATGAGTTCATTTAGCTTAATTCTAATTATTGTCTTGTATGTTTTAATGATGTAGTCTTATCTTAATTCATGTGGAGGCAAAGTTGGATGTAGTTTTATGATTTCATGCACTACATGTTGTGAGGAGCTTAATTGAACACACACACACATCTTTATATTCACATTATTTCTCTACCCCCTATGGGGTTTAGTTTTATTGCTTCTCTTCCTTTCCGTTTTGCATTCTAGTGCAGTTAATGTAATCAATCTTTCTCTCCATTTTTTTTACCACTCGCCTTCGCACAAACCAAACGTTGACACACCTCCCAGTGGACGACCCGTATTTGCCACCGCCTCAACGCGGCCGTGCACTTACGGTTTAAATAAAACGATCAAACAAGTTTTTGGCGCCGTTGCCGGGGAGGTGCTCTGTCCAGACCTTGGTTTGGACGATTCGAGTGGTTTTAATTTTTTTCTTTTTAGTTTTTGTTTGTTTCAGGGGAGATTTAGATCAAGGGGAGGCTACTGGACAAGTTTGAGCACAAAATCTTGAAAAGGGACCGCCAATCAGCGGTTTGGGACCGCCAATTGGTGGCCTGGTGAGCCTCATTTTCTCTCAATTTTGTTCTGGTTGCTGTTTTGTTCATTTTAGTTATCTGGGAGTACCATTTTGCATGCTGTGACTTCTAGTTTGCTCCCAGATTTAATTTCAATCCCCTTTAATCAACTTGGACCATAAAACTCAAAGCAAAATATTAGACTTCTTGTCATCTAGGTCATGCATCATTTGTAGACCTTACATGCATTTGTCTTTTCTTTGCTTTACATTTTGTTGTTGATTGCTGGCGTGAGGTACGTGCACCCAAATCTCTCATTCATGCATGTTTCGATCATGCATTAGTTAGTAAGGTGCATCGGGACAAACGTTAGTTGAGCGTTTGATTGGAGTGATTGATTGCTAGATTTAAGCTCAAAACGCTACTAAGGATGGGCTGTCCCATAAAAGATAAGGTGGGGGATTTCATCACCCTTTCCTTGGCCCCAAAAATCATTCTTAATAAAGTCTTAACTAAAAGCAAGTAGACATTGGCCCTAAGGATTGCGGACGCACTAGGAGAGTAATCTAGTTGAGACTGTCATGACCTGATCAACGTTGCCTACCTTGTCGATAGTAAGAGGTATTGGATCTCCAGATCTGGTATCACTTGCTGGGCATTGTGGTCCTCGTTGTAGGGAGGTGAGGCGTGTCAAGGCTAGTGACCTTGAAGTTAGGCGTCGTCTAGCCTAAGGACCCATTGCCTTACATTGTTTGAGTCGTGCTTGCTAGTTAGGCTTTTACCTGATCCCATTACCCATGCTAGCTCTAGGATTCTTCCCTTCTACGTTATAGTCTCCTCCCCTTTACACTCTCTGGTAGCGTTTAGGGTCGAATCGAGCACTTTTTGCGAGCTTGGCCTCGTGGTGGTGAGAGTGATCGACTCGAGAGTTCTTTGTTGAGATGGATGGTTACATGGGCGACCATCCATATCATTGTTGGGACCAGGACAATTCTTCCTGGTATTCTGGACCCATGCAACCTGGGGTGGCTCAGACTAACACCCCGTATGGTTGGGACAATCTTAATTGTGTGATTGAGCAATCTTCCTATTGGGGTAGTATGAGAGAGGCACCGACTACTAGACCACCATCTAGTTACGTCGGATCATATGTTGGTCATCAATCAGAGACATTACAAGAACCTTTGGCCTCTTTCATGCATGTGGTAGATGACATGGGTGCACCGGTGGCTCCAGTAGCCACACCGTGTCACTATTGTGGGTTAAGTGGTCATGATTTCGAGGAATGTCGTTATGTTCCCCCAGAGCCTGAGTATGCGCATACCTTTTCCCCAAATGCTCAATATGACCATTACGCATCCACGTACAACCCGAGAGGGATGGATTCGTGGGGAGACAATTCGTATTCAAATTCTTATACATCATTTCCACCCCAGTATCCTCCTCCCGAATACCCAGAATTCTACCAACACCCCACTTCAAATCATTGGACTCATTCTCAGCCCATCAACACCCAACCACAAAATTTCCCAAGCTCTGACTTGGACCTCATAGTTGACCACATACCTGATTCCTCGAAACAAACTTTCCTTACGTTCATGGAAACCATTCAACAGTCCATACAAAATATGGCACTGCAAGTGAGTCAAATGTCGCAGCAATTACGTGAACGTGAGGAGAGTAACTTTTCTTGTCAACATGAGGATTCATCTTTTGATATCGAACCGCCACCACCACATCCACAAATTCAAAGCACAATCTTTCAAAGTCAAACTCCTAGTCAGTCTGAGGGACTTGGGGTTTCAATTCACGATCACTTGGTGGACGATTCGATCCCAATTGAGAATAACATGGACCAGCTTCATTACGAGTCGGCACATGATTGTGCCTTATCTTCTTGTCCCTTGACCCTTGAGCCACATGACCTTATTGTTGTACCTCCTAAGGACTCACCTCTGGTGGAGCAAGAGCTCCCTAGTCCCCTCAATTTCAAACAACCTGATGAGAGTTTGCCTCTCACTATTGTTCCTGATCATCTTGGAAATGATGGAACATCAAACAACTACATTGCTCATGAGGGTATTAGGAGTTCCTTGGAGGATACTTTGGGTATGAGACCCACTTTTTGTTCGCCTGGTGTGTCGGACATGCCTAACGAGGTTTTTGACCTCGTTCCGACACATCAGCCTGTTGGTTGGAGAGTTTGGATTGACGATCATAACTTCAGCAACGCAATGGGAGAAACTCTTCTGCCGTTGCCCCTCATTTCCCAAACTCTTGAGAGGTTCAAGCTCTTTCAATTTGATCCTTTGAATGAGATGCCTTTGCGTCCAATTCATGAACCTCTCATTTCATCTGGTGCTCTTTGTGAAGGAGGCCCACGCATGCGTATTCTGACCCCGCGTGGTGTCATGTTCCATTTCCAAGTGCATTGACCCACTCTTGAGGTTCCCATTTGATGTATTTTGACAAATGAAGATGGGAACTTATGTTTGTACATAGTTATATTAAAAAAAGAAAAAAAGTACAATAAAAGACTCTTTCAATGAGCATCGATTGTTGTGGGCTCCAACCCTTGTGTATTTGGGCCCCATTTCTTTCACGTAGTTTATCTCCCTTTTTAAGTATCTCACAGGTTTTGAGGAAATTCGGGTTTGTGTCCATCAACATGACCTTGAACTTCCCTTTGTACTTTATGTTGGTGAGATCTCTTCTGTTTCATGCATACATCCATGTAGTATCTTGCTCACATTCATTGAGGACAATGCATGAAGTAGTTGTGAAGGGGTGTTTTACGTGTGTACATAGTCGAGTCTTTTCTTTCGATTTTGTTTTCTTTTGTTTGCATTGTTAGGGTCATGTTAGTGTGCTGCATTTAATATATATATATCTGCTTGCCATGATCCTTGGGTGATTTGTCTTCTCTTGCTTGCCTAGTGCCTTAAAATTTTCACATTTCTTTCAAAATCTTCATGTGTTTGCGAAAGAAAATGTTTTGTGAGTTTTGCGTGTGTTTAGCATGTGCAAAACCATTGAGAGGCAAAGTAAAAAGAAAGCTCCAAAAAATTGTCTTGAACTTGATGCATTAGGATATCTAGTACAGTGGCTTTAGGATTTATCGAGTCGTTAGGATGCACCCCAGTTTCCCTTGGGGGTGAGTAATCATTGGGTTTCAGTGCTCAAACATTTAAAGAAGTCCACCCTGAACCTAGTGAGTCAATAATTTGTGTCTGTTAACTTAAGGAAGTTTGTTGTAATCAAGGACCCTTTAAATCTTGTTGTGAGACATTAAGTGTAGGGGTTTTGGTTCATGTGTAGATAAGAAATAAGTGAGTAGGTGTTCTCTCTTCTCACACGACTCCTATCACTCAGGAAAGTAGGTCTGAGGGGACTTTGTGCCTGGTGCTTTCGAGTCATCTGACTTGGGATGCGCCGACTGAACTCCCGTTACACGGGTGGTAGGGATTGCCCTATGTGGAGATTTGGGGAAAGATGTATGTGATAGTGTAAGTCCTCATGGGCAATGATGCACGAAACCTGACCCTGGGAGAATTAAGCTCCAACTAATAAAAAGAAAAAAAAGAAAAAAAGAAACAAAAAAATAAAATAAAAATGGTAATTCAAATAAGAACCTTAATGGAATTTACACTTTGTATCACTTGAGGATGTTGAGGTTGTCCATGTCTTTCACTTAATTCCTTATTTTACTTTCACGAATGGTTCATTAGGTTAGGTGTGTGGACTGATTACCTATATAGAGTCGGCCCGTAGGATTACCGCGTCCAATGATCGACAACATATGTCCAACGAGTCGAGTGTCTAGGTTGAATAATGCATCTTGTTCGAATTTTGTGGGTATATCCGCTGAAAACCCTCAGGAGACAACACTCCTCCTCCTTGGCAACAAAGAGGTTTAACGGCTTGTTGCACATGCTAAGTGCAACCGTGATTCCTACGAAAGTGAGTTAGGATTTCTTGTTTCTCGTTTGCTTTTCTCTTTCTTTGTTTTGTTCGGGACTAGCAAAAACATAGGTGTGGGGTATTTGATTGACATCATTTCATGCTCATATCTGTATCCTATATCCATTATCTTACATCTAAACAATGCTACGTGACGAGTTTTATATTTGAATTTCAGAAATAAAGAGGTTTGAAGAGAATAGTCATGAAAGGACCCAAAAGCAGGAAAAAAGACTTAATTGTGAGACCTGTGGACTAAGATGCAAGGGAGAAGGACCTGAACGTAAGACCGAAGGACCAAAGAGCAAAACAGAAAACTCCACAACATCATGGGGAGTATTTTGGCAATTCGATTCGGGTCGGAGCTCCAATAAACAAAATAGATGCATCAAAGACCAACACAGACCACCAGATAAAAGCCCACAACAAATCCTAGATGAATCCAGATCCGATAGACCGCCAATTGGCGGTCTTGGACCGCTAATTGGCGGTCCCGATCACTCTGGATCCGCTAAGATTTGTGGAGCACATGTATTAATGTATTCTTAGTCTATTTTTGGTATTGGTTTAGTCTCACATCCGGGGATTTTCCCGGATTAACTTTTTCCATGCCTATAAATAGAACTCTTCACCTTCTATTGTAACGACCCATTGCTTGGTGGCATTCTTTCTACTAAGGAGTGAGCCTTGAAGCAAAAACTCAAGGTGGAGAAGAATGTTACCTTCAATGTGAGTCATTTGTTAATAAAATAATTCTTCTAGTTTCTTTTAATCTTGTCTTTTAATTTGTGCATGCTTGTTTAGTCTTTCCTTTCCTTTTAATCTTCTTTAATATTTCTTGCTTTCTTAGGGTAATTTCATTTCAGTATTATGCTTCATTTTGTTAATATAGTTAGTGTAATGAGTAGTGAGTAGATCCATCCCCACTTGGGGGGTGGAGAAATATGTGATGTGATCTTGTAGTGTATTAAGTGTGTGTTATCTTAATCCCTTGAGCTTTATATGATTTCCATAACCATCTAATGGGTTTTCACTCTTATCTTTGATATGCTAATGCTCTTGAATGAAGCTTAGCTTATGCTTTGATTAGTGGACCTATTTTATGGGGAATGATAAAGTTAGGATATGGATGGAATTAATATTGGGAACACAATTTGTAGTCTATGTACTCTTGTTGCCTTTACCTTAGTTAATGTCTTGTATGTTTTAATGATATTGGGTTATCTTAATTCATGTGGAGGCATAGTAGGGTCTAGTCTATATACATGAGTTCATTTAGCTTCATTCCAATTATTGTCTTCTATGTTTTAATGATGTAGTCTTATCTTAATTCATGTGGAGGCAAAATTGGATGTAGTTTTATGATTTCATGCACTACATGATGTGAGGAGCTTAATTGAACACACACACATCTTTATATTCACATTATTTCTCTACCCCCTATGGGGTTTAGTTTTATTGTTTCTCTTCCTTTCCTTTTTGCATTCTAGTGCAGTTAGTGTAATCAATCTTTCTCTCCATTTTTTTTACCACTCGCCTTCGTACAAACCAAACGTCGACACACCTCCCAGTGGACGACCCGTATTTGCCACCACTTCAACGCGGCCGTGCACTTGCGGTTTAAATAAAACGATCAAACATCGGCCGACCTACAGCTACTGATAAGCTTGACTGGCCTTGAGGGCGATGATGTGACCTACGCGACCTTGATGGCGGTGGTGTTGGTAGCCTGTGCTGAGAGACAGCTAGGTGAGGTTTCCTCCGCACGACCGAGTGACGACGGAGAGGACCGTGCAACCTTAATGGAGGCGATGACTGTCCGATGATGTATTCCGACTGGTAACTTGGTTGTGGAACAACCAGGTGAGTGGACCGACCTGAGCGACAGCTTCGTCGGTGAGGTGTTGAACTCGAGATTCAGCTGATTCTACTGACACGGTAGTGCAGGCGCCTCTCAGCAAACCCCTGATTAGTGTAACCGCGTGTGGGGTGTGTTGCATATTCTTTGTAAGATCGTGTGTGTCGGGTTTCATATGAAAAGGGACACATGTGGTGAATCAATAAAATCAATATGTCATGAAAATTGACATAATTATAATGGGTGTAATAAATTAAAATTACATAGGATAATCAATTAAAATCATGAATAAATTCATATAAGATGTATATATTATGGGTGTAATAATTTAACATTACATAGGATAATATATATTACATGAGATATGGATTTGCTAAAACCCCAAAAAATCTTGTTGGAGATAAATCCAAAATTTTACAAAGGCAAAAATCAGACAAGATGGTTGAACGTTTTTTGGAGACCGATCGACCGAATATTCACAGTAGTTGTTGAACGTGTGAACGGTCAACCGGATGTATGCATTTGGTTGACCAGAAACTTCTAATACCTTCCTCGAGCTCGTTTTGGTAGTGACCGGTCGACCGATATAGGGTCATGGTTTGACCAAAAATTTCCATGAGATTCCACGGGATGATCTTGTCAAGGATCGATCGACCGACTTGTGACTCAGTCCTACAGGAAACTTACAGTAACTGATTCTCGTGTTCAATCGGTCGACCGTTTATGTGTTCTGTTTGACCAGAAAATCACAGTAGCTTTGGGTGCGTGTGATGGGTCGACCGAAGGATTTCGTGGTCCAACTGAAATCGAGTTTTACTAACAATCGGTCGACTGGTTAGTTAGTTCTAGTCAACTGTTTGGTACGCTTTTGCCAGAATTATTAAGAGAATAATTAGATCATGGGCTGGATTAATTCCAACTGTGGTCAAACGTTTTTTTGAGGATGATTATGTGACAAATTGTGATTGGTTTTAGGGAGAGAAAAACATGACTACAAGAGATTATGGCTAGAGAATAGTTTATGATATTGGTGATTTGTGAGGGTATAAATAGGACATCTCATCTACTTGTTCCATAAGTGTTAATGTAAATTCTCTCTCTTCCTAATCTCTCCACGTAGGGTAGGCGTCTCCCGTAGACGCCCCGATTTTTTTTTGAATTTATTTAAATTGATTATAAATTGTGATATATTTAAAATAAATTGAAGATTATGTTTAATTATTTTAGTAAATCCATTAATAAATTTTTATTTTTAAAATTGAATTAATAGTCATCGGGTTACCGTGGAGGAAAATGGAAATCAATTCCCTTACGCGCGCTACGTAGTATAGCAGACGAGTCAGGTCCTCATCATCCACGTACACGTGGTATTTTTGCTTCACTTAGGAGAGAGAGAGATCTGTTACGTCGTCGTCAGACACCTGGGGATTCTTTCGACGACGAGGATGATTCAGATGAGGTGAGGAGTCACGACGAGAGTGACGATGGGGGCCGGTAATACTTGGGGCCACAGGAGGAGGCGGTACATCAGTCCGGTCGAGGATGGGGGTGACATTGTGGTCCTTCGGCTGAGTGGGTCATTAGGAAGGATCGAGGTGGCCGGTTTGTGACCGGTGATTCGAGTTCGTGCACTGCAGACGCCCGAGCTCAGAAGAAGAAGAGGGGTGTGGACGAGTCTTGGATCGTCACGGATATTATACCTGGTGTTCCTGTAGATGGCAGTGTCATTCCGAGTTTTGGAGGCCACATCGCCAGACGCATTTGGGATGGCGAGGATCGGAAGGTTTTGAAGTGCCATAATCGGCACAGAGCCTGTACGACATTGCAGGCATGGCGTTCAGTGATGACTGAGGATATGACGACGACCGTGGTTGACAGTGGATTGGGTCACTTGCCGTACAACATGTTTTGTTGCATCGACATGCCGTTGATTTCGACTTTCGTGGAGCGGTGGCAGCCTGACACCAACACTTTCCATTTGCCGTTCGGAGAGATGAGGATCATGTTGCATAACGTCTTTCAGATTCTGCACATTCCTGTTGAAGGTCCTATGGTGAGTGCGCAAGCACCGACATCTGAGCTGAAGTTATATGTATCTGAGTTGTTGGGTGTCAGCCTGGAGGGTCTTGGGCGGGATAGCTCATTTTGGAGTGGCGGTGGTGTTAGTATCGATGTTGTGGATGAGTGTTGCAGACGAGGGCGACCACCACGGACTGAGGATACGCAGATGACTGCTTACCGCTTCTTATTGCTAGGCTGCGTCTTGTTTGTCGACAAGAGTAGTTCCAGAGTCAGACCACGCGACCTATTGGAGGCGAGGGACCCAGATACCATTGGTCAGTACTCATAGGGGTCGGCGACGTTGGCATATCTGTATCGCTAGCTGGGCATATCTAGTCGTGCTGATTGTGGTCAAATTACGGGTTGTCTTACACTGCTGCAGGCTTGGATATATGAGTATTTTCTTGCTTTCCGCCCAAATCGTGATGGGAAGATTGTTGAACGTGGTCATCCTCGTTCGCGTATGTGGGTTGTCTGGGCCGAGGATAAGAGCGAGAGTCAACTTCTTTCTATTCGTAGACAGCTAGATCAGATGACTGCATCGCAGGTATAAAATGTGTATATCATTCACGTTTATTTAAATTTAACTTTATTATTAACGTATAAACGTTTAGGTGGAGTGGTTACCGTATGGTCCCGAGCCTGCTGTAGCTGTCCCGAGGACTTCATTTATGGACGTTATTCGTTATAGGGATATCACAGAGCCTTATTTACCTGATCGCGTGTTACGTCAGTTAGGTTACGTTCAAGTGATCCCGGTTGACATCCCGACGCCCGAGCATGCAGTACGGTCTGCGACTGCGACGACGTATGACGTCAGGCACAGCGTTTCATTCGCGGAATCGGTTTGGAGGACATTTCCGAGAGTAGGACGACTACACCTGGACGATCTGAGTCGTAGTTGTGACCCCTCCACTTGTGCTGCAGATTATTTGCAGTGGTTCGGTAGGTGCTCACATCCACTTATCGTACGCGGTATCATTCCGAGACCGGAGAGATCACTGGATAGGACATGTGCCGATGCGGTATGCTTATCTAATTTTATTTTTAATTGTAATGTATATTTTGTTATTATTGTTAATGTACGCTAATTTTTATTTTACATACAGTGGATGAGTAGGGCGATACGGTGTATGCAACCGTTCTTGCGACAGAGAGACATCATGCCAACTGAGGAGACGAGACTTGCATGTACATATTGAGATCACATCATCGAGGATTGGAACAGCTAGTTGGGCATTTCGGACCATGATTCAGATGCTGAGCTGTAGTTGTCTTGCTTTTACTTTCGTTTTGTTATATGTTGCACTGTTACTACATTTGTTGGTATTTGCTTATGCTTATTTGTGTACTCTTATTATTTATTTCTTACGAACATATCTTCTACGTATTTGTTTGACTATCGTATTTTTAAAATTTATTTGTCACGAAAATATCTTCAACTTATTTCTTTAAATTTCTTCAAATAATATTTAAATTTAAAATATGGTAAAAGAACAACACGATATAAGTACAAATACACGATATATTATACATTACAAAAACATTACAAATTACAATCAAAATGTAATACGTAACCGGTTCCAATACTCCATCCTACTTTCGTACTGATCCTCCCATCCAACAACACTCTCATCTCGCATTTGATACCATAAGGTCTCAATAGGAGGTACTGGGAAATTATCAACTAATTCCAAACGAAGAAAATGTCTGTAACTCCCTAAATGAGCAATGACCAACTCTCTGACAGGCTTCGTCATGGCAGACGGACTCTCCCAAGGTAGCACAGTAAGACACGGGAACAACGAACCATCCGTTCCCATTGAGAAATACATGACCGCACACTTGTAAAAATTAGCAATCGGGAACAAGTCGACCCAAACCTCCGTATAATGATCCTCGCCACAAGCTCCCCCGCCCCAATCAATTCGTCGACGAGCCTCTCCCACATTGCCAAAATAGACACTCTCATAAATAGGATGTGCACCTATCTCATTAGAAATCGCACGACAGGCGTACAACCAATTCTCTTGACCACCATGGAAGACATCGGCAACACATCGAAATCCACAGTTGCCATCAGCACGTACGTCATTCCACCTTTCCAGAAATGGTAAAATGATTCCTGATAGTCTATCATTATATGGGAAGCTGTCCATGTCAATCCGTCCGGACACTGTAAGATAGGTAAATAACAATTCATTAAAACAACAAAATTAGGAGATAATATATTCAACCACATCTAGATTACTGATATATATTAAATAACAACAAAGATATCGTCATACCAGAAGATCATGTGCCCGTGTTCACGGACGATCGAGACAAATTAGAAGACCGACCACGACCCCTGCTCCCACTACTGCCAGACCGACGACAACCCCTGCTCCCACTACTACCAGACTGACCACGACCTCGCTCAGCATACTCGAAGGCACTCGGGTCCCAACATGTCAACTTTCCCTTAGGTCGACCTCGTACCTTAATATTTTCTGCAGGTTCTCCATAGTTTGACTGATCGGGGTGTAACTGTTCGTATAAAATACGAGAGGCACTACGAATTACTGCAGGATCGCTCTCCGAAATCTCATCAACTAGCTTCCGAAAATGCTCGACGTCTTGTGCTGACTGATCAACAAACTCTGACATCTGGACTCCTTCTCCGATAACAAGTGTTTTCCAGAATGGATGAATCTGCTCTAAATAAATTCCATCACCTGACGCCAAACACTCGTACATGGTACAGGCACAATGAATCCCATGTGTTGTCAGGAAAGCACACCCACAACGATATTCAATTTCATCACTTAAGTCCTGCATTCTCTTCAACTCCTGAGTCAATAACGACAAGCAGTGATGCGAAACTCGGCCATTTATATGCTGAAACAAAGGATCTATGTAGTTTGTCACAATTCGACGTCTCGAATCTTCAAGAAAGTTTCGAATATATGTCAGTTGCATTGCAATAGCCGAGTTTACGCGGTCGAAAAGAGTGTCGAGAGCGGCAGCCGATGTAGTGATCCACTCTTTCAGAGCCGAATGTGCACTTTCCACCCTGCAGTTCGTAGTGTTGCCGAAATGAAAAACTTGATTCGTCCAATTCAACACAAATTTTTTCTTATGCACCAACCACGTGTCTTCCACATACTCCGTCAGCACTTGCCAGGACTTGTAAGAATCTTTCAGATTACGGACTGCTCTATCATAATCCGTCTGTGAATCAGAAAGCATGACTCTCCTCCACCTTCCACGCCTAAAACTCTCTGCAGACTGCTTGTCCTTGCCGAATACGTGGTATGCGTAGTTGTACACATCTTTGTTGATATGTCAGGTGCATAGTAAATGAGCAGACTCAGGAAAAACCTCTGCCACTGGTCGCATCAGACCCATCTCCCGGTCCGTAATTATTGTAGTCGGGCTAACAATATCCAATAACAGATCTCACAACCTCTCCAACACCCACCGGTAACTACACTCGGTCTCATCCTGCAAAATCGCATACCCGACGAGGAAATTCATGTTTGTTGGAGTAACCCCAACCATCTCAAACAAAGGCATCTTGTACTTGTTCATCTTATACGTCGAATCCATAAAGATTACGAATGGGTATGTACGCAACAACTTAACTGAAGTCAGATGTGCCAAAAATGCGTGAGTCAAGACATTAGTTTCTTCATCTGCCACAATCCAATGCAAATACTTATGCTGCACTGCCTCCCTGAGAAACTGCTGTGCCGGATTCCTGTCTTCATATTTCGTCATCCTCATGTACTCTCTGAAGTTATAAATGTGTCTTTGATTCATATTATCGTCCGAGAATTTCTTCTTTACCACCAACAAAATGTTACGAGGTCTTGCTTGTGCATCTGTCATATCACGAACAATTTGCTTTGCCACAGCACTAAGTCCGCTGACCTATCGGTGACCCTCTGAATAAACTGCAAGTGGGTGGTTGTGCTGCTCATAGATGCGACTAGAAACAATGACTCATCCATCACGATCCCGTCGCTCCACCACTTTTACCAAAAACCGACAACCGCAACCTTTTCTTTTCGTATTCTTTCGCAGTGCAATACTCGTATCACGAGAACTCATCTCACGTCTGCGATCACATCTCAGGTAACAATCCATCTGGTTATCTGCTTTTAGTTTGTATGATGATATAACCAAAAAAATCCGGCTCCTAGTGCAACTTGTTTCGCCCATTTACAAGCTTCCTCGATCGTTGTAAATATTTCTTTACTGTCGAAAAACTCACTGTAATCTAGTCCATCACCATCGAAATCTTACAACGGAACCTGAAAAAATTGAATTTAACAGAAATTTAAAAAAAATTAAAAAAAACGGGCGTCTGACTAAGCCGACTCCACCAAGGTGGAGGCGTCTGCCTAACACGCCTCCACATACGTGAAGGCGTGTTAGCTAGACGCCTTCACCTTAGTGGAGGCGTCCATCTAAGACGCCTCCACCTGGGTGGAGGCGGCTTAGCCAGACGCCCGAGTCCAGAAAAAATTTTCCCCCCCGTTACCTCGCCAGATTCAGGTGCTTCGTCAGACATTTTCGTGGTATTGGTACTAGGAATGTGAGTAAAACTGAGTCAAACACCTTGTTTAAAGACACTAGACGAAATGAGTATTAATTGATTTGTTAAGGGCAAAAATGTCATTTTTGGGGCGATTTAAGTAATTTTCCGACGACGAATAGTAGTTCCAAAAAAAAACCCAAGACGTACATCTCCATGGTTGCGTGCTTTCCTAATTTGATTTCATATGCAATAGAGTTGTTTGAAGCTCGCTCTTTTGGGTTGGCTAGCCGTCACTTCTCATGAGTTTGATATAACAAACTTGTACCTCCTTGAAGAAAACCACAGAGGAACGTAAGAAAACGGACGACTGTTGGCCAAATGGCCGACAAATTTACTTAGGGCTATTTGAGAAAGATTTAAGTCAAACATTGGGTATTTAGATCTAGTATATAATGCCTCTTTATCCTTTGGTAAGATGACCAAATTAGAGAGGATGATACTTTGGTTTAGGGTTTCTCAAGTTCAGATTGAAGATTATCTTGTTGTTAGGGGACTCCACTAATCCAAGTCTCAAATTTGTATTCCGGATTGTAATTAAGTTTCTCTCGTCCTTCACCATCTTCATCCTTGTACATGCATTTTGTCTCATAGTGGAAGAATGTCGGACGTCCTCACCTGTGGGTTTTCTTTCTCTCATTGATGAAGGTTTTCCATTTATAATTGGCATGTCATTGTTGCATGTTTAGTGGTTTGTATCCGTGTTCTTAGTTTCGAATTGTTCTATTTGTATTTGTTGTGATTTGTTTTTGATTCTCCATGATTTTCTCCACGTTGGGCACTCGAATTTCTGCTTATCAATGATCATTTTTTCCTAACAACTGGTATTAGAGCTTCTTGGTGTTGATTTATTAGAGATTTGAGCAGATACGCGATGAGTTCTTTGTGGAAGATTGAGAAATTTAATCGGGATGTTAATTATGGGATGTGGTAAATCAAAAAGAGGGAAATGATGGTGCAGTTGGATGTTTCTAATGCTCTACATAAAATTGAGAATTTGCTAGAGTCTATGATGGTGTAAAACAAGGAAAAAAGAAGAGAAGAACCATCAAGTTTGAATATATGGCTAAAAATGGTGAATATGAGCATTTTTCTTGTGTTCGAAGTGTCTTAATTTCTTGACTGAAGGAGGGATCTCCCAGTTGGTGTCACCAATTTGGGTCAACACCTACATACCTACCTTCCTCTACATCGCGTATTTGATCAAACAATTACTAAATACTATATTCACTTGGTTTTGCTCTATTTCACCTGATCTTCCATGTATTTACAATAAACATGTTTAGTTCCTGAAATTGCACAATAAAATTTAGAGTAACACATTCATATGGATATTTTATTAAGTATAACGAGAAATTAAATGCATAAAATGCTACTTAACAATATATGTTTTAGTTTCATCCGTTGGTTAAATCTCCACTTTATGTTTTATAGGATATATATACATATAGTCTTGGATTTGTTATTTCTTTGTTCTTTCCATGAGCAGAGAGTAGAACCACCATTAGTGGTGGAGGAAGATGCAGGCGATGGTTGTGTGTTGATGCGTTTATACTTATAATTGTTAAGAGAAATTTTACTTTCTATACCTCAAGTGGCCAAATCTCTGGAAAAAAATCCTCTACTTTGACATATTCTGAAAATATATTTATCTTCCAACTTTTTCCCAAAATACCTCTGCCTATCTCGTGAGATCACTAACATCCTATAGAACAACCTATGTCTGCTTTGTTGGGGTTGTGCGTACTTTCGATGCCCGCACCTAGGGGTAGGCGACTTAGACAGACGCATGGGTCATGGGCCAGGCGCCTGGCTAAGTCGGCTACCCTTAGGCTGGGGCGTCTGGTTAGGACTGTTAGGATCTATGACCCTCTAATCGCTACAAAAAATGCGGAATTAAAATGCTAAGCGAAGGATTAAGAAAAGAGAATGCAAACCACAAAATCGTCGACACCGAAGTTTAGAGAGGTTCGGCACCCACACCCAGGTCCTAGTCCTCCTAGCAAGCCTCGCTCGATCCCCCGAGCCTCGCTTACGGTTCCACTAACCGATCTCCGTTCTGGGCCGAGATCAACGCCGTTTACAACACCGAGCATCGCGAACAATCCTCGCCTCGCTCGTGTCTCCTCTCACAACCCGAGAGGGGGCTTCCTCGAAGCTTTTATAACTCTTTGATTCTTTGATGTGGAAGTTAAATCACACTCTAACAAACACTCTATATTTGAGCACACTTGGATATGATATTGAATTGGATATGCAAGTGGTGAAGTTTAGGCTTGAGTGTTGTGAATTGAGAGCTTGAAGATGGAGAGGATTTGGCTTTGAGTATTAAATAGATAACAAGTGTTCAAGATCATCAAAGCAACCAAATGAGGTCCTATTTATAAGTCTTCAAGCTCATATAGCCATTTGGGAGTTCGTGGGGGAATGGACCAATGAGAAAGCAAGATGTGACTTAAGCTCAGCCAGAAATCGAGATAGATTCGGTCGACCGTTATCCACACGGTAGTCCGAAACATTGGTCTGAACTATGAACTTGGTTGACCGATTATGTATCGGATCACCGTTCACCAACCTCCAGTAGATTTTATCTATTTAGCCCTAATTAAATTCGGTTCACCGTTCCAAGGTGTACAGTAGAATTTATTGGGGTCTGATCTACTCAAGTTCGGTTGACCGTGTATACTTTGGTAGACCGAAGTAGCGTGGGTATTCCGCTGACAATGCGTGGGAAATTGTTTAACGATCAAGTGTCACGTTTAAATAGTCGTTGGGTTCCTAAAGCCAATATGGATTTGGTAGACCGAAGTGTGTGCGGTCGTCTGAAGTGGGTCAAGTTAATTGGGTACTAGGGTCTTGATTTGAATGCGGCCGTTGGAGCAAAGTCCAAAACCGATCCAGGGCTATTCGGTCGACCGAAGGTGTTTCGGTCTTCCGTAGGGGCAATTCCAAAGAACACCTAAGTTTCACTGTTAGGAAGTATGAAGGGAATGTGTTCTAAAAGTTTTACTTTTAAATGTAAATTATTATGAATTGAATGAGAAATCATTTTGTTCCTTGTTTATGTTATTCGTCTTTTAGAAGTGTTAAGGAAAAGACTCTTGGTCCTTAACCGTAGAGCTCTAAAAGATATTAGTTTACATAAAACAAAAGATATTCGCAATCATGGTAATTAACATGGGACATTAATTACCGAGTTAAGATTGTCGTGTTGGTCATAGATCATTGTAGCTCTACAAGTGAGTGACAACACGGGTACACAAAATAGGAAAATACTACTTTTGTATACTGAATAGACCTAATAAGTAAAACATTATAGAATTGTGTTTTCTGTGTCATTAATGTTTTACTGTGTCCTTGGTCCTTTGATATGAGACTTATATCCGATCGCTTAAGAATTGCTTAATTAGACTAGTGTCTTGAGCTATCGATGAGTGTAGTGTAAAGACATTAGTTGGTTAAGTATGACTTTCGTTGGAGAAGATAGTTAGTCCAAAGATTATCATTGCCCCTCTTAATTAAGTGATGATATTAGTGGGCCCCTTGATAAAGCAAAGTTATAATGTGCACAATGTGATTTGAGTTAAGTCACATATTTGTAACTAGCTTAAAGAGATCAAGAAATGAATACTAATACAAAGATGACACAATACTACTTTGTGTGTATTCTTAATATCATGAGGCAAGGGACGGACACAAGTGGTGCACTCCATCACTAAATGGATCGGGTTTTTGTTCGAGTGGAATTAAGACATCTAACTAATTGGGAGCTTTAATGTGTAGCTAGATACCGCTTATAACTTGTGATATTATGCTCTTAATATCACTGCCAACTTAGTTTAGATCCTTCCATTGGTCACACCACAAAACTGGGAAACAAGAAATGGGTTTTTCAGTTCATAAGATGTGTCGGATTTCATGTAGAAAATAAGACACATGGGGTGAACAAGCAAAATCAAAATTATGTTGTGATTGATAACAATATTAGAATCTAAATTAAATTCATATGTGATGTAAATATTATGGGGTGTAATGATTTATCATTACATAGGATAATATGTTACATAAGTTATGAACTTACTACTAATCCCGAAATGTCAAATTTTGTAGGGGTTAAACCAAAATTTGACTAGTCTGCAGTACTGTGCAAAAACGGTCGACCTCTAAACGATAAGCGGTCGACCGAATGTGGCACGGTCGACCAAAATGTTGGACGGTCGACCGGATGTGTCTCGATCGTAACGGGAATTTCTACTGTTCGTTTTCGGTCGACCGAAGTGTATCGGTCGGTCGACTGAACATTGCGATGAAATATTTATGTTATGAACGGTCGACCGAGCTTATGAACGGTCGACCGAAACTTGGTCTGAACGGTCGACCGAACCTCCAAACGGTCGACCGATCCAGACGGTTACTGCAGAATTAATTAGATCATGCATGGAATTGGTCCATAATTGATTTAATTCGTGGCTAAGATTATTTGTTAGCAAATAATGGATGGTTAGATTGAAGTTTGCATGAAATCATGAGCAAGAGGTTGCACATGAATAGGTAATTTGGAGAGAACTTATAAATACAAGTTTATCTCATTACCTTATTAATTAATTTATTATCTTCTTATGCAAACTTCTCTCTCCATAATTCTCCACGAATTTCACCTTAATTCTTGAGTTTAGTTTTAGTTTTCAGAGATCTTCTTCTCAAGGGAACTAAAGAAGGGTTAGTAACTAGATTCTAAACCCTATTGGAGATTGAGAGGCTAGCTCTTCTCTCTCCAATCTTGTTTAGAGTTTGGTGAATTCTCGGAGGCATCCGGCGCAGCGACAAGCATCCTCAACATCTCCGGATCTTCAAGAAGTTTTAGAGAACTTCTAGGTATGAATTTCGGAGTCCCATGTTTGTTTTAATAAAAATTTAAAACTAATTATTGAAACAAACCGATGCATGCATGAAACAAATCATAGAAAATTATAATTGATCCTTATTGTACATAAAAATTTCGAAAAGATATATGTACAATTAAACTAGAAATCCTGCAAAGTATCCGGCTATCCGATAGGTGTTCGGTGAACCGAACTGGGTAGATTTCGGTTAACCGAAATAGGTTTGGTTTATCGAGAAATGACGGGACAGAATCCTAGTGCTCAAGTTTACATAAAACTTTATGGACTCAATAAATATAAAGTTACATGTCTTGGTCCAAAGCTTTGATTACAAGTCTTGAGTCTTGATGTCTTTGTCCAAATGCTCATCTCCTTGATTGTCTTGATCAACCTATTAAGATGATTGCAAGTATGCAAACATATATGCAATGCATGTAATCATGTTTGCTCACTTTGATTGATTAGGTTGATTGATTAAGCTTAGTTTAATTAATCATCAAAATTAATATAGATTAAGGCCAAAAAGCCACCAATCTCCCCCTTTTTTATGATGGCAAATCTATATCTTAATGCTTGAGTTTCAATTTAAGTTCTCCCCTAATCTATATGATTGCTCCCCCTTCATATATGTAAACTATGCATGTATAAGATGCTCCACCTAACAATGTGCATAGTATAGAGTAAATTGAAGCTCAATCCTTATCATTCTCCCCATTTGACATCAATCAAATGCAAACACTACAAGCATATGATGTAAAGGTATAGGATTTCATAATTCTCCCCTTAATTAGATACTATAACATTATATGCTCCCCCTATCACTAAGGCCTAAAAGCAATGAGGTATGATATCAATTAAGCATGTAATATCCCTAGATTAGAACCAAATGTTAATATAGACACGATTGAGAGGACTTAAAATATTACCCAACTTTTGATCCTCGATTTTGTATTGGTTCCAATCTCCTTTCGATAGTGACGACGGCTTTATCAATTTGATCCAAATGATTTCCTTGAAGCTTGGAATCGATCTTTTGTAGCTTGAGCCGATCACTATCGATTTTCCTTCTAAGTACCTACAAGTGAAGATTTTGGTAGCCAAACAACTTTGGGTCCTTTGACATTAATCTTTGGTACACAAACCATTATGGTCTTAGGTGCCCAAACACTTGAAGAACTTTTATTCACAAAGAAATGCTTTCCATTCATAGTAGTGTGAATAACATGGTTTTTGTAGTTGTTAACAAAATAGTCTACACCATGCTCATCTAAAGATTGTTTTTGACTCCCTATGAGCATATCAAGCATTTTCTTTCCTCTTGTGAATTTTCCAAGATCCTTTTGTAATTGAACATTCTTAGCAATTAGATCTTGAATGTCATTACTACATAAAGGTTTTGCATTTAGAGTTGTAATTTCATCAATCAATTGAGTGTTCTCTAATGCAATTTTATCATGACTAGAAAGCAATTCATTCTTCTCATTCATGATAGATTCAATTTGAGATTGTAGCTCATTGATTTTCTTTCTTGCTAGTTTATTCTTTTGACAAATTTTCTCAAAATTTTCAAGCAATTCATTGAATTCACATTGAAGTTCATTATATGCATTTGAATTATTTGAATCAATTGAATCGCGACTAGAGCAAGAAGATACCTCACTTTCGTCATCTTTTATTGCCATGAAGCACATCGAGGCGAATTCACCTTCAATTGATGAAGATGATGAAGTGTCTCAAGTAGCATTGAGCGCTTTCTTCTTCTCTTTTGTCTTGCTCTTCTTCTCTTTTCTCCTTTCTTTCTCTTCTTTGAGAAACTCCTTAAATTGATGTGTCACCAATTGTTCCTCGATGTCACTATCTCCTTTGATCGAATTGGCGACGGCAAGTAGCCCTAAGGATTTCTTGACTCTCTTCTCATTGCGGTCTTTCATTTGTATCTCATATGTCATGAGACTACCCATTAGCTCCTCAACAGATAATTTGGTAAGATCTTGTGCTTCTTCGATGGCGGTTGTTTTCTCCTCCCAATCGTCGGTGAGTGGCCGAAGAATCTTTCGAGTCATTTCTCTCTTGCTAAAATCCTTGCCAAGTGCTTTAAGAGAGTTAATGATCTCGGTGAAGCGAGTGTGCATCTCGCTTATGGTTTTACCGGATTGCATACGAAATAATTCATATTTATGCATAAGCAAATTAATCCTAGTTTCTTTCAATCTAGTTGAACTCTCATGATGCATTGCTAATGTATTCCAAATATCATAAGCACTTTCACAACCTCTTATCTTATTGTATTCCCCTTCATTTAACCCACAATACAAGATATTCATAATGCGGGAATTCATCTCCGCTTCCTTAATTTTGAGTTTTGTTAAGGATACAATTTCATCATCATTAGGAGGTGTATATGAGTTTAATATGAATGTCCAATATTTCAAATCATTTGATTGCAAATATATTCTTATTCTTTTCTTCCAATAGTCATAGTTTAACCTCATTGAACAAAGGTGGCTTAGATGTAGATAATCCTTCACAATGATTAGAAGTAGATGTCATGCTAAATTACGATTAAGTAAATGAAATTAGCAACCTAATGCTCTTATACCAATTGTTAGGATCTATGGTCATCTAATTGCTACAAAAAATGCGGAATTAAAATGCTAAGTGAAGGATTAAGGAAAGAGACAATGCAAACCACAAAATCGTTGACACCGAAGTTTAGAGAGGTTCGGCACCCACACCCGGGTCCTAGTCCTCCTCGCAAGCCTCGCTTGATCCCCCGAGCCTCGCTTTCGGTTCAACTAACCGATCTCCGTTCCGGGCCGAGATCAACGCCGTTTACAACACTGAGCCTCACGAACAATCCTCGTCTCGCTTGTGTCTCCTCTCACAACACGAGAGGGAGCTTCCTCGAAGCTTTTACAACTCTTTGATTCTTTGATGTGGAATTTCAATCACACTCTAACAAACACTCTATACTTGAGCACACTTGGATATGATATTGAATTGGATATGCAAGTGGTGAAGTTTAGGCTTGAGTGCTGTGAGTTGAGAGCTTGAAGATGGAGAGGATTTGGCTTTGAGTATTGGACAGATAACAAGTGTTCAAGATCATCAAAGCAACCAAATGATGTCCTATTTATAAGCCTTCAATCTCATATAGCCATTTAGGAGTGGGTGGGGAATGGACCAATGAGAAAGCAAGATGTGACTTAAGCTCGGCCAGAAATCGAGACAGATTCGGTCGACCGTTATCCACACGGTAGTCTGAAACATTGGTCTGAACTATGAACTCGGTTGACCGATTATGTATCGGATCACCGTTCACCAACCTCCAGTAGCTTTTATCTATTTAGCCCTAATTAAATTCGGTTCACCGAAGTCCATTCGGTTCACCGTTCCAAGGTGGACAGTAGAATTTATTGGGCTCTGATCTACTCAAGTTCGGTTGACCGTGTATACTTTGGTAGACCGAAGTAGCACGGGTATTCCGCTGACAATGTGTGGGAAATTGTTTAACGGTCAAGTGTCATGTTTAAATAGTCGTTGGGCTCCTAAAGCCAATATGGATTCGGTAGACCGAAGTGTGTGCGGTCGTCCAAAGTGGGTCAAGTTAATTGGGCACTAGGGTCTTGATTTGAATGCGACCGTTGGAGCAAAGTCCAAAACCGATCCAGGGCTATTCGGTCGACCGCAGGTGTTTCGGTCTTCCGTAGGGGCAATTCCAGAGAACACCTAAGTTTCACTGTTGGGAAGTATTCGGCTATCCGATAGGTGTTCGGTGAACCGAACTGGGTAGATTTCGGTTTAGCCGAAATATGTTTTGTTTACCGAGAAATGACGGGACAGAATTCTAGTGCTCAAGTTTACATAAAACCTTATGGACTCAATAAATATAAAGTTACATGTCTTGGTCGAAATCTTTGATTACAAGTCTTGAGTCTTGATGTCTTTGTCCAAATGCTCATCTCCTTGATTGTCTTGATCAACCTATTAAGATGATTGCAAGTATGCAAACATATATGCAATGCATGTAATCGTGTTTGCTCACTTTGATTGATTAGGTTGATTGAATAAGATTAGTTTAATTAATCATCAAAATTAATATAGATTAAGGCCAAAAAGCCAACAAGGACGCCCCCTCCAATGAAAGGACGTCCTAACCAGACGCCCCAATTTTTTTTTAATTTTATTTAAGTTTTGTTATTTTAAATAATTTCAGGTTCCGTTGCAAGATTTTGGTGGTGATGGATTGGATTATAGTGACCTTTTTTTAGTACAGAAGTATTTCCAACAATAGAAAACACAAGTAAATGGGTGAAAAAAGTTGTCATCGGAGCCGGATTTTTTTTGGAATACCATCCTACAAATCAAAAAACAGATAATCGGATGGATTCTTATCTGAGATGCGACCTCAGAAATGAAATGAGTTCTCGTGATATGGATATTGCACTATGGATGAAAACGAAAAGAAGGGGTTGTGATTGTCGTTTTTTGATAAAGGTGGTCGAGCGACGTGACCGTGATAGATGGGTCGTAGTTTCTAATAGTACTCATGGGAAACACAACCACAGACTTACAATTTATCCAGAGGGTCACCGACAGATCAGCGGTCTTAGTCCTAAGATCGAAAAAATTGTTTGTAATATGACTGAGGTACAAGCAAAATTGTATGATTTTGTGACCCTATGTATGTGTATATTTTAATTTTTTTAATACAAGTATACATAATCGATTTTATATTTTCATTGATTTTATATACATGTCCATGTTTATTCTAATATCATGCATTACTACACATATTCAAAAAAACAAAAGAGAGATGATCATACCCAAAGGTTCTCTAAAGCCTTTTAGAAGATCCGATATTCCGTTGCTAGTCGAATCGTCTGCCGATTCGCCTCCAAGTGTTCACCAAACTCTAAACAAAATTAGAGAGAAAATAAGCTAGTCAATCAATCTCTAATTAAGCTTGGAATCTAACTAATAAGCCTTCTAAAGGCTGTTGAGATTTTAATCTCCAAAATTTAAAACTATTAAGAGAATTTTCGTGGTGATTAAGGGAGAGATTAGGGAGAGAGAATTTTGTATTAATTCTTATGAAACAAGTAGGGCAAGTGGACATATTTATAGCCTCCAAAATAACCCACATCAAGAACTATTATCTAGTCACGATCTCTTGTTTTTTCTCTCCTAAAATTAATCTCAATTTTCCACATAAGCATCCTAAAAAAATGTTTGATTAAATCTAGAATTAATCCAACTCGTGATCTAATTATTCTCGTAATAATTCAGGCAAAAATCATATTGTTCGGTTAACCGATATTTCCACTCGGTCTACTGAACCATTCAGTTATACGCAAGTTCCGATGACCATGAGCTTGACAGTCGACCAAATATTCATGAGAAAATTCCCTTGAAAAGTCTGGACGATCCACGTCTTGCTCCGGTCGATCGTTGACTCACAAAAAATTCTCCTGGTAAATCTCATCGGACGACCGTGTCACTTTTGGTATACCGAAATATCCCAAAGAAAGCTCCTGGATATTTCCTTTCGGTTGACCGTTTACGCCCGATTGACCGAACCCAATTGTCCAGGCACTCCAAACAATTTTGGTCAACCAATCGCGTTATCCAATCTTCGTTCGGTTGACCGTTCCAAAGAAACCTCAGTCGACCGAATCCAAAACGGTGGACCATTTTGACTGTGATTTTGCATGTCAAATTTTGGATTTATATCCAACCAATTTTGATCTTTTGAGAGTTTTAGCAAATTCATATCTTATTTAAAATATTTTCTTATGTAATAGTTAATTATTACACCCCATAATATATACACGCATATGAATTTATCCATGATTCTAATTATGTCATTTTTCGTGACATATTGATTTTATTGATTCACCACATTTGTCTCTTTTTCACATGAAATCCGACAAATTCTATGAACTCAAAAATCAAGCTTCTTGTTTCTCAGTTTTGTGGTGTGACCTATAGGAGGATCTAAGTCAAATTGGCAGTGATATTAAACACTTAATATCTCAAAATATAAGCGATATCTAGCTACACATTATAGTTACTCAATTAGCATAGATTTCTTGTTCCACTCGAACTAAACACGATTCATTTAGTGATGTTAGTGCATCACTTGCGTCCGTTCCTTGCCTCATGATATTAAGAATATATACAAAGTAGAAATGTGTCACCTTTGTATATTATATTCATATATTGATCTCTTTAAGCTAATTATAAATATGTAACTTAACTCAAGTCACATTATGCACGTTATAATTTTGCTTTATCAAGAGACCCACTAATATCATCACTCAATTAAGAGGGACAATGACAATCGTTAGACTAACTATCTTTTCCAGCACAAGTCATGTTGAACCAACTATGACCTTTATCACTATACTCATTGATAACTTTTGACAATAATCAAATCAAACACTTCTTGAGTGAAAAGATACAAGTCTCATATCCTAGGATCTGAGACACAATAAAACATTAATGATACGAAACACAATTCCATAATATTTACATGTTAGGTCTATTCAATATATAAAAGTAATCTTTTCCTCTTTTCTAAACTCGCGTCGTCAATTATGGGGGCTACTATTCGTCGCCGAAAACTACTTAAATCGCCCCCAAAAATTACCTTTTTGCCCTTAACAAATCAATTAATACCCATTTCGTCATGTGTCTTTAAACAAGGTTTTTAACTCAGTTTTACTCACATTCCTAGTACCAACACCACGAAAATGTCTCGAGAAGCACCTGGATCCGGCGAAGTAATAGGGGCGGATTTTGTTTTCGACTCGGGCGTATGGATACGATGCCTCCACATATGTGGAGGCGTGTTAGTCAGACGCCTCCACCAAGGTGGAGGTGTTTTGGGCAGACGCCCGTTTTTTTAAAAAAAATTAAAATTTTCTGTTAAATTAATTTTTTTCAAGTTCCGCTGCAAGATTTCGGTGGTGATGGAGTAGATTATAGTGAGCTTTTTGATAGTAAAGAAATATTTACAACAATCGAGGAAGCTTGTAAATGGGCGAAACAAGTTGCAGTAGGAGTTGGATTTTTTTGGGTTATATCATCATACAAACCAAAAACAGATAATCGGATGGATTGTTACCTGAGATGTGATCGCAGACGTGAAATGAGTTCTCGTGATGCGAGTATTTCACTGCGAAAGAACACAAAAGGAAAAGGTTGTGGTTGTCGTTTTTTGGTAAAAGTGGTTGAGCGACGAGATCGTGATGGATGAGTCATTGTTTCTAGTAGCACCTATGGGCAGCACAACCACGCACTTGCAGTTTATTCAGATGGTAACCGACAGGTCCGCGGACTTAGTGCTGGAGCCAAGCAAATTGTTCGTGATATGATAGTAGCACAAGCAAGATCACGTAACATTTAGTTGGCGGTAAAGGAGAAATTCCCGGATGATAATCCCAATCAAAGACACATTTATAACTTCAGAGAGTACATGAGGATGACGAAATCTGAAGACAGGAATCTCACGCAACAGTTTCTCAGGGAGGCAGTGCAGCATAAGTATTTGCATTGGATTGTGGCAGATGAAGAAACTAATGTCATCACTCACGCATTTTTGGCACATCCGACTTCAGTTCAGTTGTTGTGTACATACCCATTCGTAATCTGCCTGGATTCGACGTATAAGACGAACAAGTACAAGATGCTTTTGTTTGAGATGGTTGGGGTTACTCCAACAAACATGAATTTCCTCGTCGGATATGCGATTTTGCAGGATGAGACCGAGTCTAATTACCGGTTGGTGTTGGAGAGACTGCGAGATCTGTTATTGGATATTGTTAGCCTGACTACAATAATAACGGACCGAGAGATGGGTCTGATGCGACCCGTGGTAGAGGTTTTTCCTGAGTCTGCTCATTTACTATGCACCTCGCATATCAACAAAGACGTGTACAACTACACATACCATGTATTCGGCAAGGACAAGCAGCTTGCAGAGAGTTTTAGGCGTGGAAGGTGGAGGAGAGTCATGCTTTCTGATTCACAGACGGATTATGATAGAGCTGTCCGTGATCTGAAAGATTCTTACAAGTCATGACCAGTGCTGATGGAGTATGTGCAAGAGACGTGGTTGGTGCATAAAGAAAAGTTTGTGTTTAATTGGACAAATAAAGTTCTTCATTCAGCAACACTACGAACTGCAGGGTGGAAAATGCACATTCGACTCTGAAAGAGTGGATCACTACATCGACTGCAGCTATTGAAATGCAGCTGGCAAATATTCGGAACTTTCTTGAAGATTCGAGACGTCGAATTGTGGTAAACTACATAGGTCCTTTGTTACAGCATATAAATGGCCTAGTTTCGCATCGCTGCTTGTCGTTATTGACTCAGAAATTGAGGATAATGCAGGACTTAAGTAATGAAGTTGAATATCGTTTCGGGTGTGCTTTTCTTACATCACATGGGATTCCTTATGCATGTATCATGTACGAGTGTTTTGCATCAGGTGATGAAATTTATTTAGAGCAGATTCATCCATTCTGGAAAATACTTGTCATTGGAGAAGGAGTCCAAATGTCAGAGTTTGTGGATCAGTCAGCACAAGACGTCGAGCATTTTCGGAAGCTCGTTGATGAGATTTCGGAGAGCGACCCTACAGTAATTCGTAGTGCCTCTCGTATTTTATATGAACAGTTACACCCCGATCAGTGGAACTATTAAGAACTCGCACAAAATACTAAGGTACGAGGTCGACCTAGGGGAAAGTCGACACGTCGGGACCCGAGTACCTTCGAGTATGCTGAGCGAGGTCGTGGTCGGTCTGGCAGTAGTGGGAGCAGGGGTCGTGGTCGGTCTTCCAATTCGTCTCGATCGTCCGTGAACACGGGCACAGGATCTAGTATGACGCTATCTTTGTTGTTATTTAATATATATCACTAATCTAGATAGAGTTGAATATATTATCTCCTAATTTTGTTGTTTTAATGAATTGCTATTTATCTATCTTACATTGTCCAGATGGATTGACGTTGATAATTTCCCATATGTTGATAGACTGTCAGGAATCATTTTACCATTTCTAGAGAGGTGGAATGACGTATGTGCTTATGGCAACTGTGGATTTCGATGTGTTGCCGATGTCTTCCATGATAGTCCAGACAACTGGTCGTACGCCCGTCGTGCGATTTCTAATGAGATAGGTGCACATCCTATTTATGAGATTGTCTATTTCGGCAATGTGGTAGAGGCTCGTCAACGAATTGATTGGGGCGGGGGAGCTTGTGACGAGGATCATTATATGGAGGTTTTGGCCAACGTGTTTCCGATTGCTAATTTTTACAAGTGTGTGGTCATGTATTTCTCAATGGGAACGGATGGTTCGTTGTTCCCGTGTCTTACTGTGCTACCTTGGGAGAGTCTATCTGCCATGACGAGGCCTGTCAGAGACTTGGTCATTGCTCATTTAGGGAGTTACAGACATTTTATTCGTTTGGAATTAGCTGATGATTTCCCAGTACCTCCTATAGCGACCTTGTGGTATCAAATGCGAGATGAGAGTATTGTTGGATGGGAGGATCAGTACGAAAGTAGAATGACGTATTGGAACTGGTTACGTAGTACATATTGATTGTAATTTGTAGTGTATAATATATCGTGTATTGGTACTTATATATTGTTGTTCTTTTACCAGATTTTAAATTTAAGTGTTATTTGATATCTAAAGAAATAAGTACAAAATATGTTCGTGAGAAATAAATATTAAAAATACGATAGTCAAAGAAATAAGTAGAAGATATGTTCGTAAGAAATAAATAATAAGAGTACACAGATAAGCATAAGCAAATACCAACAAATATAGTAATAGTGCAACATATAATAAAACAATAGTAAGAGCAAGTGAACTACAGCTCAGCATTCGAATCATGGTCCGAAATGCCCAACTCGTTGTTCCAATCCTCGATGAGGCGACCCAAATCTGCACATGCAAGTCTCGTATCCTCAGTCCACATCCTGTCTCTCTGTCGCAAGAACGGCTGCGTACGCCGTATCGCCCTACTCATCCACTATATGTAACATAAAAATTAGCGAACATTAACAATAATAACAAAATATACATTACAATTACAAATAAAATTAGATAAACTTACCGCATCGGCACATGTCCTATCCAACAGTCTCTCCGGTCTCGGAATGATACCACGTACGATAAGTGGATGTGAGCACCTACCGAACCACTGCAAATAATCTGCATCACAAGTGGAGGGGTCGCGGTTACGACTCAGATCGTCCAAGTGAAGTCGTCCTACTCTCGGAAATGTCCTCCAAACCGATTCCGCGAACAAAACGTTATGTCTAACGTCGTACGTCGTCGCAATCGCAGACCGTACTGCATGCTCGGGCGTCGGGATGTCAACCAGGATCACCTGAACGTAACCTAACTGACATAACACGCGATCAGGTAAATAAGGCTCTATGATATCTCTATAACGAATAACGCCCATAAATGTAGTCCTCGGCACAGCTACAGCAGGCTCATGACCATACGGCAACCACTCCACCTAAACGTTTATACGTTAATAATAATATAGTTGAAATTTAAATAAACGTGAATGATATATACATTATATACCTGCGATGCAGTCATCTCATCTAGCCGTCTACGAATAGAAAGAAGTCGACTCTCGCTCTTATCCTCGGCCCGGACAGCCCACATACGCGAACGAGGATGACCACGCTCAACAATCTTCCGATCACGATGTGGGCGGAAAGCAGGAAAATACTCATATATCCAAGCTTGCAGCAGTGTAAGACAACCCGTAATTTGACCACAATCAGCACGACTAGATATGCCCAGCTAGCGATACAGATATGCCAACGTCGTCGACCCCCATGAGTACTGACCAATGGTATCTAGGTCCTTCGCCTCCAATAGGTCGCGTGGTCTGACTCTGGAACCGTTCTTGTCGACAAACAAGATGCAGCCTAGCAATAAGAAGAGGTAAGCAGTCATCTGTGTATCCTCAGTCCGTGGTGGTCGCCCCCGTCTGCAACACTCATCCACAACATCGATACTAACACCACCGCCACTCCAAAATGAGTTATCCCGCCCAAGACCCTCCAGGCTGACACCCAACAACTCAGATACAAATAACTCCAGCTCAGATGTCGGTGCCTGCGCACTGATCATAGGACCCTCAACAGGAATGTGCAGAATCTGAAAGACGTCTTGCAACATGATCGTCATCTCTCCGAACGGCAAGTGGAAATCGTTGGTGTCAGGCTGGCACCGCTCCACGAAAGTCGAAATCAACGGCATGTCAATGCAGGAAAACATGTTGTACGGCAAGTGACCCAATCCACTGTCACTAACGGTCGTCGTCATATCATAAGTCATCACTGAACGTCAAGCCTGCAATGTCGTACAGGCTCTGCGCCAATTATGGCACTTCAAAACCTTCTGATCCTCGTCATCCCAGATGCGTCTGGCGATAGGGCCTCCGAAACCCGGAATGACGCTGCCATCTAGAGGACCACTGGGCATCATATCCGTGACGATTCAAGACTCGTCCTCACCCCTCTTCTTCTTCTGAGCTTGGGCGTCTGCAGTGCACGAACTCGAATAACCGGTCACAAATCGGTCATCTCGACCCTTCCTAATGACCCACTCAGCCGAAGGACTACAATCTCGCCGCCGTCCCAGACTGTACTGATGTATTGCCTCCTCCTATGACCCCAAGTCATACCTCCCCCCATCGTCACTCTTGTCGTGACTTCTCAACTCATCTGAATCATCCTCGCCTTCGAAAGAATCCACATGTGTCTGACGAAGACGTAAAAGATATCTCTCTCCTAACTGAAGCAAAAATACCCCGTCTACGTGGATGACGAGGACCTGACTCATCTGCTACACTATGTACCACGCGTAAGGGAATTGATTTCCCTTTTCCTCCACGGTAACCCGATGACTATTAATTCAATTTTAAAAATAAAATTTTATTAATTGATTTACTAAAATATTTAAACTAATTATTAACTTAATAATCGATTTATTTAGCAATTATCACAATTAATCAATAATCCTTTACTAAAATCGTACACAACTAATTATTTACATAATAAATAATTTAGTTAGCTATTATCACAACTTTTAATCAATAATTCCTTACTAAAATAATATAATTAATTATTAACTTAATAATCGATTTATTTAGTAATTATCACAATTTATAATCAATAAAGGATTTAGTAAACTAATTTAATTCATTATTAACATAATATTCAATTTATTTTAAATTTATCACAATTTATAATCAATTTAAATAAATTTAAAAAATAAATTGGGGCGTGTACCGGAGACGCCCCAACACTCGGGGAGGCGTCAGCTAGAGTTGCCTCCCCTAGGTGGGAGGCGGCTCCCGCAGACGCGTTGCCCTATATTTGGGCGTCCGCGGGAGACGCCCCACCCAATTTTATTTTATTTTAAATTTAATTAAAAGAAACAATGCAATTTACCAGATTTGAGTAATCTGGGGCGTCCGCTGGTTCTTTTCCTGGCCTCCGAGACATTATATCTCATGAATAGAAGAGTAATATGAAGAAAGAGTGGTGTTAGAAGAGTGAAATGAAGAACTATATAAGTAGAAATGGTAGAAGGGCAAAATGATAATCTGTACGGGAAATTTAAGTAGTTTTACGGCGACGAATAACAGTTCAGTCAATTATTCGTAGAGCTACAACAATCGATGACCAACACAATAATCTTATCTCGGTAATTAACGTTCCATTTTAATTAACATGATTATGAATATCTTTTGATTTATGTAAATCATTATCTTTTAGAGGTCTACGGTTAAGGACCAAGCACTTCTTCACTAACACTTCCAAAAGACGAATACAATAATCAAAGAACAAAATGTTTGCACATCCAATTCATAATAATTGACATATAAAAGTAAAACTTTTAGAACACATTCCTTTCAGAAACCACGTAACATCCTGTTGGCAGTAAATGAGAAATTTCCGCAGGATAATCCCAATCAGAGACACATTTATAACATCAGAGAGTACATGAGGATGACGAAATCTGAAGACAGGAATCCCGCTCAGCAGTTTCTGCATCTGGCAGTGCAGTATCAGTACTTACATTGCATTATGGCGGATGAAGAAACTAATGTCACCACTCACGCATTTTTGGCACATCCGACGTCAGTTCAGTTGTTGAGCACATACCCTTTCGCAATCTGCATGGATTCGACATACAAAACCAACAATTACAAGATGCCTTTGTTTGAGATGGTTGGAGTGACTCCAACAAACATGAACTTCCTCGTCGATTGTGTGATTATGAAGGATGAGACCGAGTCTAGTTACCGGTGGGTGTTGGAGAAGTTGCGAGATCTGTCATTGGATATTGTCAGCCCGATTGCAATAATAACGAACCGGGAGTTAGGCCTGATGCGACCAGTGAGAGATGTTTTTCCGGGGTCTACTCATTTACTTTGCACCTGACATATCAACAAAGACGTGTACAACTACGTATACCACGTATTCGGCAAGAACAAGAATCTTGTAGAGAATTTGAAGAGTGGAAAGTAGAGGAAAGTCATGCTTTCTGCTTCACAAAACTGAGTATGATAGAGCAGTCCGTAATCTGAAAGATATTTTTCACTCTTACAGAGCTATCATAGAGTATCTGGAAGACACGTGGCTAGTGCATAAAGAAAAGTTTGTGTTGAATTGGACGAACAAAGCTCTCCATTTCGGCAACACTACAAATTGTAGGGTTGAAAACGCTCAGTCGGCTCTGAAAGAGTGGATCATTACATGGACTATAGCTCTGGACACTCTTTTCGACCGCGTGAACGCGACTATTGAAATGCAACTGACGAATATTCGGAACTTTCTTGAAGAGTCGAGACGTCGAAATTTGACTAATTACATAAGTGCTTTGTATCAGCATATAAACGGTCGAGTTTCGCATCACTGCTTGTCATTACTAAGTTAGGAGTTGAAAAGAATGCAGGACTTAAGCAATCAAGTTGAATATCGCTGCGGATGCGCTTTTTTGACATCACATGAGATTTCTTGTGCATGCATGCACGGTTGTATTGAGTCAGGTGAACCAATTTATTTAGACCAGATTCATCTATTCTGGGAAACACTTGTCATTGGAGAAGGAGTCCAGATGCCAGACTTTGTGGATCAGTCACCACAAGACATCGAGCATTTTCGGAACCTCGTTGATGAGATTTCGGGGAGCGACCATGTAGTAATTCGTAGTGTCTCTCGTATTTTATACGCACAGTTACACCCCGATCAGTCGAACTATCAAGAACCTGCACAAAATACTAAAGTACGAGGTCGACCAAGGGAAAAGTCGACACGTCAAGACCCGAGTGCCTTTGAGTATGCGGAGCGAGGTCGTGGTCGGTCTTCCAATTCGTCTCGATCGTCCGTAACCACGGGTGCAGATCTGGTATGATGATATGTTTGTTGTTATTATTATTACTTCGTTGTTTGTTGTTATTATTATATATAATTTTGCTATTTTTCTATCTTGTAGTGTCCGGACGGATTGACGTCGATAACTTCACATATGTTGATAGACTGTCAGGAATCATTTTACCATTTCTGGAGAGGTGGAATGACGTACATGCTGATGGTAACTGTGGATTTTGATGTAATTTGTAATGCATTTGTAATGTATACTGGCGGCTCTCGCAGACGCCCAACCCTAACGGGTGGGCGTCTCCTGGGAAGGGGCGTCTCCGGCAGACGCCCCCGCCTAGGAAAGGCATCTCCTAGCCAAACGCCTCAGCCTAAAGGTAGGCGGTTTAGCCAGGCGCTTGGCCCATGGCCCAAGCGTCTATCTAAGTCGCCTACCCCTAGGTGCGGGCGTCTGGCTAGGACGCTCCCACCAATGAAGGGGTGTCCTAGCCAGACGCCCCCACCTAGGGGTAGGCGTATGCGACTTAGACATACGCTCGGGACGGATTTTTTCTCTCTCCGATTACGTGACAGGATCCAGGCACTTCGCCAAACATTTTCATGGTGTTGGTACTGGGAAAGTGAGGAAAACTTTGGCAGAAACCTTATTTTAAGAGACGAGATGAAATGTGTATTAAATGAATTGTGAAGGGCAAAATAGTAATTGTTTGGGCAATTTAAGTAATTTTCCGACGACGAATAGTAGTTCTCTTGAAGAATTCAGTGTTTTGGCTGAAGGGAATGTGTTCTAAAAGTTTTACTTTTAAATGTCAATTATTATGAATTGAATGAGAAATCATTTTGTTCCTTGTTTATGTTGTTATTCGTCTTTCAGAAGTGTTAAGGAAGAGACTCTTGGCCCTTAACCATAGAGCTCTAAAAGATATTGGTTTACATAAAACAAAAGATATTCGCAATCATGGTAATTAACATGGGACATTAATTACCGAGTTAAGATTGTCGTGTTGGTCATAGATCATTGTAGCTCTACAAGTGAGTGACGACACGGGTATGCAAAAGAGGAAAATATTACTTTTGTATACTGAATAGACCTAATAAGTAAAATATTATAGAAATGTGTTTCTGTGTCATTAATATTTTACTGTGTCTTTGGTCCTTTGATATGAGACTTATATCTAATCACTTGAGGAATACTTAATTAGATCAGTGTCTTGAACTATCGATCAGTGTAGTGTAAAGGCATTGGTTGGTTAAGTATAACTTTTGTTGGAGAAGATAGTTAGTCAAAAGATTATCATTGCCCCTCTTAATTGAGTGATGATATTAGTGGGTCCCTTGATAAAGTAAAGTTATAATGTGCACAATGTGATTTGAGTTAAGTCACATATTTATAACTAGCTTAAAGAGATCAAGAAATGAATACTAATACAAAGATGACACAATACTACTTTGTGTGTATTCTTAATATCATGAGGCAAGGGACGGACACAAGTGGTGCACTCCATCACTAAATGGATCGGGTTTTGGTTCGAGTGGAATTAAGACATCTAACTAATTGGGAGCTATAATGTGTAGCTAGATACCGCTTATAGCTTGTGATATTAAGCTCTTAATATCACTGCCAACTTAGTTTAGATCCTCCCATAGGTCACACCACAAAACTGGGAAACAAGGAATGAAGATTTTGAGTTCATAAGATGTGTCGGGTTTCATGTAGAAAATATGACACATGGGGTGAACGAGCAAAATCAAGATTATGTTGTGATTAATAACATAATTAGAATCTAAATTAAATTCATATGAGATGTAAATATTATGGGGTGTAATGATTGATCATTACATAGGATAATATGTTACATAAGTTGTGAATTTACTACTAATCCCGAAATGTCAAATTTTGTAGGGGTTAAACCGAAATTTGACAAGTCTGCAAAATAGTGCACAAACGGTCGACCGGTTGGAGGTAAACGGTCGACCGATCGGTGCACGGTCGACCGGTGGTGTCCGGTCGACAGAACGCGTCTCGACCGATAACAGGTGAATTTCGTCTGTTCGAACGGTCGACCGAATGTGATCGGTCGGTCGACCGAACATTGCGATGAAATATTCTACTGTTGAGAACGATCGACCGAGTCTCAGACGGTCGACCGAAATCGGGTTTGAGCGGTCGACCGGACCTCGCAAACGATCGACCGATCAGACGGTTTTATGCAGAATTAATTTAAGAATTAATTAGATCATGCATGGAATTGGTCCATAATTGATTTAATTCGTGGCTAATATTATTTATTAATAAATAATGGATGGTTAGATGGAATTTTGCATGGGATCATGGGCAAGAGGTTGCACATGAATAGGTAATTTGGAGAGAACCTATAAATACAAGGTTATCTCATTACCTCCTTAATTAATTCATTATTTTTCTTAGGCAAAATCTCTCTCCATAATTCTCCACGAAAATTCCTTAATTCTTAAGTTTAGTTTTAGTTCTTCAGAGGTCATCTTCTAAAGGGAACTAAAGAGGGGTTAGTAATTAGATTCTAAACCCAATCGGAGATTGAGAGACTAGCTTCCCTCTCTCCGATCTTGTTTAGAGTTTGGTGAATACTCGGAGGCATCCGGCGCAGCGAGGAGCATCCCAACCATCTCCGAATCTTCGAGAAGTTTTAGAGAACTTCTAGGTATGAATTTCGGAGCTCCTTCATGTTTGTTTTAATAGAGTTTTGAAACTAGTTTGTTAAAACAAACCGATGCATGCAATAAATTCTAGAAAATTGAAAATTGATCCTTATTATACATGAAAATTCGAAAAATATATATGTATAATTAAACATGAAATCCTACATTGGCTCGTCAACCTCATACCCCCCTCGACAAACGAAACATAATCAGATTTTCCTTACCGTGGTGGTTCTTGTCTATGACATGTACCAAGATGTTTTTGGTGTTTGTTTTTGTTTCTTGTAACACTCTTGTCTCGGACAAATTTTGTTCTCAATTTGGATGTTATGTCTTATAGCATTCAAACCAAGATTTTCAGAACCGAACCGGTCATCGAACCGATAAAACTCTGGTTTTGGTTCAACGTGGTCGAACCACGGTCCAACCACGGTTGAACTGTTGATGACGTCAGCATCACGTCATCATTTTTTAGACCCGAAGTTGGACCAGACCGAATAAATACTAACGGTTGGACCGGTGGTCGGACCGGTTTGAACTGATTTCTGTAAAACTATTTAATATATACATACCAAACATTAAATATAATACATGATATTAATCACAATTTACTTAATTCAGCAAATTTGTTATGTTTACTTAACTCAACAAATTTGTTATCTTTACTTAACTCGACAAAGTTGCTTGAATAAGAATTAGAGAAAACAATATTTGGATTAAGAATCTAAAATCCTCGTAATTTCTGATTTTAAAAAAATTAAGAATATTTGAAATATTTTTATGTCCGGTCCGACCACCAGGCCCAATCCGGTTCAGAACGGTTCGACTTGAGGCTCGATTTTTTGGCTGAACCGGCCGCCGGACCATTGGTTCCCGGTCCGACCGGGTCAAACCGTCTGGTCAGGTTCGGTTTTTAAAACCGTGATTTATCAATGAAATGACAAACTATCCGCACACAAAAAAGGTATATAATGGACCTACCCAACAACATTTGAGTTAGTTGGAGATTATTTGTGAAGTTATCCCAATCAAATCTTAAAATAAGAATCCAAAAAAGAAAAAAATTCAACCTTCTTCTCCTCCTCTCCTTATTAGTCCCTTCCTTCCCAAAGACCCAAACAAACAAACAAAACCTTGTTGTTGTTGTTTGAGTTGAGATCTGAGATCTGAAACCCAAAAAGATCCAAACTTTCCATCGGAAATGGTGTCGGCGGACTCCCATGAGATGACCATTCTCCCTTCCAACCCTAACCACGACGACTTCCAAAACGAAAAAGAAGAAGATCACCTTCCTCTAATCACCTCCGACGACGACGAAGTCATCCCTTCTTCTTCTTCTTCTTCAGGCAGCGTCCCCGGCGCCGTCTTCAACCTCGCGACCTCCGTCATCGGCGCCGGAATAATGGCACTTCCGGCCACCACCAAAGTTTTGGGTTTAATCCCCGGAATCTTCTTCATATTCCTGATGGGTTTCGTCTCCGAATTCAGTCTCGAACTTCTATTGAGATTCTCGATATCCACAAAATCCGAATCCTACTCCGCCGCCGTCGCCGCCGCCCTCCCCAAACCCTCCAAACTCGTCTCCGACCTCTGCGTCATTCTAAACAACGCAGGTGTTTTGATAGTTTACCTCATTATAATCGGAGATGTTCTTTCCGGCTCCAAACGCCACGTCGGCGTTCTCCACCAGATATTCGGTCCGGGATTCTACGACCACCACCGCGCCATTGTGGTTCTCATTACTCTCTTATTCTTTTTGGCGCCTCTCTGTTGTTTGCGAAAGATCGATTCTTTGGCTCCTTCTTCCGCCGCTTCCGTCGCTTTGGCTGTCGTTTTTGTGCTTGTTTGTTGTTTAATTGCGGTGGTTAAGGTTTTCAATGGAACTTTTAGGCCGCCGAGATTAGGACCTGATTTTCAATCCAAAGTTGCGGTTTTGGACTTGCTTGTTGTCATTCCGATCATGACCAATGCCTACATTTGCCATTTCAATGTGCAACCCATTTACAATGAACTCAAACACCCGTCGTTGGAGAAGATGACCAAGGTTGGGAGGATTACGATGGTGCTTTGCGTTGCCATTTATCTGTCCACTGCCGTCTCCGGGTATCTTCTCTTTGGGGACGATACCGAGTCCGATATTTTGACCAATTTCGATAAGGATTTGGGGGTTAGGTTTGGAACTGCGCTCAACTACATTGTCAGGATCGGCTACATTTTCCATCTCATTTTGGTCTTTCCAGTCATACATTTCTCGCTAAGGCAGACTGTTGCCGCTTTGGTGTTTACCAGAGAACAAAATTCAGCAGCAACACCTCATTCTCAGGATATCGCCCCGAAGAAGATTTGGGGTTTGACCGCTCTTCTGTTGCTGCTTATCTACATTGGATCCACAACCATACCTAATATTTGGGTGGCTTTCAAATTCACTGGAGCCACCACAGGGTTATCGTTGGGGTTCATCTTTCCGGCCCTCATCGCGTTGAGATTGAACAAAGAGGGAGGTACTGCTGGTCTTGAAAGAGGGGAGAAGATCGCGTCGTGGGTCATGTTGGTCATGGCCATTATTGTTGGTGTCATCGGAATTGTTGGCAACGTCTACAGCCTCAAAAGAAGCTCCGACTGATTCATTAATTGATTCATGGTCATCACAAACAAATGAATTCCCCACGAGTTCTTGGCTTCGCTTGATGATTGTTTGGTGATTGTGTCAATTCTTATGGGTGATTACAGGAAAATGGAGAAGAAGCTGCCGCAATGATATATCATGTCTTCAGACGATCTCAGATGAGAAGAATGGCCGGTGCTCTGGCTTTGGCTTCTCTAAGATGAGAAGGGAAGAGAAGTGGTTGAGGAATATATATTTTGTATGTAATGTATGTATGTATGTATGTATGTAATCCACCTTGGTGGACTTACTTACACATTGTGAATTCGACACAACTATTTCATTCTACAATATAGATTCTTTTTCGGGTGACTCGATCAGGTCGCACCTGAAATATTCACTGCTGCTGTTCCTGTAATTTAGGAGAGATTCTGAGAAGAAGATTTTATAATAATGATACTACTATTCTTCACACTTTGACTTCTTTTTAACTGATTCGACGTGCTTCAACAAAAATTATGTTTGTTTTGGTGGTTTGAATCATGAAGCGTATGGGTTGTTTAGATTTCAAACGTGGAGACAATAGAAGAGAACAAAGCTTTTAATTTCTCTTAATTGTGGTTGCAGTTCTCAAGAGCTGTCAGTATGTAACAGTGATCTTTGTCTATGCATGCCAGATATTATTTCAGTATTGTGCACACAAATGCTTCAAATGCAGCCTGAAGCTCTTCTAAGAGCAGCTTCTTTGACAAGGGTGATAATTAACTATTTGTCTTTGAATGTATGCCTTTTTGTGGTTACGTGTGTCATTTTTATCGCTCTAACTCTGATTATTCATTATGAATGATTTTAAACCTATGGTTTATGATGAGTTAGTATTGGATCAAGCGAGCCCATCATTTCCAAACAGAACATGAGCTTTTGTCTGAAAGTGGCCAGGCCTTGTAATATCATCATATCAGTCCTTTAAATCTGCATTACATATTTGTCCATAATTTCAGTTGAACAAATGTCCATAGCTATTTATGAAAGCAATGAAACAGATTGAACCTACCTGTCTAAATTACACTGTAAATGATTAACACTTAAACTTAACCTTAACTAGCATTTTGAACCTCCTGTTTTACAAAGCACAAGGGTTCATGCTAAAGATTATGGAAACAGGAATTTTGCTTTCACCCGTCCACTACCCCATCTTTGTTTCCTTTTCATTTATTTATTCAGGTTATGGTTTGTAATTTTTCTCTTTTGCGAAGTTAAAGTTTTGCTTCCCATCTTCTGTGGTGATTATGCTGCACTTTGTGCGGGAGTGCGGGAGTAGTAAAATATTTTAAGACGTGATTGTGATAACCCAATATAATATATAAACACATGGACGACCGAAAATAAAGTCTTTGTAGTGTGAAGTCACAGTTATTATAAAGGTGAAGTTGGTTAACATCTTTAGTCTTAGTGGTTAAGGTATGATTCCTAAAGTTCACCAAAACATGCTAAAGATGTTTATTGGAAGCAACTGAGCTCACTACGTCATTACCAATCAACATGCTAATGGCTCAAAAAACAGAACATGCTAAAGATGTTCTGAGCTCAACACCCACGTTTGGTTTTAATTCAACTGGCATGTCAAATTGCCAATCAACTTTTAATTCGCATTTAATTGTACATAAAAATTGCTTAAATTACAAGATTTATGTAGTAAAAACTATGAATCAAACAACTTCTCAGCCAGACTAAAATCTTAATATATTTTTTATCCCACTTCCATGAGTGCTACACTCTAAGGCTTTAAAAAAAACACCAGAGCCAATGAAATCAATAAATCAGCACAAAAATTTATTAATTTCATATCATCTGTTATAAGTTCGGATAACACAAGTGAAAATCAACTACGTATAAGCACACCATCAGTTATAAAATCTGATACTTTTCATATTTAGGATCATACAATCTCATTTTATTCCTCAAAATATTAGAGGCACAAGTGCTCTGATGTCTTCATCTCAGCCACCAAAACTGCCATAATATGTAAAAATTCAGTGGTGCTCGAGCAAGCGCCACAGGATATGTTATGCTATTTAAAAGGTGCACAAACATCACCTCACAACCACTCGAAAATGATAAATGATTAGATAGTAAACACAATCAGAACCTGATGTGATAAGTAGGCGCTAATTGTTGTCCAAGCTCCGGGGAATCCTGAAAGAACCACCAGAGTAAAGCATCTGATACACCGGTCGAGTTCTTATGGTTAGTATAGCGCTGAAAAGAGATCCTAACACGCACACTCCTGCTAGAACCTCGAACGTCAGTCTGAAGCACTGAGGTCCCAAGCAAGAAACGGTGGAATGCGGCTGTTTGGCGAACTCACTGTCATATACATATCCTGCAAGTATACCAGAGAAGAGAATGGCCCCAAGCGGGTTTCCGAGCAACATGAAATTGTAAATGACACCGAAATGCTTCAATCCAAAGAGCTCTGAGGCTGTTGGAATCATTACAGAGAATTGGACACCGTAGCAGACACCCAGCAAGGAAGTCGAGACATATATCACACTGCTCGGGGCGAAAGTGAAGAGAAGATAAATCAATACCATCACCGCTTGCGTGCATATCATCCAAAAAGGCCTAGGAAGCATTTTTGACCTGAAAGATATAATAAGATTAAAAAATTGTTCTCAAAGAGCTCATGAAGAAACACAAGAAAATTTCAAATAGGAAAAAAAAATCACTTCACAAATTGTTCGGAAACAACACCACCAACAAGCCGTCCCATGAAATTGAAAAAGCTGAATAGAGACAGAAGGATAGTGGTGTCATCGATTCCAGATGCAATTCCAACTTGGGCGAGGTTATTTAGAACCGTAACCCCTGAACCAACTCCGACGAAATATGCCATAAAGAGTAGCCAGAAATCAGCCTTGACGATGGCCTCACGGAACGTGAAATCTTCTCCCCTCCTCGGTCTCCTCTTCTTTCTAATTGCCCCTTCACCCTCTGCCAGAAGTAGGTCGATGTCAAAGGAATCATCCCCATCCATAAAACTTCCAAGAGTTGGAGCAGATGAGGAGTCAGGCAATAGCGGCTCCGTCTTCTCTGTATCTTCTGAAATAAGGCCTTCAGAAGATGTCGACGCACCAACATTAGTAGTGGACTTTTTTTGGTTGTACGGAAACAATGTCATCTTCAACGGAATAGCAAGGGGAGCGAGAATGATTAGCACCATCACGCCGATAAAGATATAAGAAATATACTCGGGAACAGAAAAGCCATCATCCAGAATCGTGGTAATGAGGAGATAGACACCCAGAACAACGCTGGCAATCTGAATAAACAAAAAGTGCCCACTCTCTCTTGTATTATTATTATCTTCCAAGGATGGTGTGCATGGCCTCACAAAGTACATCATAGACACGCAAATGGTGGGAATGCCGATCACAAGAAGCAGCAGGAGCTTAGACGATGAGCTCTGTAGAGCACCAGTGTAAACTTCAGTAAACACTGCAGCGCTTAATCCGACGTAACCCTTCAGAATGCCGGCAACAGTTCCCCTGCTGAGAGGAAAATTCCTCATGTTGGTTACGAGCACACCGGTACCCATCCATGCGCTTGCATTGGTAGCAAGGCACAATGCTGCCCATAGCTGGGGGGAAAAATACAGCGGTAACTAATTAGTTAACACGATTTATGCACTTCTTTTACAAATTATATGCTTTAGTATAAAAAATAATGCAGTCTATATTCAAGTGTTACCCTAAAATTCTAATTTGTTTGCTTAAGTCAGAGTCAGACAGACAATTACACATCTATATGTTTACTCTAAACATCATATGATGGTTGTTTCATTGTAGAATTATTTCAGGTAGCTGACCAAATAAATAATATGATAGATTGGTTGTTGAATCAAAACATGATTGATTGTTTGTTTGTTTTTTTGATTTTTTTTTTTTTGAAAAGAAATGTATCTGATGTCATTTAAAAAAGGGAAACCAAACCAAATCAAGAGAAGAAAAAGAAAATGAATCACCGTATTTAGAAATGGCATGTTAGATATTAAAAATATAAAGACGTTGGAGATCTCTGACCAGCCAGTAGGGTAATCCAGGAAGGGTTTGACTAAGCGCGAGCCAGAGAACAGAGTATCCAAGGAAAGAGAAGACGGCTCCAACCAAGAGCACAGACCAGGGAGGGAAGCGGTTGCAGAAGACTCCGGGGAGTATTCCGATGTTCTCTCCGATGTCTCCGGCGACTCCGAGAAGAGTGAGCTGAGATTGGGAGAAGCCAAGGATGGTCTTGAGGGAGTGGGAGTAGAGTGGGAAGGTGTAGGCGCTTCCGGCCGCCACTTGAACCCAAACTGCCGCTCCCAAACCCACCCACGGTGGTCGACTTCCACCCTTCACCATCCTAAAAGCTTCTTCTTTTTCTTTTCTTTTCTTTGCTTTGCTTTGCTTTGCTTGCTTTTTACTCTCTCTCTCTCTCTCTCTCTGCTAATAAATAATAATTATATTGAAGTTTGTTTTGCTTGTACATCATCATAAAACATCATAATTCCTAATAACCACCGCTTCACAATTATTTATGCTTGGGTCCTCCCGTCATTGCGTGAGACATGATTCGCACGACCAAAAAATTAGTGTTTGATGTCTGAATTCTAAATTCGTAATTTGCGCTTAAAAGTTTTGTTATACAAGTGATATTTTCCTTGTGATTTTCTTAGACGCTACAGTTGTAAATTTACCCTATGTTTGAAAGGAAAAAAACCCAACACAGGTAGCATATAACAGATTGACAGCTCTCAAAATCTTAAAACTTTACCTTTTATTTATGCTTGGGTCCTCGACTATTTTTAATCGAGTTGTATATGAGAAAGATATATTTACAAAACATTAAAAAATGTATCAAATAATCATATCATTTTTTAGAAAAATAAGACATCATTGGAATAAATAAATACGTAGATTTTACACTTCATTAACATGTTATTCTTGAATCTCAATGGTTGAGCAATAGGATTAGGCATGAAAGTTTGCAAAATAACACTTCATTGGACCTCTCCAATTCTTGATCGACTAGAGAGGATTGGGATTGGTGTTGTTGGGTTGGTATAATAACAATAATGGCTCTTTCACACGTGAAACGCGTTAAAAAATAATATATATATATATATATACATATAATATATAAATTTCCACTTAATTAATAGCCAAGACAGACAGACATACACAATATCTCATCTTACATATGCTTCTTCAAATTAACATCCATAGTTATATGCAGGTCGGACCCAAGTAGGCACAATGGAACATACGGCCCCTTGATTTGAATTGGTAAAATTTACTTAACATAGATAGGTTACATGACTCTCTTCGTACTCTAATAACCTTAAAAATCTTAAATCATTCTCTCCTCCTCCTAATTCTCATAAAACTTCATACCCACATCACTACAAGCTACAATCCTCACTAATTTCACAAACTAACTCTATCTCGTGCCCCTAGGTATTCTATACCTACCCACCTGTGTCGGTTTTGGGAGTATGGCATGGGTTACTTATAACAATTTAATGAAGCACAATTTCATTTTATAATAAACCATTAGTGACTAATACTTTTATAACAATTATTGGATTTATATACCAAAATTACTCTTGCCTACCTTTTACCACGAATTCGACGGTATTTACACGGAAGTCTCCGCCGGCGGAAAAAAACACTAATCTTTGAAGTGCTATTATAGTTATTTTTTCTTTAAAAACATTCACAATCAAATACTTGTGAAACTATAAAATTGTGTACTAAACATAAATATAGTTATTTCATCATATTTATTAATGACTATACTATTTCTCACAATCAGAAGTTCTTGAATGTTACAGAAATTTCGTGAGTATGGCTGGGAATCAGTTAAACCCTAATATCAAAAGTTTTAAAAAGATTAAAAGTTGAAAGTATTTATTTGATATGTTCAAAATGAAGGGGAATATCTAGATAATGTATCGCACCTTGCACTGCTTAGCAAAATGATGTTTTTGAAATAAGAAATAGAATGTTGCTAAGCATGGTTGGATCCATAATGGCAAAGGCAAGTTTGACGATCTCCTATTGAGGAGTGTCTTGGTTGTTGAGAAGAGAAGAAGTAGAGAAGAAAAACAATGATATTTATATTGCACAACTATTGTTGTTACAACACAAACTCATTACAAGATTCTTCTCCTCACTATAAAACTCACTCACACTCTACTACAAAAGGACTACACACTCACACTACTACACAAGACTCACTCTTTGTGTTGTGGAGAACTCTTCACTTGGATGGTTTAGAATGGGAGATGACACCCTTATTTATAGGTGTAAATGGAAATTTGTAGAAAAGTTGAAGTTTCTACACTTTGAAACTTCTAAGAAACTTCCTAGTGATAGATAATGAAGAAACATCTAGAATATGAATTCTCTAGAAATTGAGCTTAATGGTTGCACTTACAATTAGCTTATGTAATAACTTATTGGGCTTGAATTTTTAACATTGGTGACTATCGGTATCCATCACAAAGTTGCAACCAAATTGGATCCTTCAACTCTATATAAGTTATGGAGCAAAAAAAGGCTAGATTTGAGACATCGGTATCCATAGGATGCCAACACACATATACTCTACTTCTCGATCACTAACTAGTGTGGGAAATCAGGACCTAGAAGAAAAATTTTGTCTTTGTGAGATATTCAAATTTCTCCAAATGTTATGTTTTATCGGCTTAAATGAGTGATTGACATCATTTCATGCTTATATTTGTACCTTATATCCATTATCTTACACCTAAGCAATGCTATGTGACGAGTTTTATGTTTAGTTTTCAGAAATAAAGAGGTTTGAAGAGAAGAGCCATGAAAGGACCCAAAAGCAGGAAAAAAGGACCTAATTGTGAGACCTGGGGACCAAGATGCAAGGGGGAAGGACCTGATCGTAAGACAGAAGGACCTAAGAGCAAAACAGGAAACTTCACACCATCATGAGGAGTATTTTGTCAATTCGATTCGGGTCGGAGCTCCACTAAACCAGCTAGATGCATCCAAGACCAAGAAACAAACCAAGGCAAGCCCACCAGAAGTCCCAGCCGGATCTGGGCCTTATAGGCCGCCAATTGGCGGTCTGGAACCGCCAATTGGCGGTCTGGTTAAGCCCAAATCAGCCAAGATTCTTGCTGGACTTGTATTAGCATGTGTTTAGGCTATTTTTGGTATTGGTTTAGTCCCACATCGGGGGATTGTCCCGGATTAGCTTTTTCCATGCTTATAAATAGAACTCTTCACCTCCCATTGTACCCATTGTTTGGTGGCATTCTCTCTACTAAGGAGTGAGCCTTGAAGCAATAACTCAAGGTGGAGAAGGATGCTACCTTCAATGTGAGTCATTGTTAATAAAAGTTTATTTGTTTGTTTTAATCTTGTCTTGTTATGTTGCTTGTTTTGTGTGGTTTGTTTTACTTTGCTTAATTTCTTGTTTAGTAATTTCAGTATCTTAGTTAAATGTTTTCTTTGCTTAGTCTAATCAGTAGTGTAATGAGTAGTGAGTAGTTTCATCCCCATTTGGGGGGTGGAGAAATATGTGATATAATCATGTAGTGTATTAAGTGTGTTATTTTTATCCCTTGAGCTTTATATGATTTCCATAACCATCTAATGGGTCTCCACTCTTATCTTTGATATGCTAATGCTCTTGAATGAAGCTTAGCTTATGCTTTGATTAGTGGACCTATTTTATGGGGAATGATAAAGTTAGGATATGGATGAAGCTAATATTGGAAACACAATTTGTAGTGTATGTACTCTTGTTGCCTTTTCCTTAGCTAATGTCTTGTATGTTTTAATGATGTAGTCATCTTAATTCATGTAGAGGCATAGTAGGGTCTAGTCTTTATACTTGAGTTCATGTAGCTTCATTCCAATCATTGTCTTGTATGTTTTAATGATGTAGTCTTATCTTAATTCATGTAGAGGCAAGATTGGATGTAGTTTTATGATTTCATGCACCACATGTTGTGAGGAGCTTAATTGAACACACACACACACACACATCGTTATTTTCACATCAGTTCTCTACCCCCTTTGGGGTTTAGTTTTATTGCTTATCTTCATTTCCTTTGCATTTCATTTCAGCTTTGTAGTTTAGATTAGTGTAATACATCTTTCTCCCTTCTTTTTACCTCTCGCCTTCGAATAAACCAAGTGTCGACACACCTCCCAGTGGACGACCCGTATTTGCCACCGCTTCAACGCGGCCGTGCACTTGCGGTTAAATTTAAAACGATCAATCAAGTTTTTGGCGCCGTTGCCGGGGAGGTGCTCTGTCCAGACCTTGGTTTGGACGATTCGAGGGGTTTTTAATTTTTCTTTTTCAGTTTTTCTTAGTTTCAGGGAACACTCTGATCACGGGGAGGCCACTGGAGAAGTTTGAGGAAGCAAATCCAAGAACAGACCGCCAATCAGCGGTTTGGAACCGCCAATTGGCGGCCTGGTGAGGGATTCTGTCTTCCAATTTTTTTGTGGTCATTTGTGCTGTAATTTGTGTTATCTGGGAGCCCAATTTTGCATGCTGTGACTTCTTATTTGCTCCCAGATCATTAATCACTCCCCCTTTAATCAACTTGGACCATAAAACTCAAAGCAAAAGATTAGACTTCTTGCCATCTAGGTCATGCACCATTGGTAGACCTTGCATGCATTTGTCTTTTCTTTGCTTTACATTTTGTCGTTGATTGCTGGCGTGAGGTACGTGCACCCACATCCCTCATTCATGCATGTTTCGTTCATGCATTAGTTAGTAAGGTGCATCGGGACAAGAGTGAGAGAGCGTTTGATTGGAGCGATTGATTGCTAGATCTAGGATCAAATCGATACTAAGGAGGGGCTGTCCCATAAAAGATAAGGTGGGGGATTTCATCACCCTTTCCTTAGCCCCAAAAATCACTCTTAATAAAGCCTTAACTAAAAGCAAGTAGACATTGGCCCTAGGATTGCGGGCGCACTAGGAGAGTAATCTAGTTGAGACCGTCATGACCTGATCGGCGTTGCCTACCTTGTCGATAGTAGGAGGTACTGGATCTCCGGATCTGGTATCACTTGCTGGGCATTGTGGTCCTCGTTGTAGGGAGGTGAGACGTGTCGAGGCTAGTGACCTCGAAGTTAGGCGTCGTCTAGCTTAAGGACCCATTGCCTTACTTTGTTTGAGCCGTGCTTGCTAGATAGGCTTCTTCCTGATCCCACTACCCACGCTAGCTCTAGGAATTCTTCCCTCCTCATCTGAGTCCTCTCCTCATCTATTCTCTACGTATAGTCTCCTCCTCTAGTACACCTTCTGTTGTGTGTTTGTTAGAGTCGAGTCGAGCATTTTTATGCGAGGTTGGGCTCGTTCTGGTGAGAGCGCTCGACTCGAGAGAGTGCTTATTTCTGAGATGGAAGATCTTGGTGATCGACCATCTCCGCCTCGTGCTCCTTTGGAGCAAGAAGGCGAGTCGTCTCGTGGTGGCGAGGGAGACCGGGTTCCATACATGGACTACCTCGGTCCATTCCCACCACCACGTAGACCTCCTTCTCCTCCTCCTCTGACTCGAGAGGAAGGGAGATTCGGTCAGGATCGAGTTCTAGGTGCACCACCACCTTTAGCTCGACAGGATAGGCCGATGACGTTGTGGGAGCGGACCCATCCTGTTCGGGCCGCGCAACCTTCTTGCATAGTTGTTCCCCCTGCTCGCGGGAACAACTATGAGCTGAAACCTCAGTATGTGAGCATGCTTCCAACCTTTACTGCCAATAAGGAGGATCCGTATATTTTTATACGCGAATTCGAGGAAGTATGCTCCATGTTCAAGCTTCAACAGCTTGACGAGGATTCTGTCCGGTTGAGGATGATTTCGTTCGCATTGAAGGATAATGCGAAGAAATGGATGTATAGCCTCCCTGCGAGTTCGATTCGGTCTTGGGATGACTTTGTGACCGTCTTTCTGAAGAGATTTTTCCCTCAAAGGAAAACTCAACAGATACGGCACCAGATACATCAAATGTATCAGACCGAGACCGAATCTTTTCATGGTTTCTTTGAGAGGTTCAAGGACCTTCTCCAGCAATGCCCTCATCATGGACTTGAGCTATGGCAGCTGTGCCAGATTGTTTATGAGGGCATCAACTACAACACCCGCACATTGTTGGAGTCGATGTGTCAGGGTGACTTCCAAATGAAACCCATCGAGGAGGCATGGGACACTTTTGAATCCATGGCTGAGCGCACCTTCGAGTGGGACACCATGAGAGAGCCACCAGCCGCCAGGTCTTCTGGTCGAGCTGGATCATATCATGTTGAGTCGACTATCGCGTCTGAGGCGAAAATGGCTGCTCTCATGCGTAGGATAGAGAGTTTGGAGATGGACCGAGCTCCTGTAGCTCAGGTCGCTACTCCCGGGTGTACTAGGTGTGGACTGTCGGGACATGATGACTTGGAGTGCGCTTACGCTCCAAGAGATACTGAGCATGCAAATGCGATGTATCATCAAAGGCCCCGAAACGACCCGTACAGTCATTCCTATAACCCGGGATGGCGTAACCATCCTAACTTCTCTTGGGGGTCTAGTGGCGGACACGGTCAGAGCTTGCACGCTCAACCTCAACCTCCACCTTATCAACCTCCACGCCCATCGGCGACCTACCAACCCCCACATCAAAGGTCTCAGCACCAAAATTACCAACCTGGTCAGGCCTCTTCGTCGGGTTATTCTAACCAGACTCCACCACCTCAGCGGGTTGACCCCAAGGACCCTTCTAGTGATCCGACCCTTCAAGCATTCATGCAGAGCATGCAAAGTACAGTCAAGGCTTTGGAAATGCAAGTTAGCCAATTGGCTCATCAATTCCATGAACGCGAGAAGGGTCAGTTCCCGAGTCAACCTGTGGTAAATCCCAGGGGTCAGCCTGCTAATACCAGGCAAAATGTACACAATGTTGAAAGTGACCCTTCCCAACATGCTAATGTTATTCATACCTTGAGATCGGGAAGGGTCGTTGACAACAATGTGAACATGCCGGATGCCAACCCTGTTGGCAAGTATTCCGAGGAGAGTCTTGATCCTGTCAAGGAACCTAATTCTGAGACTCCTCCTCGTGATTCCTATGTCCCCAAGGCACCATTCCCTCATCGGTTGACTAAAAAACGTGATGAGCATTGGGATAAGATCGTTGAGGTACTTAGGCAAGTAAAGGTGAACATCCCGTTGTTGGACGTTGTTCAACAAATGCCACCGTATGCCAAGTTCCTCAAAGACCTTTGCACCACCAAGAGAAAAACAAATGTGCCCAAGAAGGCCTTCTTGGCCGCCAATGTGAGCTCCATATTGACACAACCCATGACTGTCAAGTACAAGGACCCTGGTTGTCCAACTGTCTCTTGCATGATTGGGAATGTGACCATCTCTCAAGCTCTATTGGATTTGGGGGCATCTGTGAATCTCCTGCCTTACTCAGTCTATGTCAACCTTGGGATAGGCGATCTTAAACCAACGAGGACAACCCTCCAGTTGGCTGATAGATCCGTCAAAATCCCACGAGGGAGTGTGGAGGATGTCCTTATCAAAGTGGGTGAGTTCGTATTTCCAGTTGATTTCATCATCTTGGATACCGAACCCGTGTCCAACCCACAAGGACAAATTCCTGTAATCCTTGGGAGGCCATTTCTTGCGACATCTAATGCCTTGATCAATTGTCGCAATGGATTGATGAGGTTGTCTTTTGGAAACCTCACGGCGGATTTCAACATCTTCACTCTTGGTAAGCAACCTGGGCTCTTCGACGACTCAGTCGGAGCCAATTTCATCCAGGACACGGATGAGCCCGATTCATTAGGCATGTTCGACTCACATCGACATATTATTGAGGTGCCTAATGATCAGGTTGCGAGTGAAGAGGATCTTGAGGAATCCGCCAGCATATCTCTGGACGAGGAGGCACATCTGGGTGCTTGCTCCTCTTACCCCGTGGCCCTTGAGCCACTTGAAATTAACTCTGAATCCGACAAGGACCCACCTCTGGTCGAGCTTAAACCGCTCCCCGATAACCTAAAGTACATCTTTTTAGGGGATAATGAGACCTTGCCACTCATTATTGCTTCTGATCTTGAAAAAGATCAAGAGGTTGCCCTCAAAAGAGTACTCTTTGAAAACAAAGAGGCGATCGGGTGGTCCTTGAAGGATATCAAGGGAATTAGCCCTGGTATTGTTCAGCATCGGATCCACATGGAAGAGGATTCTAGGCCCCGCAGGGACCCACAACGGAGATTGAATCCTGTACTGAAAGAAGCCGTCCGAAAGGAGGTTCTTAAGTGCTTGGATCATGGCATAATTTATCCTATCTCTGATAGTTCGTGGGTGAGTCCTGTCCATGTGGTTCCCAAGAAGTCAGGCGTGACGGTTGTGGAGAATGAGCATAATGAGCTTATCCCGACACGCCTGCAAACTGGCTGGCGAGTTTGCGTTGATTATCGCAAGCTCAATGCGGCAACGCGGAAAGATCATTTCCCGTTGCCATTCATTGATCAGATGTTGGAAAGGTTGGCCGGACATGAGTACTATTGTTTTCTTGATGGATACTCTGGTTACAACCAAATTCCCATCGCCCCCGAGGACCAAGAGAAAACCACATTCACTTGTCCCTTTGGCACGTTTGCCTACCGTCGCATGCCCTTTGGGTTATGCAATGCGCCGGCAACGTTTCAGAGGTGTATGATCAGCATCTTCTCCGATATGGTTGAGCGTTTCCTTGAGATCTTCATGGACGACTTTTCCATATTTGGCGCTTCCTTTGATGAGTGCCTTCATCACTTGAGCCTTGTTCTCAAGCGATGCCGTGAGAAGAACCTCGCTCTCAATTGGGAGAAATGTCACTTCATGGTGAAGCGAGGGATTGTACTTGGACATGTGGTCTCAAGTAGGGGAATTGAGGTCGATCCCGCCAAAGTGGGTATCATTGCTAATCTCCCACCGCCACGTAATGTGAAGGATATCCGCGCCTTTTTGGGGCATGCTGGATTCTATCGGCGGTTCATTCGGGATTTTAGCAAAATCGCTCGACCTCTCACCGCCTTGTTGGCTAAGGATGCCATTTTTGAGTTCACACCGGATTGCCACCATGCCTTTTTGACCTTGAAGAAAGAGTTGACTTCAGCTCCCATTATTAAGGCACCGGTATGGATTGAACCCTTTGAGTTAATGTGTGATGCATCTGACTTCGCTGTGGGAGCAGTGCTTGGGCAACGATTGGACAAATTGCCTCATGTGATCTACTATGCCAGTAGAACACTCAATGATGCCCAATTGAACTACACTGTGACCGAGAAGGAATTCTTAGCGATCATATTTGCTTTGGAGAAATTCCGGTCGTACTTGATTGGCTCCCACGTGATTATCTATTCTGATCACACAGCCATCAAGCACCTCATGGCGAAGAAAGATGCAAAATCCCGACTCTTGAGATGGATCTTGTTGTTACAAGAATTCGATCTCGAGATTCGGGACAAAAAAGGGTGTGAAAACGTTGTAGCTGACCCCTTGTCTCGTCTAGAGACGACCAACCCACAGGACCAAATCATTGACGATAAATTTCCTGACGAGCAGTTGTTCATGATCGAAGATAACCCTTGGTTTGCCGACATCGTGAACTACCTCGTGACCGAGCAATTTCCTGTGGGTTGGTCAAAATCTGACCAATCCAAATTTAGATCGTATGTCAGATTCTTTCACTGGGACGACCCCTACCTATTCAAATACTGCTCTGACCAAATTTTCAGGCGGTGCGTCCCAGATACCGAGTTCCAAAGTGTGCTCCATTTCTGCCATTCCAAGGCATGTGGAGGACACTTTGGAGCAAAGAAAACTGCTGCCAAGGTGCTCCAATCTGGATTCTACTGGCCCTCTCTTTTCAAGGATGCTTACGACTTTTGTAAGCAATGTGATAGGTGCCAGCGCCTTGGCAGGATTGGTCGACGTGACATGATGCCTTTGCAAAATGTCCTTGTTGTCGACATCTTCGATGTGTGGGGCATCGATTTCATGGGTCCCTTCCCGAACTCTTTCGGGAATGTTTACATTCTGGTGGCCGTTGACTATGTGTCTAAGTGGGTTGAGGCTATACCCACAAAGACCAATGACAACAAGGTGGTCACCAAATTCTTGAGGGACATTTTTGCGCGATTTGGTACTCCTCGTACCATAATCAGCGATAGGGGTACCCACTTCTGTAATCGCTCCTTTGAAGCGCTTATGAGGAAATATTCGATCACCCACAAGCTTGCGACCCCATACCATCCGCAAACTAGTGGGCAGGTCGAAATCTCTAACCGTCAATTAAAGCAAATTCTTGAGAAGACGGTTAGTTCCTCGAGGAAGGATTGGTCTACCAAATTGAATGACGCATTGTGGGCTTTCCGCACCGCGTACAAGACCAATTTGGGTATGTCCCCTTATCGGGTAGTGTACGGCAAGGCTTGCCACCTACCCGTCGAGCTTGAGCATCGTGCTTTCTGGGCGATCAAGAACCTGAATATGGATCTTGATCAAGCAGGAGTACAACGTAAGTTCGACATTGTGGAAATAGAAGAGTTACGCAATGATGCGTACGAGAATGCCAAAATTCATAAGTCCCGAGCCAAGATGTTTCACGATCGCATGATTATGCGAAAGGTGTTTACGGCCGGGCAGAAGGTGTTGCTCTACAATTCCCGGCTTCATCTGTTTGCGGGTAAGCTCCGCAGTCGCTGGTCTGGCCCATTTATTGTCCAAACCGTTTATCCTCATGGAGCGGTTGAAATCTTGAACCCAGGGAATGGGGACGTGTTCAAAGTTAATGGACAACGCCTCAAACCCTACTTGGAGGGGGCACCAGCCGAAGTCGAGGAGGTCATGTTCCTTCATGAACCTCCCTCGCACTCAACCATTCATGCTCCTACATGAGTGGTTGAGCTTTCATGTTTGTACATAGTTAAAAAAAAAAAAAAAAAAAAAAAACTCATTCAGTGAGCATCGATTGTTGTGGGCCCCAACCCTTGAGTATTTGGGCCTCATTTCTTTCACGTATTTGTCTCCCTTCTTCAGCTTCTCACAGGTTTTGAGGGAATTTGGGTTTGTGTCCATCAACATGACCCCGAACGTCCCTTTGTACTTCATGTTGGTGAGATCGTTCCTTTTTCATGCATGTATCCATGTAGTATCTTGTTCACATTCATTGAGGACAATGCATGAAGTAGGTGTGGGGGGGTGTTTTACGTGTGTACATAGTCGAGTCTTTTTCCTTTGATTTTGTTTTCTTTTGCATTGTTAGGGTCATGATAGTGTGCTGCATTTAATATCGATATATCTGCTTGCCATGATCCTTGGGTGACTTGTCTTCTTTTGCTTGCCTAGTGCTTTAAAACTTTCACATTTCTTTCAAAATCTTCATGTGTTTTCGAAAGAAAATGTTTTGTGGGTTTTGCGTGTGTTTAGCATGTGCAAAACCGTTGAGAGGCAAAGTAAAAAGAAAGCTCCCAAAATTGTCTTGAACTTGATGCATTAGGATATCTAGTACGTGGCTTTAGGATTTATCGAGTCGTTAGGATGCACCCCAGTTTTCCTTTGGGGGTGAGTAATCATAGGGTTTCAGTGCTCAAACATTCAAAGAAGTCCACCCTGAACCTAGTGAGTCAATAATTCGTGTTTGTTAATTTAGGAAGTTTGTTGTAGTCAAGGACCCTCTTAATCTTGTTGTGAGACATTAGTGTAGGGGTTTTGGTTCATGTGTAGATAAGAAATAAGTGAGTAGATGTTCTCTCTTCTTGCACGGCTCCTATCACTCGGGAAAGTAGGTCTGAAGGGACTTTGTGCCTGGTGCTTTCGAGTCATCTGACTTGGGATGCGCCGACCGAACTCCCGTTACACGGGTGGTAGGGATTGCCCTATGTGGAGATTTGGGGAAAGGTGTACGTGATAGTGTAAGTCCTCATGGGCAATGATGCACGAAACCTGACCCTGGGAGAATGTAGCTCCAACTAATAAAAAGAAAAAAAAGGGAAAAAAATGTGTGAAAAGAAACAAAAAAAAAAAAAAAAAAAATATGTTAATGCAATAAGAACCTTAATGGACCTTACACTTTGTATCACTTGAGGATCTTGAGGTTGTCCATGTCTTTCACTTAATTCCTTATTTAACTTGCACGAATGGTTTATTAGGCTAGGTGTGGACTGATTACCTATATAGAGTCGGCCCGTAGGATTACCGCATTCCATGATCGTCAAAATAAGTCCAACGAGTCGTGTAGCTAGATTGATTAATGCATCTTGTTCGGATTTTGTGGGTATATCCGCTGAAAACCCTCAGGAGACACCACTCCTCCTCCTTGGGAACAAGGAGGTTTAACGGCTTGTTGCACATGCTAAGTGCAACCGTGATTCCTACGAAAGTGAGTTAGGATTTCTTGTTTTTTTTTCGTATGCTTTTTCCTTTCTTTGTTTTGCTCGAGACTAGCAAAAACTTAGGTGTGGGGGTATTTGATTGACATCATTTCATGCTTATATTTGTACCTTATATCCATTATCTTACACCTAAGCAATGCTATGTGACGAGTTTTATGTTTAGTTTTCAGAAATAAAGAGGTTTGAAGAGAAGAGCCATGAAAGGACCCAAAAGCAGGAAAAAAAGGACCTAATTGTGAGACCTGGGGACCAAGATGCAAGGGGGAAGGACCTGATCGTAAGACAGAAGGACCTAAGAGCAAAACAGGAAACTTCACACCATCATGAGGAGTATTTTGTCAATTCGATTCGGGTCGGAGCTCCACTAAACCAGCTAGATGCATCCAAGACCAAGAAACAAACCAAGGCAAGCCCACCAGAAGTCCCAGCCGGATCTGGGCCTTATAGGCCGCCAATTGGCGGTCTGGAACCGCCAATTGGCGGTCTGGTTAAGCCCAAATCAGCCAAGATTCTTGCTGGACTTGTATTAGCATGTGTTTAGGCTATTTTTGGTATTGGTTTAGTCCCACATCGGGGGATTGTCCCGGATTAGCTTTTTCCATGCTTATAAATAGAACTCTTCACCTCCCATTGTACCCATTGTTTGGTGGCATTCTCTCTACTAAGGAGTGAGCCTTGAAGCAATAACTCAAGGTGGAGAAGGATGCTACCTTCAATGTGAGTCATTGTTAATAAAAGTTTATTTGTTTGTTTTAATCTTGTCTTGTTATGTTGCTTGTTTTGTGTGGTTTGTTTTACTTTGCTTAATTTCTTGTTTAGTAATTTCAGTATCTTAGTTAAATGTTTTCTTTGCTTAGTCTAATCAGTAGTGTAATGAGTAGTGAGTAGTTTCATCCCCATTTGGGGGGTGGAGAAATATGTGATATAATCATGTAGTGTATTAAGTGTGTTATTTTTATCCCTTGAGCTTTATATGATTTCCATAACCATCTAATGGGTCTCCACTCTTATCTTTGATATGCTAATGCTCTTGAATGAAGCTTAGCTTATGCTTTGATTAGTGGACCTATTTTATGGGGAATGATAAAGTTAGGATATGGATGAAGCTAATATTGGAAACACAATTTGTAGTGTATGTACTCTTGTTGCCTTTTCCTTAGCTAATGTCTTGTATGTTTTAATGATGTAGTCATCTTAATTCATGTAGAGGCATAGTAGGGTCTAGTCTTTATACTTGAGTTCATGTAGCTTCATTCCAATCATTGTCTTGTATGTTTTAATGATGTAGTCTTATCTTAATTCATGTAGAGGCAAGATTGGATGTAGTTTTATGATTTCATGCACCACATGTTGTGAGGAGCTTAATTGAACACACACACACACACACATCGTTATTTTCACATCAGTTCTCTACCCCCTTTGGGGTTTAGTTTTATTGCTTATCTTCATTTCCTTTGCATTTCATTTCAGCTTTGTAGTTTAGATTAGTGTAATACATCTTTCTCCCTTCTTTTTACCTCTCGCCTTCGAATAAACCAAGTGTCGACACACCTCCCAGTGGACGACCCGTATTTGCCACCGCTTCAACGCGGCCGTGCACTTGCGGTTAAATTTAAAACGATCAATCAAGTTTTTGGCGCCGTTGCCGGGGAGGTGCTCTGTCCAGACCTTGGTTTGGACGATTCGAGGGGTTTTTAATTTTTCTTTTTCAGTTTTTCTTAGTTTCAGGGAACACTCTGATCACGGGGAGGCCACTGGAGAAGTTTGAGGAAGCAAATCCAAGAACAGACCGCCAATCAGCGGTTTGGAACCGCCAATTGGCGGCCTGGTGAGGGATTCTGTCTTCCAATTTTTTTGTGGTCATTTGTGCTGTAATTTGTGTTATCTGGGAGCCCAATTTTGCATGCTGTGACTTCTTATTTGCTCCCAGATCATTAATCACTCCCCCTTTAATCAACTTGGACCATAAAACTCAAAGCAAAAGATTAGACTTCTTGCCATCTAGGTCATGCACCATTGGTAGACCTTGCATGCATTTGTCTTTTCTTTGCTTTACATTTTGTCGTTGATTGCTGGCGTGAGGTACGTGCACCCACATCCCTCATTCATGCATGTTTCGTTCATGCATTAGTTAGTAAGGTGCATCGGGACAAGAGTGAGAGAGCGTTTGATTGGAGCGATTGATTGCTAGATCTAGGATCAAATCGATACTAAGGAGGGGCTGTCCCATAAAAGATAAGGTGGGGGATTTCATCACCCTTTCCTTAGCCCCAAAAATCACTCTTAATAAAGCCTTAACTAAAAGCAAGTAGACATTGGCCCTAGGATTGCGGGCGCACTAGGAGAGTAATCTAGTTGAGACCGTCATGACCTGATCGGCGTTGCCTACCTTGTCGATAGTAGGAGGTACTGGATCTCCGGATCTGGTATCACTTGCTGGGCATTGTGGTCCTCGTTGTAGGGAGGTGAGACGTGTCGAGGCTAGTGACCTCGAAGTTAGGCGTCGTCTAGCTTAAGGACCCATTGCCTTACTTTGTTTGAGCCGTGCTTGCTAGATAGGCTTCTTCCTGATCCCACTACCCACGCTAGCTCTAGGAATTCTTCCCTCCTCATCTGAGTCCTCTCCTCATCTATTCTCTACGTATAGTCTCCTCCTCTAGTACACCTTCTGTTGTGTGTTTGTTAGAGTCGAGTCGAGCATTTTTATGCGAGGTTGGGCTCGTTCTGGTGAGAGCGCTCGACTCGAGAGAGTGCTTATTTCTGAGATGGAAGATCTTGGTGATCGACCATCTCCGCCTCGTGCTCCTTTGGAGCAAGAAGGCGAGTCGTCTCGTGGTGGCGAGGGAGACCGGGTTCCATACATGGACTACCTCGGTCCATTCCCACCACCACGTAGACCTCCTTCTCCTCCTCCTCTGACTCGAGAGGAAGGGAGATTCGGTCAGGATCGAGTTCTAGGTGCACCACCACCTTTAGCTCGACAGGATAGGCCGATGACGTTGTGGGAGCGGACCCATCCTGTTCGGGCCGCGCAACCTTCTTGCATAGTTGTTCCCCCTGCTCGCGGGAACAACTATGAGCTGAAACCTCAGTATGTGAGCATGCTTCCAACCTTTACTGCCAATAAGGAGGATCCGTATATTTTTATACGCGAATTCGAGGAAGTATGCTCCATGTTCAAGCTTCAACAGCTTGACGAGGATTCTGTCCGGTTGAGGATGATTTCGTTCGCATTGAAGGATAATGCGAAGAAATGGATGTATAGCCTCCCGGCGAGTTCGATTCGGTCTTGGGATGACTTTGTGACCGTCTTTCTGAAGAGATTTTTCCCTCAAAGGAAAACTCAACAGATACGGCACCAGATACATCAAATGTATCAGACCGAGACCGAATCTTTTCATGGTTTCTTTGAGAGGTTCAAGGACCTTCTCCAGCAATGCCCTCATCATGGACTTGAGCTATGGCAGCTGTGCCAGATTGTTTATGAGGGCATCAACTACAACACCCGCACATTGTTGGAGTCGATGTGTCAGGGTGACTTCCAAATGAAACCCATCGAGGAGGCATGGGACACTTTTGAATCCATGGCTGAGCGCACCTTCGAGTGGGACACCATGAGAGAGCCACCAGCCGCCAGGTCTTCTGGTCGAGCTGGATCATATCATGTTGAGTCGACTATCGCGTCTGAGGCGAAAATGGCTGCTCTCATGCGTAGGATAGAGAGTTTGGAGATGGACCGAGCTCCTGTAGCTCAGGTCGCTACTCCCGGGTGTACTAGGTGTGGACTGTCGGGACATGATGACTTGGAGTGCGCTTACGCTCCAAGAGATACTGAGCATGCAAATGCGATGTATCATCAAAGGCCCCGAAACGACCCGTACAGTCATTCCTATAACCCGGGATGGCGTAACCATCCTAACTTCTCTTGGGGGTCTAGTGGCGGACACGGTCAGAGCTTGCACGCTCAACCTCAACCTCCACCTTATCAACCTCCACGCCCATCGGCGACCTACCAACCCCCACATCAAAGGTCTCAGCACCAAAATTACCAACCTGGTCAGGCCTCTTCGTCGGGTTATTCTAACCAGACTCCACCACCTCAGCGGGTTGACCCCAAGGACCCTTCTAGTGATCCGACCCTTCAAGCATTCATGCAGAGCATGCAAAGTACAGTCAAGGCTTTGGAAATGCAAGTTAGCCAATTGGCTCATCAATTCCATGAACGCGAGAAGGGTCAGTTCCCGAGTCAACCTGTGGTAAATCCCAGGGGTCAGCCTGCTAATACCAGGCAAAATGTACACAATGTTGAAAGTGACCCTTCCCAACATGCTAATGTTATTCATACCTTGAGATCGGGAAGGGTCGTTGACAACAATGTGAACATGCCGGATGCCAACCCTGTTGGCAAGTATTCCGAGGAGAGTCTTGATCCTGTCAAGGAACCTAATTCTGAGACTCCTCCTCGTGATTCCTATGTCCCCAAGGCACCATTCCCTCATCGGTTGACTAAAAAACGTGATGAGCATTGGGATAAGATCGTTGAGGTACTTAGGCAAGTAAAGGTGAACATCCCGTTGTTGGACGTTGTTCAACAAATGCCACCGTATGCCAAGTTCCTCAAAGACCTTTGCACCACCAAGAGAAAAACAAATGTGCCCAAGAAGGCCTTCTTGGCCGCCAATGTGAGCTCCATATTGACACAACCCATGACTGTCAAGTACAAGGACCCTGGTTGTCCAACTGTCTCTTGCATGATTGGGAATGTGACCATCTCTCAAGCTCTATTGGATTTGGGGGCATCTGTGAATCTCCTGCCTTACTCAGTCTATGTCAACCTTGGGATAGGCGATCTTAAACCAACGAGGACAACCCTCCAGTTGGCTGATAGATCCGTCAAAATCCCACGAGGGAGTGTGGAGGATGTCCTTATCAAAGTGGGTGAGTTCGTATTTCCAGTTGATTTCATCATCTTGGATACCGAACCCGTGTCCAACCCACAAGGACAAATTCCTGTAATCCTTGGGAGGCCATTTCTTGCGACATCTAATGCCTTGATCAATTGTCGCAATGGATTGATGAGGTTGTCTTTTGGAAACCTCACGGCGGATTTCAACATCTTCACTCTTGGTAAGCAACCTGGGCTCTTCGACGACTCAGTCGGAGCCAATTTCATCCAGGACACGGATGAGCCCGATTCATTAGGCATGTTCGACTCACATCGACATATTATTGAGGTGCCTAATGATCAGGTTGCGAGTGAAGAGGATCTTGAGGAATCCGCCAGCATATCTCTGGACGAGGAGGCACATCTGGGTGCTTGCTCCTCTTACCCCGTGGCCCTTGAGCCACTTGAAATTAACTCTGAATCCGACAAGGACCCACCTCTGGTCGAGCTTAAACCGCTCCCCGATAACCTAAAGTACATCTTTTTAGGGGATAATGAGACCTTGCCACTCATTATTGCTTCTGATCTTGAAAAAGATCAAGAGGTTGCCCTCAAAAGAGTACTCTTTGAAAACAAAGAGGCGATCGGGTGGTCCTTGAAGGATATCAAGGGAATTAGCCCTGGTATTGTTCAGCATCGGATCCACATGGAAGAGGATTCTAGGCCCCGCAGGGACCCACAACGGAGATTGAATCCTGTACTGAAAGAAGCCGTCCGAAAGGAGGTTCTTAAGTGCTTGGATCATGGCATAATTTATCCTATCTCTGATAGTTCGTGGGTGAGTCCTGTCCATGTGGTTCCCAAGAAGTCAGGCGTGACGGTTGTGGAGAATGAGCATAATGAGCTTATCCCGACACGCCTGCAAACTGGCTGGCGAGTTTGCGTTGATTATCGCAAGCTCAATGCGGCAACGCGGAAAGATCATTTCCCGTTGCCATTCATTGATCAGATGTTGGAAAGGTTGGCCGGACATGAGTACTATTGTTTTCTTGATGGATACTCCGGTTACAACCAAATTCCCATCGCCCCCGAGGACCAAGAGAAAACCACATTCACTTGTCCCTTTGGCACGTTTGCCTACCGTCGCATGCCCTTTGGGTTATGCAATGCGCCGGCAACGTTTCAGAGGTGTATGATCAGCATCTTCTCCGATATGGTTGAGCGTTTCCTTGAGATCTTCATGGACGACTTTTCCATATTTGGCGCTTCCTTTGATGAGTGCCTTCATCACTTGAGCCTTGTTCTCAAGCGATGCCGTGAGAAGAACCTCGCTCTCAATTGGGAGAAATGTCACTTCATGGTGAAGCGAGGGATTGTACTTGGACATGTGGTCTCAAGTAGGGGAATTGAGGTCGATCCCGCCAAAGTGGGTATCATTGCTAATCTCCCACCGCCACGTAATGTGAAGGATATCCGCGCCTTTTTGGGGCATGCTGGATTCTATCGGCGGTTCATTCGGGATTTTAGCAAAATCGCTCGACCTCTCACCGCCTTGTTGGCTAAGGATGCCATTTTTGAGTTCACACCGGATTGCCACCATGCCTTTTTGACCTTGAAGAAAGAGTTGACTTCAGCTCCCATTATTAAGGCACCGGTTTGGATTGAACCCTTTGAGTTAATGTGTGATGCATCTGACTTCGCTGTGGGAGCAGTGCTTGGGCAACGATTGGACAAATTGCCTCATGTGATCTACTATGCCAGTAGAACACTCAATGATGCCCAATTGAACTACACTGTGACCGAGAAGGAATTCTTAGCGATCATATTTGCTTTGGAGAAATTCCGGTCGTACTTGATTGGCTCCCACGTGATTATCTATTCTGATCACACAGCCATCAAGCACCTCATGGCGAAGAAAGATGCAAAATCCCGACTCTTGAGATGGATCTTGTTGTTACAAGAATTCGATCTCGAGATTCGGGACAAAAAAGGGTGTGAAAACGTTGTAGCTGACCCCTTGTCTCGTCTAGAGACGACCAACCCACAGGACCAAATCATTGACGATAAATTTCCTGACGAGCAGTTGTTCATGATCGAAGATAACCCTTGGTTTGCCGACATCGTGAACTACCTCGTGACCGAGCAATTTCCTGTGGGTTGGTCAAAATCTGACCAATCCAAATTTAGATCGTATGTCAGATTCTTTCACTGGGACGACCCCTACCTATTCAAATACTGCTCTGACCAAATTTTCAGGCGGTGCGTCCCAGATACCGAGTTCCAAAGTGTGCTCCATTTCTGCCATTCCAAGGCATGTGGAGGACACTTTGGAGCAAAGAAAACTGCTGCCAAGGTGCTCCAATCTGGATTCTACTGGCCCTCTCTTTTCAAGGATGCTTACGACTTTTGTAAGCAATGTGATAGGTGCCAGCGCCTTGGCAGGATTGGTCGACGTGACATGATGCCTTTGCAAAATGTCCTTGTTGTCGACATCTTCGATGTGTGGGGCATCGATTTCATGGGTCCCTTCCCGAACTCTTTCGGGAATGTTTACATTCTGGTGGCCGTTGACTATGTGTCTAAGTGGGTTGAGGCTATACCCACAAAGACCAATGACAACAAGGTGGTCACCAAATTCTTGAGGGACATTTTTGCGCGATTTGGTACTCCTCGTACCATAATCAGCGATAGGGGTACCCACTTCTGTAATCGCTCCTTTGAAGCGCTTATGAGGAAATATTCGATCACCCACAAGCTTGCGACCCCATACCATCCGCAAACTAGTGGGCAGGTCGAAATCTCTAACCGTCAATTAAAGCAAATTCTTGAGAAGACGGTTAGTTCCTCGAGGAAGGATTGGTCTACCAAATTGAATGACGCATTGTGGGCTTTCCGCACCGCGTACAAGACCAATTTGGGTATGTCCCCTTATCGGGTAGTGTACGGCAAGGCTTGCCACCTACCCGTCGAGCTTGAGCATCGTGCTTTCTGGGCGATCAAGAACCTGAATATGGATCTTGATCAAGCAGGAGTACAACGTAAGTTCGACATTGTGGAATTAGAAGAGTTACGCAATGATGCGTACGAGAATGCCAAAATTCATAAGTCCCGAGCCAAGATGTTTCACGATCGCATGATTATGCGAAAGGTGTTTACGGCCGGGCAGAAGGTGTTGCTCTACAATTCCCGGCTTCATCTGTTTGCGGGTAAGCTCCGCAGTCGCTGGTCTGGCCCATTTATTGTCCAAACCGTTTATCCTCATGGAGCGGTTGAAATCTTGAACCCAGGGAATGGGGACGTGTTCAAAGTTAATGGACAACGCCTCAAACCCTACTTGGAGGGGGCACCAGCCGAAGTCGAGGAGGTCATGTTCCTTCATGAACCTCCCTCGCACTCAACCATTCATGCTCCTACATGAGTGGTTGAGCTTTCATGTTTGTACATAGTTAAAAAAAAAAAAAAAAAAAAAAAACTCATTCAGTGAGCATCGATTGTTGTGGGCCCCAACCCTTGAGTATTTGGGCCTCATTTCTTTCACGTATTTGTCTCCCTTCTTCAGCTTCTCACAGGTTTTGAGGGAATTTGGGTTTGTGTCCATCAACATGACCCCGAACGTCCCTTTGTACTTCATGTTGGTGAGATCGTTCCTTTTTCATGCATGTATCCATGTAGTATCTTGTTCACATTCATTGAGGACAATGCATGAAGTAGGTGTGGGGGGGTGTTTTACGTGTGTACATAGTCGAGTCTTTTTCCTTTGATTTTGTTTTCTTTTGCATTGTTAGGGTCATGATAGTGTGCTGCATTTAATATCGATATATCTGCTTGCCATGATCCTTGGGTGACTTGTCTTCTTTTGCTTGCCTAGTGCTTTAAAACTTTCACATTTCTTTCAAAATCTTCATGTGTTTTCGAAAGAAAATGTTTTGTGGGTTTTGCGTGTGTTTAGCATGTGCAAAACCGTTGAGAGGCAAAGTAAAAAGAAAGCTCCCAAAATTGTCTTGAACTTGATGCATTAGGATATCTAGTACGTGGCTTTAGGATTTATCGAGTCGTTAGGATGCACCCCAGTTTTCCTTTGGGGGTGAGTAATCATAGGGTTTCAGTGCTCAAACATTCAAAGAAGTCCACCCTGAACCTAGTGAGTCAATAATTCGTGTTTGTTAATTTAGGAAGTTTGTTGTAGTCAAGGACCCTCTTAATCTTGTTGTGAGACATTAGTGTAGGGGTTTTGGTTCATGTGTAGATAAGAAATAAGTGAGTAGATGTTCTCTCTTCTTGCACGGCTCCTATCACTCGGGAAAGTAGGTCTGAAGGGACTTTGTGCCTGGTGCTTTCGAGTCATCTGACTTGGGATGCGCCGACCGAACTCCCGTTACACGGGTGGTAGGGATTGCCCTATGTGGAGATTTGGGGAAAGGTGTACGTGATAGTGTAAGTCCTCATGGGCAATGATGCACGAAACCTGACCCTGGGAGAATGTAGCTCCAACTAATAAAAAGAAAAAAAAGGGAAAAAAATGTGTGAAAAGAAACAAAAAAAAAAAAAAAAAAATATGTTAATGCAATAAGAACCTTAATGGACCTTACACTTTGTATCACTTGAGGATCTTGAGGTTGTCCATGTCTTTCACTTAATTCCTTATTTAACTTGCACGAATGGTTTATTAGGCTAGGTGTGGACTGATTACCTATATAGAGTCGGCCCGTAGGATTACCGCATTCCATGATCGTCAAAATAAGTCCAACGAGTCGTGTAGCTAGATTGATTAATGCATCTTGTTCGGATTTTGTGGGTATATCCGCTGAAAACCCTCAGGAGACACCACTCCTCCTCCTTGGGAACAAGGAGGTTTAACGGCTTGTTGCACATGCTAAGTGCAACCGTGATTCCTACGAAAGTGAGTTAGGATTTCTTGTTTTTTTTTCGTATGCTTTTTCCTTTCTTTGTTTTGCTCGAGACTAGCAAAAACTTAGGTGTGGGGGTATTTGATTGACATCATTTCATGCTTATATTTGTACCTTATATCCATTATCTTACACCTAAGCAATGCTATGTGACGAGTTTTATGTTTAGTTTTCAGAAATAAAGAGGTTTGAAGAGAAGAGCCATGAAAGGACCCAAAAGCAGGAAAAAAAGGACCTAATTGTGAGACCTGGGGACCAAGATGCAAGGGGGAAGGACCTGATCGTAAGACAGAAGGACCTAAGAGCAAAACAGGAAACTTCACACCATCATGAGGAGTATTTTGTCAATTCGATTCGGGTCGGAGCTCCACTAAACCAGCTAGATGCATCCAAGACCAAGAAACAAACCAAGGCAAGCCCACCAGAAGTCCCAGCCGGATCTGGGCCTTATAGGCCGCCAATTGGCGGTCTGGAACCGCCAATTGGCGGTCTGGTTAAGCCCAAATCAGCCAAGATTCTTGCTGGACTTGTATTAGCATGTGTTTAGGCTATTTTTGGTATTGGTTTAGTCCCACATCGGGGGATTGTCCCGGATTAGCTTTTTCCATGCTTATAAATAGAACTCTTCACCTCCCATTGTACCCATTGTTTGGTGGCATTCTCTCTACTAAGGAGTGAGCCTTGAAGCAATAACTCAAGGTGGAGAAGGATGCTACCTTCAATGTGAGTCATTGTTAATAAAAGTTTATTTGTTTGTTTTAATCTTGTCTTGTTATGTTGCTTGTTTTGTGTGGTTTGTTTTACTTTGCTTAATTTCTTGTTTAGTAATTTCAGTATCTTAGTTAAATGTTTTCTTTGCTTAGTCTAATCAGTAGTGTAATGAGTAGTGAGTAGTTTCATCCCCATTTGGGGGGTGGAGAAATATGTGATATAATCATGTAGTGTATTAAGTGTGTTATTTTTATCCCTTGAGCTTTATATGATTTCCATAACCATCTAATGGGTCTCCACTCTTATCTTTGATATGCTAATGCTCTTGAATGAAGCTTAGCTTATGCTTTGATTAGTGGACCTATTTTATGGGGAATGATAAAGTTAGGATATGGATGAAGCTAATATTGGAAACACAATTTGTAGTGTATGTACTCTTGTTGCCTTTTCCTTAGCTAATGTCTTGTATGTTTTAATGATGTAGTCATCTTAATTCATGTAGAGGCATAGTAGGGTCTAGTCTTTATACTTGAGTTCATGTAGCTTCATTCCAATCATTGTCTTGTATGTTTTAATGATGTAGTCTTATCTTAATTCATGTAGAGGCAAGATTGGATGTAGTTTTATGATTTCATGCACCACATGTTGTGAGGAGCTTAATTGAACACACACACACACACACATCGTTATTTTCACATCAGTTCTCTACCCCCTTTGGGGTTTAGTTTTATTGCTTATCTTCATTTCCTTTGCATTTCATTTCAGCTTTGTAGTTTAGATTAGTGTAATACATCTTTCTCCCTTCTTTTTACCTCTCGCCTTCGAATAAACCAAGTGTCGACACACCTCCCAGTGGACGACCCGTATTTGCCACCGCTTCAACGCGGCCGTGCACTTGCGGTTAAATTTAAAACGATCAATCAATGAGAATGAAAGAAGGATGAAACTTTGTCTTGGAAATGCCATGCATAGTTTTTATTGAAAAATGATTTTTTAATTCTTGCACAAGCTCACAAAGACTCAATGAACTTATTTGAAAACAAAGATGATGAAGTTACTACTTTAGGATATTAGAATTTGGATGATAAACATGATGTTCCATCACTCAATTCCACTGGGAGTGTTAATATTGATGTTGGATAGTGTTGGCTTTTTGGCCTTAATCCTTGTTTTGATGATTTAATCAACCTAATCTTAATCATAAGTAATGTAGAGTAGCACACATATTGCATTGCATATATATTGCATGTGCTAACCTCTACAGGTGATCAAGACTCATGGAAGGAAGGAAATCAAGTCAAGATTTGTAATAAAGCTATATGAAGACTTGTAATCTTGATTTTATTTTGAGTCTTAGGAACATGTGTAAATTGAGCATACAAGAGCTAAAAACTTATCACATACACACTAGGTTCCTTAGAGAAGTCACACACAAAATTTCACCTAATTTGGACTTCATTAGATCACCCAAACCTTAGTCGGAAATCACTTAAAACCTAAACCCAGATTTCTTGTGTGAACCGGTCGACCGAACCAGTTCTCAGTTCGACCGGTTTATAACAGACTCTCCACAGTGATTTTACCGAACTCTACCGGTCGACCGGTTCTACCTTTTTGGTCAACCGATCCCGGATTTTAATATGACTGTTTTCCTTGTCGTATTCCTATAACGGTCGTATTCGTATAAAATAAACTTAACCCCAAAATACATTCGGTAACCGGTCGAACGACGACCTTGATTCGGTCGACCGGTTGAACAGAAACCAAATTCCCTGCTATCGGTCGACACATCTTCGTTCGACCGTTGCACCTGTGTCTCAACCGAATCGACCTAAACGGTCGACCGCCCCATACTTTGGTTCGACCATTTAACTTAAGTAGAGTTAAGTTCTAGCGCGTTTGTCCGACCGAGGATTCTTTTGTTCGACCGTTCTCCTTGAAATCAAGTTAACGGTCGACCGGTTTAGTAGTTTCGGTCGACCGGTTCTGGACAGATTTGCAGCCCGATTTTCTGCCTTGTGTATCTTGCACAAAACCCAATCAAATCTTGTCCAAAAGGCTAGAAATTTTTAGGAGCTTATAAATAGAGGATCAAGATATGTTGTTAACACAACTCTCCAACTCCAATTGTCCCAACTCATTAGAGAGAAACCTCAATCCTCAAAGCTCCCAATTCTACACTCTATAAGCCTAAACTTCACACACTTGATCAATTACTCATCCTACTCAAAGTGTGCTCAATTAGAGAGTGAATCCCACTCAGTTACATTTGTTGTCAAAAGAAGCAAGGACTTCGGTGAAAGCCTGAAGTGTCCCTCTCGGATTGTGAGAGGAAGAATTCAAGCAAGCGAGGGTTGTTCGCGTTGCTTGTGGTGTAAAGGCGTTCTCTCCCGGCCCGGAACGGGGAGTGGATAGTGAAGACGTAAGCGGAGCTCGCGGAGTCGAGCGGAGCTTATAAGAGAGGACTAGGACCCGGGTCGGGTGCCGAGCCTCTATAAAAACCGACGTGTCTTTGTGGTTTGCATTATTTCTTACTTGCTCGTTTAAATTGTTTAAATTCCGCTGCATATAACTCTATCGATAAAACGAGTAGGTGATTAGATTAATAGTGATTAGTGGACCCATAACCCACACGATCCAACATTTGGTATTAGAGCCTTGTTAGCTAAATTTCATTACTTTACCGTAATTTTAGCATGGCTTCAACATCTAATCACTTAGAGGGTTTATGCACCACAAGGTCTCCTTTGCTTAATGAGTCAAATTATGATTATTGGAAAAATAGAATGAAAATCTTTTTAATATCAAATGACCTTAAGTATTGGAAGTTCATTCAAAATCCTTACATACCCCCAAATGAAGATGATTTAGATTCTCTATCTAGGGCTCAAATGAAAGAAATTGAAATGAATTCTAAAATCATGAACATTCTTTATTGTGGCCTTAATGAGGGAGAATACAATAGAATTAGGGGTTGTGAAAGTGAAAATGAAATATGGCATAGGTTACAAATGCATCATGAGGGTGATAGTAAAACTAAAGAAACTAGGGTTAGTCTCCTCATGCATAAATATGAAATATTTTCTATGCAAATCGGTGAGAACATAAGCGACATGAACACTCGCTTCACCGATATTACTAACTCTCTTTTGATTCTTGGAAGAAGGATAAATGAAGGAGAGATGACTCGAAAATTCCTCCGGTCATTGAGCAACGATTAGGAAGACAAGGTCGTAGCAATCGAAGAATCGCACGATCTTTCAAAATTAAAGATGGAGGAACTCATTGGAAATCTCATGGCCTATGAGCTCCAATTGAGTCATCGAAGAGAGAAGGAAGCTTCAAAGAAAAACTTGATGGTGGCATTGCATGCAAATTTTGATGAGCCAAGGAGGGTGGAAGAAGAGGACATTGAGGTCCTTGCCAAAGACTTCTTCAAATACCTCAAGAAGGATAAGGGAGAAAAGAATGAAAGAAGAGGTAGAAGAAGTGAGAAAAGAGAGGGAGGAGAGTGAAAATGAGAGAAGAGAAGGGGAGAATAAAAAGGAGAGACGGGAGAGGAGAAGAGAAAAGGAGAAAAGTAAGAGAAAAGAGAAGAGGTTGGAAGCTCACAAGGCTACATGGGACGATTCATCGTCTTCATCGTCATCCAAATCAACCACGCCTTCATCAACAAAAGAATATGCACATATGTGCTACATAGCCATTCAAGATGAAGGAAGTGAGGTAGAATCTAACTCTTGCTTTAGTAATCCATGCTCAACTAAGTCTTATTATAGTGATAGCTCAAACTCTAGTGCAAATAATGAAAATTATACACATAATGAGCTTCAAAATGCTTTCCATGACTTAGTTAAACAATATGAGATCATTTGTGATAAAAATAAAAATGCTAGAAAGCAAATCAAAGATCTCCAAAGTAAAATTGAAATATGCATGAATGAGAAAAATGAGGTGGTGGCTAAACTAGAAAATTATGCATCAAATTTTGATAAATTAAAAGCAACACCTATAGATTGTGAATAATTAGATCTTCAACCTTGCAATGTGCAATTAAGAAAAATCTAGAAAAATTCACACATGGAACTAAGATGCTTAACAAGTTATTAGGTAGTCAAAGGCAATCTTTGCAAAAACATGGTTTAGGATACAATGCAAAATTGAAAAACCATGTATCTCACACTACTCTAAATGGAAAGCACTTAGTTGTAAACCATAGTTCCTCAAGTGTGTGGGCTCCCAAAATCAAAATGGTTTGGATTCCCAAAGCTAACATTCAAGGACCCAAAGTTGTTTGGGTACCTAAATCTACTCTTGTAGGAGTTTGAGGAGGAGATTGGTGGTGACCGGGTGAGATCAAGAGTCAAATTCAAATCTGGTTGCATCACCGAATGAGATTGGAACCAATTCAAGCTTCAAGTTGGTATAACTTCCTATCCTTTAATTTTTTTTCGATAAAATTGGTTCTAGTCTAGGTTATATGTTCAATTCATTGAAAATCATTTACCCTATTCATTGCAAATCATATATGCACATCCATTGATTATAAATGTCATATTGTAAATGGATGTTAGAATAAGGCTTAAATCGAAACTAAATTGAACTTAAATTGAATCATACTCATAGTTTCCATCTAGCCTTATTGATAGGTGGAGCTTAAATGTTATATCTTTTATTAGAGTAATGAATTGCAAAATTTAGGGGGAGCAACTTCATTACAAGACATCCAAATTCTATGCTTAAAGTCATAATTATTTTTGTTTTTTATGGATGTCAAAGGGGGAGAGATAATTAAAGGGGAGTTACTTGAAAATTGGCTACAATTGAACAAAAACTATGCACATCCATAGGGGGAGCATTTATATGCATAGTTTACATTTAAAATTTTCAAGTATTAAGATATAGGTTCCCATCATCAAAAATGGGGAGATTGTTGGCTTTTTGGTCTTAATCCTTGTTTTGATGATTTAATCAACCTAATCTTAATCATAAGTAATGTAGAGTAGCACACATATTGCATTGCATATATATTGCATGTGCTAACCTCTACAGGTGATCAAGACTCATGGAAGGAAGGAAATCAAGTCAAGATTTGTAATAAAGCTATATGAAGACTTGTAATCTTGATTTTATTTTGAGTTTTAGGAACATGTGTAAATTGAGCATACAAGAGCTAAAAACTTATCACATACACACTAGGTTTCTTAGAGAAGTCACACACAAAATTTCACCTAATTTGGACTTCATTAGATCACCCAAACCTTAGTCGGAAATCACTTAAAACCTAAACCCATATTTCTTGTGTGAACCGGTCGACCGAACCAGTTCTCTGTTCGACCGGTTTATAACAGACTCTCCACAGTGATTTTACCGAACTCTACCGGTCGACCGGTTCTACCTTTTCGGTCGACTGATCCCGGATTTTAATATGGTCGTTTTCCTTGTCGTATTCCTATAACGGTCGTATTCGTATAAAACAAACTTAACCCCAAAATACATTCGGTAACCGGTCGAACGACGACCTTGATTCGGTCGACCGGTTGAACAGAAACCAAATTCCCTGCTATCGGTCGACACATCTTCGTTCGACCGTTGCACCTGTGTCTCAACCGAATCCCCTAAACGGTCGACCGCCCCATACTTTGGTTCGACCGTTTAACTTAAGTAGAGTTAAGTTCTAGCGCGTTTGTCCGACCGAGTATTCTTTTGTTCGACCGTTCTCCTTGAAATCAAGTTAACGGTCGACCGGTTTAGTAGTTTCGGTCGACCGGTTCTGGACAGATTTGCAGCCCGATTTTCTGCCTTGTGTATCTTGCACAAAACCCAATCAAATCTTGTCCAAAAGGCTAGAAATTTTTAGGAGCTTATAAATAGAGGATCAAGATATGTTGTTAACACAACTCTCCAACTCCAATTGTCCCAACTCATTAGAGAGAAACTTCAATCCTCAAAGCTCCCAATTCTACACTCTATAAGCCTAAACTTCACACACTTGATCAATTACTCATCCTACTCAAAGTATGTTCAATTAGAGAGTGAATCCCACTCAGTTACATTTGTTGTCAAAAGAAGCAAGGACTTCGGTGAAAGCCCGAAGTGTCCCTCTCGGATTGTGAGAGGAAGAATTCAAGCAAGCGAGGGTTGTTCGCGTTGTTTGTGGTGTAAAAGTGTTCTCTCCCGGCCCGGAACGGGGAGTGGATAGTGAAGACGTAGGCGGAGCTCGCGGAGTCGAGCGGAGCTTACAAGAGAGGACTAGGACCCGGGTGGGGTGCCGAACCTCTATAAAAACCGACGCGTCTTTGTGGTTTGCATTATTTCTTACTTGCTCATTTAAATTGTTTAAATTCCGCTGCATATAACTCTATCGATAAAACGAGTAGGTGATTAGATTAATAGTGATTAGTGGACCCATAACCCACACGATCCAACAGATAGCTCCTAAAATTTAAGCAATAAGTTCCCTTTCTGTGTCAAAGCATACTACTTTGATCGTCGTTTATGACTTGTGGATCATGAACACTAAGATCATCCACAGTCATGACCTAGGTCATCTTATCTCTCTTATTTCTCTCCATGCTACGTCATTATGATCTAACATCATATTTCTTATTTACTTATTCACCCGTTAAACATGACCTAGGTCATCTCAATCTCTTTCATCCACATTATTAATTTTCTTATTAACTTTTATTATATTCCAAAATCATTTATATTTATCCAAAATATTAATAATCCATTTAGAAAAAATAAAATACCAATAAATCTCGTATTTCCAAATTACATATACTTTATTTTCAAATCTTATGCCCACCCCGACGGGTCGTCCGAGGATGGCCTAACGGCTGCTACACCTCCTCAGTATATAATTTCATCATCATAATGAGTATCAACTTCAACTAACCATATCAAGACCTCACAAAAAGTTAATTAGCTTCCAATTAATTGATATCACAGTGCAAGTCAAAATTAGACAATAAATGAAAATTTACACAGTAAATTTAATTAGTCTTTTTTTGTGAGAGTTGAATTCTTTCGAAGTCCTCTTTTTCCATTCTTCTTATAGGGATTGTCCCGGACGAAGGTGCATCATTATTTTTACTGAAAGTATATATAATAAATCGATAAATGACTTTCCATATGTAAAACTCTAATATAACCACTTTACATGTGTACTCAAGCAAATAACTTGGGTATAATATTTCTCAATTTCAGCCGAAAATGGTATTAATTTTGTAGACCAGTTCGCTCTCTGGAATTATGATGATCCAATTTGATTCCTGCAAAAAAAAAAAAACATTATCTAGATATACTAGAGAGCACATAGATTCACTCCAGCCATAGATTCACATTTAATTGGATGATTGCTCCAAATCCAATCACAATTCACAACTTCAATTCGGTTGGAAAAAACAACAGAACATGTCTTGCTTTGCTGCCTCATCTTCTTGGGATTCGAGCCTTTCCATGAGTGACTGCGACTATGAGTTGTCCCACTTTTTTTTTCGTGAATTTTGATATGGAGATGAATTCGGGCCATATCACACGAGGGTAAATATCTTTGACTATGAAAAATCCAACCAAGTCTAATTTCATATTAAAGACATTTTACAAATCGTCTATTTTCATCGATCATTCTTCCTAATCGTCTCGCTTTTTAACCAATAATTGTTATGGAAACAAGTACAAACACAATTAAATTATATTATTTTGATTAAAAAAAGTAATTTTTTTCTTCCTTTTTCCAGATTATGTAAGAAAATATTTTGTATCTATACATTTAGAGAAATATATAAGAACAAAAAAGATGTTTAACTTCTTACTCGTTTCTATTTCTCTGCTTTGATTTCCAAGAAAAAAGGGTATAAAAACCTAACAATAATCTAAGGCCTTGAAATCATTATATCGTTACTGAATTGTTTCCCACTTTCATTTAAAAATCTTACATAATCCTACACAAACTTTAACAATTAAAACTCTATTAAAATAAGACGAGACCATCTCATGCATTAATATATTTTTTACCCATCTTGTATATCTAGACAAACCATATGTCGCTATTCACAACACAGACATTAAAACATACAATATATCATCTCTTTGGTCAAAAGTAGATTTTACTAATGAAAGGAAGTTAAAGGATAAAAATGCTCTTACTATGCAATAACAATAACAAGTTGGAAGATGGACACCAATGAGATTCCAAATTACATTACACTTTAGTACTTTACCATCACCTTCTCTTCATACCCAATCAAAATGGTGCCCATGACTTGCCCATTGGTTTGATGAGTAGTGATCACTACTATTATTATTTTGTTCATTACCAAATATTATAATCATTGATGATATATACCTTTCCTCCTTATAAATATCAATCCCATCCCACTCCCACTTGATCACTCACTCACTCACAACATTGGTGGAAGAGAGTAATTAATGGGCTTCAAGACCACCATGCTTCTTCAAATTCTACTTCTCTTGGTTATGGTAGCCATGGCTTCCACTTCTAGTGACAATTCCATCATAGACCAAGAAGCTAGAATTGTTGGTTTAAGAAGTGAGGATGAGATGAGGTACTTGTATGAGTTGTGGCAAGTGGAGAATGGTAAGGTGCACAATAACCTTGAGGAGGACCTCAAGAGGTTTGAGATCTTCAAGGACAATGTGAGGTTCATTGATGAACATAATGGTGAGGGGAACCAACACTTGTTTAGGGTCGGATTGAATCGATTTGCGGATTTAACTAATGAGGAGTATCGTGCAATGTACCTTGGAGTTGGGAGAGATGGGAGGAGGCAAAGAGTAACAAGAAGTGATAGGTATAGGTTCGAGAAAGGTGATAACATCCCGGAGTTTGTAGATTGGAGGGTCGAGGGCGCAATCACACCAGTCAAAGACCAAGGCAGTTGCGGTAATTAACGAACTTCTTTTCTTTTCTTTTCTCTTCGTATTCTCAATGACGGTCTATCTTAAGTTTGTCATCTATGTGCATTAATAAAAGTGTAAAATTGCTTTAGTTTTAAATTATGTTATCTTGCTAATATCAACACAATGTCATCCTAGTTAGTAGGATATGTTGTTATGATTTTTTCCTCAACTCAAGTTTTGTTGTTTTGTACTTTTTTTGTTAAACACTCATTCCTATTTTTCAACATATATATATGTATGTATATGTATATGTAGGGAGTTGTTGGGCTTTCTCGACCATTTCGGCCGTGGAAGGAATCAACAAGATTGTAACCAATGAGCTGATATCTCTATCGGAACAAGAACTGGTAGATTGCGATAGATTGAGCAATGAGGGTTGCGATGGTGGAATCATGGAGGATGCTTTTAGTTTCATTGTTAACAATGGTGGTGTAGACACTGAGGAGGACTACCCTTACAGAGGAAGCAACGGGAGATGTGACTTGAGGAGAAGAGTAAGTTGAAATCATATATATATATATATACCAAACTCCAAACACTTTTTTTTTTTATTAGTATTAAATGGTGGAATGAATCATTTAGGAAAATGCAAAGGTGGTGAGCATAGATGGCTACGAGATCGTACCTGAGAACGACGAGAAGGCGTTGAAGAAAGCCGTCTCACACCAACCTGTTGCGGTTTCAATCGATGCAAGCGGTCCTGCTTTCCAATTTTACGAATCGGTACCTATATATTATTATATAAATACCATCAATCAAACATGCAATTCATATAATTCTATCAAATTTCCATCTTAACTAATTCATTAACCTCCCTTACGTACCTTACTATACTATATCTTTATCTTGGGATCTTAAGGGAGTGTTCACCGGAAAATGTGGTATCCAACTAGACCATGGCGTGGTAGCAATAGGATATGGTACTGAAAATGGCACAGACTATTGGATTGTGAGAAACTCTTGGGGACCGAATTGGGGCGAATCGGGTTACGTAAGGATCGAACGTAACGTTATGGAGTCGACCGGCGGAAAGTGTGGGATCGCCATCGACTCATCATATCCAACCAAGAAACGATCGAACCCTAGTCATTCCATTAACAAACCTTCCTTACTTGTAACTGTAAGTATTGATGCAAAAGAGTCTTATTTGTTCTCTCTTATCTAAATTTTAAACTAATTACGCGTTTAATTGGTTAATTACAGAGAGAAGAGAACCAACTTGGAGTGAAGATGGTTGTAGGAGAAGTCTCAAGAAAAGCATTTGGGTTTCTCTCGATGTGAATGGCAAAATGAGTAGACACTGCCTATAACAAATGGGTGGGAATGGGACGATTAATTATATACAGTTATTGGCAATCGTAATATCTTTGTATTTCACATTCTTGTATTACCATTCAAGCAAGGGGATGATATCTTATCTTATTCTAATGAGTTCCATCTAATCTTTCATGCTACCAACTTGTCTTTGTCCATAACAATTTACAATTAATTCTACTCTGATAAGGTAATTGGTTTTGATGCAGTCACCTATGAATATCCGAAATCAAACAATCTGATATTGGATGAGAAACCCCACTTATATAGTGTCAGTTCTTAAGTGGTCTATCGGGAAGGGATGAGTTTTCTCGGCTAAGTCCAATATGCATACAGCAATTAACCACCCTTTCTTCAATGGCTTCTTACAAACAAGCTAAAGCTTAATCATGATATCAACTATCAGACATTTCAATAACCCCCTAAAGCTGAGTATTTTTCACAACTCTCAATTTTCTAAGGTACACCACAAAAACAACTCGTGGAAAAAGAAAATAAAGCTAAACCAATGGAAGAAAGAAGTTGAGAAAGTAGACCAAAATTTCAGAGAAACAAAACCAAATGTACGAGTACAACAACAAACTTTATTCCAATAAACAAAGTTACAAACGTCTCGACCAAGATCACTCAGAGTACAACATAACATCATCAAGGGCTCATTCTCTAACACAAGTCAAGAAAACCGAAAAAAAAATTGTACCGCAGTTTCAGTTTTCACTGCAAAAGCCTCAACACAAGGCAGGACTGCGAGCCTCCAGAAAATGGAGGGCAAACTAAGCCTGGGCTCCGAGCTCCAGAAGTAGAGTGTGATTGACGGCGTTAGACTCAGGACCGGAGAACTGGATAGGGCCTGTGCAAAAGCTCAAAGTTATTACGGAAATCTTTGCAACTAGCAGAGGATATATGTTTCGTGAATAACCGACCCAACACATATTGATGCATCGTCATACCTGGGCTGATATATCGGTTGTTGAGAGCCCAGTCTTTTCTGTTGGCAGCAAACTTCCCAAAAGGTGCTCCTGAAAATTTAAGTTGTGTAAGTTAACATAACCCACCACAAGAAGAATATAAACACAACCATATAACTAATGAACGCAGCCAAATCAAGTAGAGATACCTTGAAGTTCTACCATAGCCTTCTTGATCACAGGCTTGAACTTACCTGGACAAATTTGAAGTACAGTCAGATATTTACCGTAGATCATTGAATATTAATCACCTATCATTATCTCAGATCCAACATATCAGCATAGAAGAGAAGTATAAAACAGAAATTAGATAACTGGGGAGCTAAAAGAGAAGTAACTCTGTTTATGAAACAAACCTAGAAAAGAGAAATAACTAGGTTGCCTGGTAAAATGTAAAAATTACAGACACCAACATCAGTATTTGGGAAAGACATACCATGCCTCCTCTCCACATCCATCAAGGCTGTTAGAGCAGTTCCACCTACTGTCCAATCCTCAACAGGCGCAGCTAGGTTACCAACCTGAAAGGAGAAGTGCAAAACAAAGAATCAGTGGGTACTTCATCATTGACAAGCGACAACTTAAAAAATTGTCTGTGAACTCCTTAGTAAACTATGAATATATTGCAGTGATATCCTTCTTGCTGTCAATATGGTGGAAAAGGATGACTAAAGTGGCAGCAGTAATGATGAATAAGAAGAGGACATGATGTTAGTTAGAACTTGCACGGATAGGATAATCACAAGCACAAACACTTCGAACATGCTCACATACCCATGATATATCTATTCCGTACATCTGCTCTGCTCAAACACCTTGGAGATGTTGCCGTGTCTGAGGTACTTAACATGTTTGAACACAAAAGCACGTGTTGGATGCGCCATGTAGTGTGTATAGGGCAGTTTAAGTACTTAACAGCCCAAACAGATATGTTATTGACGTTAAACATGTCTTGTCTATGTGAACATTTAATTCAGGTTCTGAATTTAGATTGCAGGCAGCAAAAAAAATGCAGCCAATCCTGGCTATTCCGTCTGTATACGGATTTTCAAGCCAAAAATTCTAGTATCAAGAGTTTAGACTTTCAAATTCCTTTTAGTCATAAATCAAAATCTTCTTTTATTTCTTCTTTCCTACAATCTTTTCTGATAAGTGGTTGGAATAAAAACTAAAACAGTTATAATATGTTTGTTTAAACAGATCTGGAAACGTATAGGTAATAATACTAACCGATGAAATCAAGCCAGTCTTTCCGGTATGCAAAAGAGCAGCTGCAGCGTAACCCAAAGCATAGCAGTATGACGCATCAAAGTTTGTGGGCAAACCACATCTTCCTTCATAACTGTGCCAGAAATAAGCATGACAGAAGTATTAAATGTAAATCACAGAGCTGAAAGGAAGCACAAAAATAACCACCAGAGCTTACAGTATAATAACCATTTTCAGTGAAAAAATAATTGCTCAAAAGTGCCTACCCAAAGAAGTGTGACTGGCCTTTGAACTGCCTCTTATAGTTTCCTTCTAGCTTTCTCTTCTCCAATTCAGTTTCAACCATTGAAATAAGCATCTTTTCAGTTTCTATCTTCGCAACCTGATAAGCGTGAAGCCAGATGATTACATGCAGTTAACATGCAGGTGAAATACAGGCTGAAAAGGTTATTATATCATAAGGTTCATAACTATAGAAAGTATGACCAGGTAGCAACAGAACCTGAACATTTCCATGTGGATCTCTTTCCAGTAGTAGTTGTTCTTGAATTGCCTGGGGGAGAAATTCAAAAAGCACTCTAGATTGCTCTTGAAGATTACCTTTCCACAGTCCACCTTCATCGACAACACCTTGAGCTAGTATTTCATTCAACTCAGCAATTAATTGTTGAACCTGGAAGATGAAACCAGGATAAGCATGCATAAAGCTTGTCTTATGGAATGAAAATAAATTGCTTACACTTCATTGAAACTTCAAAGTTCAAAATCGACGGCACATAAAATGAAGAGATACCTCAGGGATAAAATCTATCAAGCCTTCTGGGATAAGTATCACTCCATAGTTAAATCCACTTTCTGCACGTTTGCAGATGATATCGGTGATATAATCAGTTACACTCTTGAGTGTCTGTTTATTGGCGGCAACCTACAATCAAAAACATGTATATATAAAATAAAAAAAGCTCCAAGTTCAACAAATACAATAAGTGCTTAGCTGCTATTAAGGAGTTCTTCAAGCTTCAAGATTACATATATTGGAGAATCATGGAATGCTAAGGAGTGGCTACCATGTTTGCTTTAAGCGACTAACATCTTTATATTTACCCAATCCATGATCCAAAATGTTCCAAAAGCTCTTTCATGTATATATAAGGATTTTTACGTAGTTCTCCGTATAGACACAAGGACACAATAGGACCATGGTTTTTAAATCAAATCAGGCATTGACCTAGTTGGGGCACCAAGTGGTGGATTAACCAGCAACCACAACAACAACAAAGCCTTTAATACCAAACTAGTTCGGTTTCCATTCTCATGAGACTAATTGGATACTTAAGTTTTTTCGTCATGCCTATCACAACCCTCATCCTTTATCTTCCCCTGCAACAAACTGAGTAGAAAACTGCAATAGGGCATCATCTGTTGACGGCAACATAAAAATCCTTATGATTATCAATAATATACAATACTAATCTAGTAACCTGAAACATAAAATAAATAACATATCGAAGGAGACAAGAAATGGAGTTGATGGTGTGTGTAGAAGTGGATGACAAAGGAGTTGAAGATCTAGAAGTGGTGGAAGAGGGAAACAGCAAGAGCCTTTACTATTTCTTTTCCCAATTGATGATCTTCCGATAAATGTTGGGCTTGTAATGTATCTGCAATTGGAATTAAGTTTAAAGGTTGGGATCAGATAGACAGGCCAACCTCAAAACTGTGTTTTTTTTGTGGTCGAGCAGGACCAGTAGTCAAATATAGGTTTAAAATTGAAGTGGTCAGACCAACAGGCTAACCACACAGTGTCTCTATGGTTGACTAGGAGAGCTCAACCAACCACGTCCTAGTGCAACTGGCCAGGTCAGGTCGAGTTACATAACACTTCAATCACAAAGGGAAAAGAAAAACATTCATACTTATTCAACTGTTCTTAAATTTTAACGAAAAATGTTGTGTAACATCCTATGGTCCTTGTTTTATCTTTATTGGAGCATGCATTAAGACGAACAAAAGATTCTGAAGTTAAAACTTGATAGAAAAAAAGAAAACAAGCACCTCTTCTCCAATAATGGTGATATTTGGATGAGTCTGCAGAGCACACTCCAATGTAATGTGAGAAGCAGCTCGGCCCATAAGCCTCACAACTACATAAGGTTACAACATATGTTACATTCGAAGCGCAAGAAGTAAAAAAGTCAATTTCAATTTCATACAAAACTAGGTATTTAACTGATCATATGGGTAAATGGACGGCGAACCAAAAGAAAAGAAGATTCACATGTTAAACAACGTGTTGCAAATGGAATAACTTGAGATCAGCTCAAATGGGAAAATAATAGTTTTTCTTTCGATTCCCCCTCGCCCAATAATGATGCATAAACCATTTCATAAAAAACAAGGTACCAGAACGATCTGGAATCTATTCCAAATTCGTCAGTATAAACAATATAGAACATGAAAAAACCTATTACAACCAAATATTAGCACTTTATAATATATGAGCTACAATGGTTTTTATCAACATACAATGCATATACCTAGTAGAAACTAGCTCCGCATGCTTTATTTAAGCCACCAAAATAAAAAAATGCCCACAACTTTCTAATGGGACAAAGTAACCCGAGCAGTGAGATGAATAATTGAGTTCAAGCATTACTGAAGTAAAATATGATTGGTATGATATTGTTATGCAGATCAGAAGAAGCCTCTCCCAAAGAAAAAGTCTAGAACGCTCTACTTACAATGGTAGTACTTCCCTGTAGACCTAGCATCTATCATGACATTGCCAATCATTTCAGCATATATCTGTCATCACACCAAATTTGAATATTACAAGTTTCATAAACAACAATAACATAATAAATCATTTTTGGTGAGTTTGCAATTTATGGACCAAAGAGTGACCATCCAATCCGATAACTGACCTTGCAAGCTGTATCAAAACCAAAGCTTACAGGAACCTCCTTGCATTTCAAGTCTCCATCAATTGTTTTGGGACATCCAATAACCTTTGTCTTCAAATTGTTTTGCCTAAACAAATCAACAAATGACAACAATGAATAACTGATGTAGAACATGAAGAAGCCTTATACCCAAAAACAACTCACATATGGTCAAAGACATCTCATGCCAATCACAAATTGCTATAGCAATTTAGTGAAGAATAGTCATATAGCAACTTGTAAAGGTCAGAGAAAAGGTACCTAAAATTTTCAGCAAGGAGACAAGCATTGGTGTTGGAGTCATCACCACCAATCACAACAAGACCATCTAGATCGAGCTTGTTGACAGTCTCTTGAGCTTGTTTAAACTAAGCACAAAATAAAAAATGAGATAGACCATCAAATATGATTTGGAGAACGCATATGAGACAATGGCAGAAATGCTAAACACCTACAAATAAATTAGAAATGCACCTGCTCTGGAGTTTCGATCTTGTCCCTACCACTTCGAATCATATCAAATCCACCCTGCCCACAGACAAGAAGTTGGCAGGTTTCTCAGATGAGAATACATACAAGAAAATTCTTCTTATGATAAACAATTCATTTTGGACACGATCTTCCCAGAAACTAGAGGGGTCAAGTTCACTATGTAAGAAAATTTATTTTATTTGAATTGCAGGAAACTATAACTGTATTTTACAGTTGACACTTAGGTATCAAATAAATTTTGGGTTAACATCTTCAAACTCTACTGTAATAAAATCATAAAGTGTTTCTGAAACTTAAAAGTCAAAACTATCAAGGGACCTGGTTCCTGTATGGATAGACAAACTCTGATGTCAGCTCAGTATACTTGCATCTCATGATCCCAGCAGGACCTCCCATGAATCCATAGACGGTGCTCCCACTCGCCCTCTCTTGCAGGTAATCTGGTATAATTATTAAAAAACAATAAGAACCCACTAGAAGAAAAAAACTATTATACATCAAAATAACCATTCCAAAATGATTAAAGGTAAGAAAGAGGACCGAAAACTCCACAGATGACATTATGCCCCCCTGGTGCCTGTCCTCCAGACAGCACAACACCAATTTTAACCTTCTCTGAGGCACCAGTTGGAGCACCTTGTCCCTCCTTTGGAACAAGCATGGCAGAAGGCTGTCCAAATAAATTTGGGAATAGTTTTGCGATCTCATCTGTTATAACAACAACAACAACAAAAATTGCACGTCAAGACGGAGAAAGCATGATAACTATGTTACAAAATTCTGTCACATCAAAATCCTACTTAGAAAACAGAATGAAAACTGTGACCACAAGGATGGTCGATAAGAAGATTATGGCAAGATCTCCCATCCCATGATAATTGTATGAACCAATACCAGAACAAGAAAACATACTTATTTGGTAAAAACTAAGCACATTGCACACTTGAACAATAATTACAGGGCAAGAACCATTCCCAGACATGTTACCAGTATCGCATTGGCGAGACATTTGGAATTGTGAAACCTTTTTTTATTGGTAAAATCGGAACCCATGAAACATTGTTGCACTCATGGCCACATCACACAGAAAACAACTAACAAAATACGATAAAGAACTGTGATTTTGACTATGAGATAGATAAAATAGCAAACTAAGCAAAAGCTGCAAAACAACTAGGTGACATCTATTTTTTCATATTAAAAATAGCACAAGCAAGAAAAGGCACTGATAGCAACAAAAAAACAGAACAAGTTGACCACGAAGACTATTTTGGAGTGATCCGAGTTTTCATATCGAGGAAAGTTGACCAGAAAAACGACAATTTTGAAGCACAAGATATCCAAACCAAAAGTAGACTTAACAAAGAGCAACTTACAAACAGCAATTAAATAACGGCGTCAATCGCCACATCATAAGTCAAGACAGCAACTTTACATTGTAAAACCACCAAATTGACTAAAAGACCACTAAATCCAAGACCATGAATCCCAAAGAAGACTACTTTTCATCAAAAAGACACGTATTTTTTAGGGTGAAGAATCGATACGACCACCAAATCCAACCCAAATCAAGTTGACCAGAAAAACGAAGCTTTTCACCTTCCCAAATCCGAAGCGAAATCCAAGTGAAAAAATGGAAGCTTTCCTAAGAAAATGGAAGTAAAATGGAGAAATAGGGACCTGGGTTTCCGGCGGCGGAGCTGGGAGGGCCGACGACGACGTCGAAGGAGGATCTGAGGACGGTTGGGAGGGGAAGGGCGTGGTCGAGGCGGGAGGTCTGGAGATGGCTGTACACCACCAGATTCCTTCCCGGCGGCGCCGTCGACCCATTCTTACCCGAACTTCCGTTCGAAGCAGAAGCAGCAGCAGCAGCCATCGATGATGCGATCGAGAGAGAGAATGAGAGAGAGAGAATGAGAGAGGCTTTGTTTTGGTTTTGGTTTTGGCTGATGAGAGAGAAAGAGAAAGAGGCCTTTTATACCATTTTTTTCTGTTTTTTTGCTGGTTTGGTTTGGTTTTGGTTTGGTGTGCTGCTGCCCTTGTTTTGTTTTAGGTGATTAATTAATTAATAATTAGCTTTTTTAACCAAAAAAAAACAAATTAAAATCCGCTTTAATATCAGTGTCAGTGTGCTTGCTTGCACAGCCCATTGGGTCGGCGAATTTGCAAAATTACTCTTTAACTATTATTTTGAAAAGAGGAGGTTTTTTGGAAAAAGTTTGTATTTTAACAATAATTAACTGAACTATTAAAACTACTTAAATCGTCCCAACATATTACCATTTTGTTCATCTATCATTTCTACTTATATAACTCTTCATTTCACTCTTTTAACACAACTTTCTCTTCATATCACTCTTATATTCACCAGATATAATGTCTCGGAGGCCGGGAAAAAACCAGCGGACACCCCAGACTACTCACATCTGGTAAATTGCCTTGTTTATTTTAATTAATTTTTTAAAATAAAAAAATTGGGTCGACGCCCGAACCTTGGCCAAGACGTCTGCGAGAGACGCCTCCCACGTAGGGCAAGCGTCTCCGGCAGACGCCTCCGACGTAGGGTAGGCGTCTCCCGCATACGCCCCGAATTTTTTTTAATTTATTTAAATTGATTATAAATTGTGATAAATTTAAAATAAATTGAATATTATGTTAATAATGAGTTAAATTAGTTTAGTAAATCCTTTATTGATTATAAATTGTGAAAATTAATAAATAAATCGATTATTAAGTTAATTAGTTTAATTATTTTAGTAATGAATTATTGATTAAAAGTTGTGATAATACCTAAATAAATTTATTATTATGTTAATAATTAGTTGTGTACGAATTTTGTAAAGGATTATTGATTAATTGTGAATTGCTAAATAAATCGATTATTAAGTTAATAATGAGTTTAATTATTTTAGTAAATCCATTAATAAAATTTTATTTTTAAAATTGAATTAATAGTCATCGGGTTACCGTTGAAGAAAAGGGAAATCAATTCCCTTACGCGCGGTACGTAGTGTAGCAGACGAGTCGGGTCATCGTCATCCACGTACACGTGGTATTTCTGCTTCAGTTAGGAGAGAGAGATCTGTTACGTCATCGTCAGACACCTGTGGATTCTTTCGACGACGAGGATGATTCAGATGAGTTGAGGAGTCACGACGAGAGTGACGAGTCACGACGAGAGTGACGAGTCACGACGAGAGTGACGAGTCACGACGAGAGTGACGGTGAGGGGCAGTATGACTTGGGGCCACAGGAGGAGGCGATACATCAGTCCGGTCGAGGACGGGGGCGACATTGTGGTCCTTCGGCTGAGTGGGTCATGAGGAAGGATCGAGGTGACCGGTTTGTGACCGGTGATTCGAGTTCGTGCACTGCAGACGCCCGAGCTCAGAAGAAGAAGAAGAAGAAGAAGAAGAAGAAGAAGGGTGAGGACGACTCTTGGATTGTCACGGATATTATGCCCGGTGGTCCTGTAGATGCCAGCGTCATTCCGAGGTTCTGTACATTCCTGTTGAGGGTCCTATGGTCAGTGCGCAGGCGCCAACATCTGAGTTGAAGTTATATGTATCTGAGTTGCGGGGTGTCAGCCTGGAGGGTCTTGGGCTGGATAGCTCATTTTGGAGTGGCGGTGGTGTTAGTATCGATGTTGTGGACGAGTGTTGCAGACGGGGGCAACTACCACAGACTGAGGATACGCAGATGACTGCTTACCTCTTCTTACTGCTAGGTTGTGTCTTGTTTGTCGACAAGAGCGGTTCCAGAGTCAGACCACGCGACCTACTGGAGGCGAGGGACCCAGATACCATTGGTCAGTACTCATGGGGGTCGGCGACGTTGTCATATCTATATCGACAGCTGGGTATATCTAGTCGTGCTGATTGTTCTGGGATTACTGATTGTCTTACACTGCTGCAAGCTTAGATCTATGAGTATTTTCCTACTTTCTGCCCACATCAGGAGCGGAAGATTGTTGAGCGTGGTCATCCTCATTCGCGTATGTGGGTTGTCCGGGACGAGGATAAAAGCGAGGGTCGATTTCTTTCTATTCGTAGACGGCTAGATCAGATGACTGCATCGCAGGTATATAAATGTATATATCATTCACGTTTATTTAAATTTTAACTTTATTATTATTAACGTATAAACTTTAGGTGGAGTGGTTGTCGTATGGTCCCGAGCATGCTGTAGTTGTGCCGAGGACTACATTTATGGGCGTTATTCGTTATAGGGATATCACAGAGCCTTATTTACCTGATCGCGTGTTACGTCAGTTAGGTTACGTTCAGGTGATCCCGGTTGACATCCCGGCGCCCGAGCATGCAGTACGGTATGCGACTGCGACGACGTACGACGTCAGGCATAGCGTTTCATTCGCAAAATCGGTTTGGAGGACATTTCCGAGAGTAGGACGACTACACCTGGACGATCTGAGTCGTAGTCGCGACCCCTCCACTTGTGCTGCAGATTATTTGCAGTGGTTCGGTAGGTGCTCACATCCACTTATCGGACACGGTATCATTCCGAGACCGGAGAGACCACTGGGTAGGACATGTGAGGATGCGGTAAGTTTATCTAATTTTATTTTTAATTGTAATGTTTATTTTGTTATTATTTTTAATGTACGCTAATTTTTATTTTACATACAGTGGATGAGTAGGGCGATACGGTGTACGCAGCCGTTCTTGCGACGGAGAGACATGATGCCGACTAAGAATACGAGACTTGCATGTACAGATTGGGATCGCCTCATCATTAGGAGATAATATATTCAACCTCATCTAGATTACTGATATATATTAAATAACAACAGATATATCGTCATACCAGAAGATCATGTGTCCGTGTTCACGGACGATCGAGACGAATTGGAAGACCGACCACGACCTCTGCTCCCACTACTGCCAAACCAACGACGACCCCTGCTCCCACTACTGCCAGACCGACCACGACCTCGCTCAGCATACTCGAAGGCACTCGGGTCCCGACGTGTCGACTTTTCCCCTAGGTCGACCTCGTACCTTAATATTTTCTGTGGGTTCTCCATAGTTTGACTGATCGGGGTGTAACTGTTTGTATAAAATACGAGAGGCACTATGAATTACTGCAGGGCCGCTCTCCGAAATCTCATCAACTAGCTTCCGAAAATGCTTGACGTCTTGTGCTGACTGATCCATAAACTCTGACATCTGGACTCCTTCTCCAATGACAAGTGTTTTCCAGAATGGATGAATCTGCTCTAAATAAATTCCATCACCTGACGCAAAACACTCGTACATGGTACAGGCACAAGGAATCCCATGTGTTGTCAGGAAAGCACACCCACAACGATATTCAATTTCATCACTTAAGTCCTGCATTCTCTTCAACTCCTGACTCAATAACGACAAGCAGTGATGCGAAACTCGGTCATTTACATGCTGAAACAAAGGACCTATGTAGTTTGTCACAATTTGACGTCTCGAATCTTCAAGAAAGTTACAATTATTCGTCAGCTGCATTTCAATAGCCTAGTTTGCGCGGTCGAAAAGAGTGTCAAGAGCGGCAATCGATGTAGTGATCCACTCTTTCAGAGCCGAATGTGCACTTTCCACCCTGCAGTTCGTAGTGTTGCCGAAATGAAAAACTTTATTCGTCCAATTCAACACAAATTTTTCTTTATGCACCAACCACATATCTTCCACATACTCTGTCAGCACTGGCCAGGACTTGTAAGAATCTTTCAGATCACGGACAGCTCAATCATAATTCGTCTGTGAATCAGAAAGCATGACTCTCCTCCACCTTCCACGCCTAAAACTCTCTGCAAGCTGCTTGTCCTTGCCGAATACATAGTATGCGTAGTTGTACACGTCTTTGTTGATATGCGAGGTGCATAGTAAATGAGCAGACTCAGGAAAAACCTCTGCCACGGGTCGCATCAGACTCATCTCTCGGTCCGTTATTATTGCAGTCAGGCTAACAATATCCAATAACATATCTCGCAGCCTCTCCAACACCCACCGGTAACTAGACTCGGTCTCATCCTGCAAAATCGCATATCCGACGAGGAAATTCATGTTTGTTGGAGTAACCCCAACCATCTCAAATAAAAGTATCTTGTACTTGTTCGTCTTATACGTCGAATCCATGCAGATTACGAATGGGTATGTACGCAACAACTGAACTAAAGTCGGATGTGCCAAAAATGCGTGAGTGAGGACATTAGTTTCTTCATCTGCCACAATCCAATGCAAATCCTTATGCTGCACTGCCTCCTTGAGAAACTGTTGCGCGGAAATCCTGTCTTCAGATTTCGTCCTCCTCATGTACTCTATGAAGTTATAAATGTGTCTTTGATTGGGATTATCGTCCGGGAATTTCTCCTTTACCGCCAATAAAATGTTACGTAATCTTGCTTGTGCTACTATCATATCACGAACAATTTGCTTGGCCCCGGCACTAAGTCTGCAGACCTGTCGATGACCCTCTGAATAAACTGCAAGTGCGTGGTTGTGCTGTCAAAAGGTGCTACTAGAAACAACGACTCATCCATCATGATCCCGTCGCTCAAGCACTTTTACCAAAAAAATGACAACCACAACCTTTTCTTTTTGTGTTCTTTCGCAGTGTAATACTCGTATCACGAGAACTCATTTCACGTCTGCGATCACATCTCAGGTAACAATCCATCCGGTTATCTGCTTTTGATTTGTATGATGATATAATCCAAAAACATATGACTCCTAGTTTAACTTGTTTCGCCCATTTACAAGTTTCCTCAATTGTTGTAAATATTTCTTTACTGTCAAAAAACTCACTGTAATCTACTCAATCACCACCGAAATCTTGCAACGGAACCTGAAAAAATTGAATTTAACAGAAAATTAAAAAAAAACAAAAAACGGGCGTTTGGCTAAGCCGCCTCCACCTTGGTGGAGACGTCTGTCTAACACGCCTCCACCTATGTGAGGTGGCTTAGCCAGACGTCCGAGTCGGGAAAACAATTCCGCCCCCGTTACCTCGCGCGGATTCAGGTGCTTCGCCAGACATTTTCGTGGTGTTGGTACTAGGAATGTGAGTAAAACTGTGTTTTACCTTGTTTAAAGACACGGGACGAAATGTGTATTAATTGATTTGTTAATGGTAAAAATGTCATTTTTGGGGTGATTTAAGTAATTTTCCGGCGACGAATAGTAGCCCCCATAATTAATCATGCGTCCAAATATTTCCAAAAGTTACAATTTAATACAAATTACTAATCATTTTTATAGTATTTTACGTTTTTTATAAGGTATAGGTTTATAGGTAAGAATTCAAAAGGACAAATAAATATTTTTAAAATAAATGCCAAAAATAATTTAGAAGATGATGGTGTGGATGTGACACAAATGGGATCGGGCATGTTCGCCACATCCTCCGCCCATTGGGTCGAGTAATTTCGCAAAATGACCATATAAGTATTATTTTGGAATAAGTTTTTTTTATTTTAACAATAATTAATCATGCGTCCAAATATTTCCAAAACTTGTCAACAGTAGGCACTATTGGGTTATTGTTGCCTCCTTAACTATTTTCTTCCATTACCTTTAAAATAAAGATTAGCTAATTAGTTACAAAATTATTCTTAGTTCGGGGATTCCTTTACACGGAATATCTTATTAAAAAAGTGCAAAGATGGACAAACATTAACATAGTGTCATGCCACTACAATAACAAATAATGATGTAAATAAAATAAATATTGTAAAAATTGCAAAACCCGATGGAAATGACCATAGTATTGGGATTCATCAAGAGTGCATGCAATGTGACGTAAGTGGGATCCATCAAACTGCGCATTAGATTTAGGATTTGACAATCAAATTTTAAGCTTACATTGTTAATATAATTATATGTAGCCATATCCAATAGCAGGTTACCAAAATATTATGCCCAAAGTTGAATATTAATTCGAACGTAAAACAGACTAAGTTAGTTAGTTAGTTACTGAGAATGCACGTAATGGTCCTTAATAATTGATTTTGTTGAATTTTGCAATTAAATATAAGAATAAAGTGATGCTCAGATTGAACGTAATCTAAAGATATATATATTATATCAACAAAAAATGGTTTTATTTAATTCAATGCAAAGTTTGTGACGATCTCGAATAGAGTTGCCTGACATTGATGTGCAATCTCTTACTGTGTGCTTGTTTGATGGGTTTTAGTTATTAGTATTATAGTATACATGAAATGCAATTATTTTAATCACAACACATTTATTAGGATTTAAGTAGATGTTGGACGCTCTTTCGAACATGCAGATAGCAGAAATATAAAATTCGTTGAGCTCATGTCGCTCTGGTGAGTTATTATTTTGATGTTAGAAGTAAGAATAATTAAGCTCCTCTCAAAAAGATTGAACTCGAAGATTTAAATGCATTGGCATAAAAGTTGATTTTTCATTTCGTATTTCATATTTTTATATTTATTTGTATATTTGGGTGTATTTTTCCCGTAACCTATATTTCGAAGCTGCTAGAGAATACAATTGCCAAACAAATTTACGTGTCAAACCGTTAAAACTTACATATTTAATGAGGTTAGAATTAGGCTATGGTTTTGGTGGTCTCAAAATCTTTCGAGTCTTCTACCTTTAATCTGCTTCTAAAATGAAATCTAAGCTGACATTAAATATCTAGAGCAATCGATCTTCAAGATCCCTTATGCAAACTCGTAATTTTCAAATATTTGTTGAAAGTCTTTAAAACTTTCATAATCGCTAAAATCTTGTTTCTCTTCTTCATGGGACCATCTTAATGAGATTTCATTACATACCTCATTTGTATCTTGACGGTTGCTTAAGTCTTCTTAATCTTCTTTTGACTCAACATCATTAATAATCTCTTCCAACTTGGACTCTTGGCTTGATACTTGTTGGGTCATACTAGACTGACAAGCAATACCATTGTCTTCTTCTTTAAATTCATCTCTAGACTTGTGTACCTCTTCGTTGAACCAACTTGCATCAGCCTCCAATCTACATTATCATTATATTCTTTGGTAATTGAGATACATGTTAGGACCTAAATGTTGCTAGAACGTTTCATTCTTCTTCACTGGGATTCTCCACATGACTAGATTTCGTCATAACGTTTCCCTCCACAGATTTTCCCTTGAACCAACAGTTTTTTACAAAGTGATCTTTCTTACCGTAGTTGTAGCATATGATTTTTCTCTTTGCTTGCTCTTTCTCCCAAGGTTGTTCAACTCCCCATTGTTGTAAACTTCTTGTTTGTTTTCTCGATCCATACTTTTGCCTCTCGTTAAAGAGTGTTTGATCTTCACTCTTTGCAGAAATGTCTTTCATTTGCATTGTGAGAGTTTCTTGATTGACAAGCAAACTATCTAACTCTAAGATGGTTGGTGGAGTCGGCCAACATTGTACTGCTATTATGAAGCCCGTGGAAAATAATCCTCACCCTAGGCTCACTAATCTTAGACTCCGGATCTAGTTGAGATGTCATGACAGAGTGTCTTCACTTTTGTAAAGTATTGGTTTATGGACATACTTCCTTCTCGTTCTCTAAAAGTTGAAGTCACACGTCATGTCTTTGTGAAAAGACTGACTTCAGCGTATCATACGCCGTTTTTGGTGGTGTAGCATCGCGTACATGCTCAAGCAAATCATTCTCAATGGTTATTCTGAGCACATACATGACCCTTCCCACATTTATCTTCCACCTCCTATTTGCTTCAACATTTTTCTATATGAGGTGGTGTAGTTTTATTTCACACGACAATCTCTCACTGAACTTGCCCCTTGCAAATATGACTACAAGTATAAACTCCAATACTTTTAGTTTTTGCCATCGAGCCTCTCCATTCCACCACATGGGTTTGACAAATCCGTCATCAGCTCATGGTTTCGAACTAATCAAATCAACTCATTCAACGTGATCTTCAACTCCTCCGGTAGTGTTTTGACTATGTGGTTTCCAACGGACGGCCGGTCACCACGAACTTGACTATGATATCACTTGTTGAGTAGAAGATACTCAAAATGGAACTCGGATGATCGAGCGGGACTTGCAATGAGGACTAGGATTGAGTGTGATGTCGAACCTCTCTAAATCTCCGGTGTCGAATTGTGATTTGATTGTTCTATCTTATTCTCTCTGTTTACTGTTTAATTTCGCATTTAGTTAGAAATTATAGGGTAATCAATCCCAACAGTTCTACCTTGTGAGATACACTCACAACTACTCTTTCTACTACTATACTTACTTTCATACAAGATTATCTCCATTACAATTAATACACACTCCCTAGCTAACACAACTACAAGACTCTTTGTAGTGGTGGAGACTAATCCTTGCTTGAGATTGGTTTGAAATGGGGATGGTCACACCTATTTATAGTTGTAGATAGAAGGGTATAGAAATGGTGAAGTTTCTAGATGTGAAACTTCTAGATTACTCCAAATGGTGTAGATGATGGAAATTTCCAGAGTTAAGAGAACTCTAGAATTAGGCTCATTAGTAGGTCAAGTTATTAGCCCACATATTATCCTTAATTGACTTGGATTTGGATTTGAATTTGAATTGGTGTTGGATTCTTAACATGTAAAAACCGACATGTCTCTAATGCTACGTTTGGATAACAACTTACGAGAAAACATAGAGAAATGAAGACAAAGGAAAAGAATAGAAAAATATCATGTTTTTTTCCTTCCGTTTGGATAGGTACAAGAGCAAATAAGTTTCTCTCATTTGGATAGTGACTTGTGAGAGAAATGAAAAGAAACAACCAAAAATGACCACATTACCCTTATTTGTATTATGCCTAAGTAAATATCATTTCATATTTAAGCCACAACAACTAAGCATTGTACATAACACATGAGTTTGATTATATTTCACATTATCCTACTACTATTAAACACAAGTTTGAAGTAAGTTGGGTGAAGCAAGAGTTCTTTTGTGGTAACAAATAATGAGGGTATTTTGGTATATGAAATTACACACTTTTACTTTCTCTCCATCTCTGTGGGACAATTGGAGATAGTTGGTGGCCAAGTTTGTATTGAAAATTTTCGTCGCATTTCTCTTTCCTAATTTCTTATCTAAACACTAGTTTTCTTTTCTCTTCGTTTCTATGGTTAAGTCATCATCGTCCAAACAGACCATAAGACTACGCAGGAGCAAATGGAGGTTCTAATGGACTGCGTATTGGGCCGCGTGGGCTTCCCACAATGCCAACAGACCTTATATTGGGCCAGGCCCAATCATATCTTTTGTTGTACATATGAATCTCTCAAGGTTTTCTTCCTAGAAATATTTTTAAAAAAAATTGTTTTACTTAAGCTAATTGGACATATTTATATGGAGTTGGGGAGTGTTGAGGAGGATAACAAGCAGGTGTAGAGGAGATTTACATGTTAAACAATATGTTCCAAGTGGTTGTGCTCACCTCAAATGGGAAGGTATTGTTCACTTCATCTCTAACTCTAACTCAACCTCCTTAACATTTGTAATAAAGTGGATTTTTATAGCTTTTAATCAACTATTATTGTCCATACATAATAAACTAATTGAAAAATACGTCCAAGGAGGTTGTGAAGAAAGACAAGATTATGGCATAATGGACCTTTTCTTACAGTGAGTTGAATTTGTGGACATTTTAGTGGAGTATGTATGAACTTATAATTGTCGTATCTGTAATATATGATACATCACATCAGAAGAATGGGAATTATATATGACCACTGAAGGTATTAAGTTAAGGAAGTCACATTGATAACACATGTTTCCACAATCTCGGCTTAATAGGCGGAGGATAAATCTAATCTTGTCAGCATTCAACAGTATAAATTTCTAAACTATATTTCCACAAATCATGATTTGCCTCGTTTATTTCATTAATTACCCAATCTCAACTAGCTGAAAGCCTGAAACAGAATTAAGTCTCACTGCTTCTAGTGGATTGTAATTTGAGCGATCCAAGACAAATTAATATAATAACCATCTCAGTTGAAGTCAAGATCATTCTTTGCATTACACTCCATCTAATAACATGAACCAACTAAAGCTACAAAAAGAAAAGGTAGATTGATTCCAAAACTGCAATTCACTCAAAGGTTATTGCATGTGGATTTATGATTACTTTTGGATTAGTAAAGGTTAGATAAAGTCTCAGGTTCATTTAGATTACAGACAAAAATCAAGTTCTTACGAAGTTAAAGTAGCTCAAACACTGTCCATTTTTTTATCTTTAGAAAATTTGTAAGCTTTCATATATTTTTTATTTTTTCTGCTTAGACTCAAATCACTCAACCGCATGACCAATTAATATCTTCCCCCAAACCTTCTTATTATAAATAAAAACAAAAAACCAACTTCTCAAACTATTTTTAAATACTTCTCAGTTTAGACTTTACCAGAACACAAACTGAAAGAGGCTAAACGGAGAGAGAAGAAAGAGTTTTGTTTTCATTCCATGGAAGTGAAGTGTTATTGCAAGTGCAAAACCAAACATGCTTTACTTCTTCTCCTCTGTTTGATGTCTTTGAGCTTCCTTTCCCACCACACACTCCTCTCCAACTCTTTCTCATCTCTCTGTAAGTTACTTGCCCACTCCACCAAGTCTTCAACATTTTACTAATTTCTATTTTTCACTTTTTTGTTCTTCTTTCAACTATTTCTACTTTACAATTTTTTGATCATGTTGGGTGTTTTTCTTATTGTGGCTCAAATATGTATGACAAATCCATGCAATTTTTGGGCTTCTTGTAGTTTTTTCTTGCGGATCAGTAGCATTTTTCTTCTTCTGAATTTTCGTGTATTTTTTAGATTTTGAGTAAAATTTTTATTTTTATTACAGAAAAAATACAGGAAATTTACTTTAACTTGTGTTAATTGAAGAATTTTTGGATATTGTTAATAATTTGCTTTTTCTACAAGTTTGTTCTGCAACATTTTTGAAAAAGAAAATGTACTCATAGTTATATGTGTTTTTTGCTGCTAGCAATTATGAGAAACCTCTGGTTTACCAGTCAGTTACCACATTAAAAAATCCTTCAAAAAATTAAATCATAAAACTTTGATGCCTAATCTGGTTGATTGAGGTCGTATATATTTCGGAATTGGTTACATTTTCAAAATCAAATCTCGCATCTAAACATATCTTACATCTAAAATGCAGTTTTGCACTATTACAGATCAAACCTTTTATTTATGCAAACACCCTCATTTCTTTATATAGTGAAATATACCCTCCTAAATGTCTGCATGGTGATAGTGTTTTTCTAATTTCTGCGTGGAAATGTGATCTTTCACGGATTCATACCTCGTTTTCTTCTCGATTATTTATGTTGGATATATTCGACAATTTCGAAGTAAAATAGGAAAAAAATGAGTATATTTAACTAGTATGAACAGTACGTGCATGATATTCCACCAAATGTTGTTCGTAGTCTCACATTTAATTTATGGTGCAATTCAGATTCTCATACAACATCAAACCCCGATCATCATCAAAAAACACCAATTTGCACTTCTCCTCCCAACAACACCATTTGTTGTGATTTGTCATCCAACTTTCGCTCCGACACTTGTCATTTTCGGGGCGATGTCGCCACCATCTCCTCCTCCTCCTCCTCCGCACAACGACGGCAGTCGAAAAGCCACCGATAACAATCCACCCTTACCCCAGGAAGTGGGAGAATTCCATCATGTCCACAATCTCCCCAATCCATCTCCTCACCACCTTACAAAATCACACGTGTGACGTTAAACACAACGTTCCGGCCATCTTTTTTTCAATTGGAGGTTACACTGGCAACGTCTATCACGACTTTAATGACATCATTATTCCTCTTTACATCACTACGTCCAACAAGTTTGAATCTGAAGTTGTGTTTGTAGTTATGGAGTACAAAAGGTGGTGGGTCCAAAAATACGGGGATGTTCTTTCTAGAATGTCACGTTATGATTTAATTGATTTTGAGGGTGACAATAGGACTCATTGCTTCCCTGAGGTTTTGGTTGGGCTCCAAATCCATGGGGATCTTGAGGTGGATTCGGGTAGGGTGGAAGGGGAAGGATCCGTTTATCATTTTAGAAATTTGCTAGATAAAGCATATCGGCCGAGAATATGGTCGATAGAGAGGGAGGAGAAGGTTATAGGATCAGAATTAAGGAAGGTGGGAATGAGACCAAGAGTAGTGATTATGTCGAGGAATGGGTCGAGGAGGATCAAGAACCAAAGGGAGCTTGTGGGGCTCTGTGAGAAGATTGGGTTCGACGTACAGGTAATAACAAAAAATATTATGGTTTGTAGTTAGATAACATTAATTTGGATATAATTTCTTTTCTTTTCATTTAATTTCATTTCATTTCTACAGACAAACATAACATATTTCTTTGTGAAATCATTATTTATGTATGTTCAAATTTGATATTGAGATGTTCAAACATATTTATGTATGTTCAAATTTGATATGTTCAAACATAACTCTTTGAAATGATGTTATCTTTAGGTAAGATTTCTTTTTTGATCCAATACCAGGTGTTGACGCCTGATCGAACGACTGAGCTAGCAAAGATATATCGAGCCCTCAATAACAGTGATATCATGATCGGTGTGCACGGCGCGGCTATGACCCACTTACTTTTCATGCGACCAGGGTCTGTATTCATACAAATTGTGCCCCTTGGTACCAATTGGGCTGCAGAGACCTATTATGGAGAACCTGCAAGGAAAATGAGTCTCAAGTACGTCGAATACAAAATAGAAACCAAAGAAAGCTCACTCAACCATAAATACGAGAAAAATGATCCTATTCTTCAAAATCCGAGGAGTGTTACAAAAAAAGGGTGGCAATTCACAAAGAAAATTTATTTGGATGGACAAAATGTGACATTGGATCTCAAGAGATTCAAAAAATGTCTTTTGGATGCTTATAAGTATATTAGGAGAAATGATAAGTTCAATTGGAATTGGGGTTTGATGGGAACATGAATAGAGTTTTTGTCTGAATGTTAAGTTAGCCTTTTTCTTTGTTTTGTACAATTCTTTTTTCTTTAACTACAATATTTATGGTTCTACATGATTATGGCGACTTTGTGTTGAGCCGATATTTAGAAAAAAAGTTAAAAGTGTAATTGAAATATGATAAAACCAAATTATTTAGAAATCAAACACAACCAATAGAGTTAAGGACAACAACGCATATTAAGGACATAATTGATTTACTGGTCGGAAATTAAAGTAAAAAAACAAAACTCAAAACCACTAATTTAGATGGAATTCCAAATGGAAACAATTCCAAACCACAAATCCATTTTATTTATTTTTATTTTTTTAAAATTTATCACGTCCACACACACACAGAGACATGAATATCATCATCATCATCAGATCTTCTTCCTCCAAACCCTAACCCTAACCCTAACCCTAACCCTAATAATAAAACCATAAAATTTGTTCTCAAGATCGAATCTTTCTTTCATCCACCATAAACATAAACATAAAAATGAATCTCCTCACCTTCAAATCCCCCTCTTCGAACCCTCAAAACCCTCAAAACCCTAACCCCAAATTCACCCATTTCTTCCCCAAATTCACCGACCCAACTCGTCTTTTTGCCCCAATTTGGTCTTTTTTGCCCTTCAAACCTACCCGGAAATCACCAATTCCCCGCAATCCGTCCCGCGCCCGCTTCCGCCCTTATGTGGCGAAGGTCCCGTGGCACGGCGGGGTTCGCGCCTTCTTGTCGCAGTTGTTTCCGCGATACGGGCATTACTGCGGGCCAAATTGGTCCAGCGGAAAGGACGGCGGGTCGATGCTGTGGGACCGTCGGCCGATCGATTGGTTGGATTTCTGTTGCTATTGTCATGACATTGGGTATGACACTCATGATCAGGGGAGGTTGTTGAAGGCTGATTTGGAGTTTCTCGAGTGTCTCGAGAAGCCCAGGATCGCTACCAAAGGTGGCGCCGGGGCCGCTTTTCTGTACCGGTCGATGTGCATTACCGGTAATACATACAATCCGTAGTTTTGTTTATTTGTTTCTTTGGCTTCTATTGATTGTGATATTGTGGTGTTACTTCTTTTGGGTTTCTATAATGATGGATTGGAATTTGTGATTTTTCTAATTGCATTATTTGGACATATAAAACTAGAAGGATGGATGAGTAGTGTGTTTGATATATGTGTTGAATTTTTATTGCATTAATTTGTGTATATCATAAAAATTGGATGGAGAAAATAATCCGGTTATGTTTGGACGTAGGCTCATTCCTAATCCGAACGAAAATATGATTGGGTCTTCAAATCTCGGTTTGTTTTGATAATTCAGTGCAATTTTGAATTTTACTTCCCTTCTTATGTTGATAGAAAAGATAAACCGGTTACGTAGGATCATCTCTAATCTGAACAAAAATATGAATGGTTGTTAAAAAATAAACTAGTTTGGGTTTTGATAATTAAGCCTAGTTTCACATCTCTTCTTATGCTGATGATTGCTTGGGCGTTTTGTTGGTTTTTATGCTTTGGCCATGTCCTTCTGGTTCTGGGTTGAGGATTTAATTGCTAATTTTGTTACTTGCCTGTCTTGTTGGTTACTTGATTGTGATGTCTTTTCTTTAACCTTTTCATAGTTGGAACAGCTTAGGAATTGTAATTTTACTGTCTACAAATTCATAATTTGGTTTCTTGGATTTATTTGATTTTGCTGTTTTTGTTTTATGATGTCTAGGTAATTGTTACCTGTTTGGAATTTAAAGAGCTCAGGTGTTTTGTGGTAACCAATAGTAACCTCCAATATTATTTTTTTAATTTCTTGATGTTTGTCATTGGTTGGATGCTTTTAATATTCTCTGTCAGAGTTTCTTTGCCCTGGAGTTCATAGAAATTTGCAGTTGGATGGTTGGATTTCTCTGCTTCGTTTTGATATCTTGCTTATGGAAACTGCTTATGTATTTTGGGGCATAGAGATTACTATCACTTGTTGGTTGTTTGCATTCTACTTGTGTTCATTCAAAATTCTTAGGACTTTGGAATGTACTAATACAGTTGTACCTAAACTGTTATTTGAAATTTTGCGGATCTTTTTGTGGTTTATTATTTTGATTTGACCGATGTTGGTTTTGTAATGTACTGGAAGGGTTTAGTATTTTCTTTCATATGTTTGAGGTTGCGATTTAATTTTTTGAATCTGATATAATTTGTTGCTGGGGGCTTTGTATTTCACTATGTTTTACCTGTCTGTGTTGAAATGTGCTTGCTTTGTGGTTTTAAAACTTATTCCTTAGGGATTTGTAACTTGACTCTTGGATTGTTGGTTTGTTTGTTTGTTATTATTTGTTTTGTATGTCAGTGCTCTTGTATGTGAGGTTAAAGTAATTAATTTTGCCACATACAGATTGACAATTGTAGTCGCTTGGATTTTGTTTTGTTATTTGCTTTTGAATGTCTTGCTTGTGTTTGTTTGCTGGAACTTTCAGAACTTATTGATTTGCTGTGCCATGTTGGAATGTGCAGTTTACTAGCTTGAACATTCTTGTTGGCTCTTAACATTTTATGTATTACTTATGGTTGTTCATTGGAATTCGCAGGTCTGAGAAATCTGCTTATACCTTACAGAATGGAAGTTGTTAGATTGCAAGAAGGAAAACCACCCTCTGTCGTCGAGTTAATGAGCAACTTGATCCAAAGAGCATCGCCACGTTCCAGGACTTCCAGCAAGGTTGAAGTTGGTGGGCATTGAGATAAGTAGTCGTATGGAATTTTGTATTATGTTTTTGTTGTGTTCATAGTCCTACGTCCGTTCTCCTTGATTACAGATTAGCGTAATTAATTACTTAAAAGAGGTGAGAGTGTGTAATGTACAGTGTAAATATTCATATATACGAAATGCAAGATGACCTTTGTAATTATTTCTTGTCACTTTGTATGATGCTTTCTGCTTCTTCGTGATCGATTGTGGTGCTGAAATAATTCATTGCTCGTATTCTTTTTCTACGCTTCCAGATCGGTGGATTGAGTAATTGAGTGGGAGGTTATTAGTTTGATTACAAAATTTGAACCATCTGAAATTGATTTTAATGTGGTCTTCAGAGATAGAACTAGATCATGATTTTAGTGTGTCAAGACTTCTAAAAGCTCCACATCAATTTGTAGTCAGCGTCTGTGTAACATCTCAGAATAACGGAAAATTGAAATTTTAACAATAAAGTGATATCAAGATAACGATAATCAAAATGGAATGTTACTCATAATAAATAACCAGTCGGTGCACCATAATACAACAAAGTTTGTCAAAATACATGATTACATCGATACAATGAAAGACAAGTACAAGTAATCATGATGACCTCGAAAAGTCTAAAGAGGATCTTGACTCCAAAATGTGTGTGTCCGATGTCACCACCCCATAAAACCTACTACGGTCCTGAAACATGAATGAAACAAACCATGCCTGAGTAACTCGTTAGGAAATCCTGTATGTCAAGTTCACCTATATGAATGCAACAGTACAATAATAAACTTATCATATTATGACATGTCATGTCATCAACAGTAATGAAACATATCTCCTCCAAGGGTAAAATATGACATCAGTCCTACAATCATCATCAATCACCCTTTAAGTGTCAATAAGGACATCTGTCCAACAAACATCATCGGGCCTCCCTCGGAGACTTACCGTAGGCACATACGGTTTTACAGACAGTACGCAATGCACCCTACACGCGACTACACTAGCCAAAAGTTCGCTGAGGACGCACTTCAGCGTCATACGAATCAGATCTGAAACATCGTGGTCTACACAACATGGACGGAGTTGTCGCTCATGTCGGTCCATCAATCACTCAGTAGGTGCCCAACTGAGGTATCATGCCGGAACAACATCGACAACATCATAACCGGAACATCGTTGACAACATCATCGCCGCAACAACCTCGGCGGCATCGACGACACAACATCGGCGGTACAACATACGTCTGACACAACATCGGATGGCTCCGGACCGTAGTCAGCCAGGTCATCATGCTCCAAGAGCCATGCATCATCATATATTGGGATCCGCGATTCCTCAGGTCTGCTACTCTACTGTGAGTCAAAACAACATTACATTACACCACAATCTATCAACAGAGGTGACTCATCCCAAGTACCACACTCTTCCACTTGGTAGTTCCTGGACAGGCACGATCAACACACCCACCGTCACCTCCTGGCTCACGCACTAGGCGAGGACACATGTTTCTGTGAACAGAGTTGACACTTCATTAGGATTGAGAATTCAATTCTGAGCACAAACGGTCGACCGAAATAGACAATCTGGTCGACCGTTCCCAAGGGGTCTGGTCGAACAAATGTCTGCAACGGTCGAACTCTCTGCTCATAACCTAAGTCTCAACAGGCGAACAATCATGTAAACCGGTTGACCGATACGTGGTCAAAATCCGGACTCTGGTCAAAATCATGAAAGTCAAATAATCGATTGTCTCAGGGGTCCGGATCGACCAAACACTATCAGGGGCAACCTAGCATTCTAGTCACCTATCGGTCGAACAAGTCAATCCATGGGTCAAACAAGTCTTAAGTTACATAAACTACCGATCAGACAAAATTCACGAGCGGTCGACCGAATTTACGAGGCATTCATCTGACCCACCAGCATAAGCACAACCGGTCGACCGCCACTTGACATTGTTCGACCGATGTTGGTTAAAATCGGACAATTACACTACAATCGGTCGACCGTCCGTGTAATTTATCATCTTAGCATGTAATCTATTTGGGTGTCCAACAGGTTCTTATTTGCTGAATTTTAATTACCAAAGAGTCTTTGCTCTGAATTGTAATCTTGCTAATAAAGATTTGGTTGGCTCAACGGTTGCTGGCTTATTTGTTGAAAAAAATATAATTCTTTTGATTAGAATGTGGATTTGACGTAAGCACTTTCGAACAAGATTATGATATTCGGTTGAAACAAATATTAGAGATAATGACTGTTATTTATCTTGTAAGCCATGACTTTTGTTTTTTTAATCTGTCCTTGGAAAATGTTTAAATCCTGCCATTGATTGAATCATGTAATTTTAACGTGACTAGTATTTGATTTGCGCATTTCATTTTCATTTATCTTTTATAGAAGGAAATGTTTTGACAAATTAACATCCAAAAGTCTCCAAAATTTCAACCTACTTTGTTGGTTAGTGAAAATGACTACGTTTATTGGTAACTGTTATTTAATAAATATTAAACCGGACAATACATTTTTTAATCATGTAACCTAATGAAAGCTCAGTTTGAACTTTGAAGCTGAACAACCACCACAGCCATCGTTTTTTTCGTATATTTATAATATATAATAAAAATATTCTAAGGAATATAAAATTGGATTCCCAACATGAAGTTCAGAAGATGATTCATGATTGGAATATTCTTGTCGTTTGCCTCCAACATGATTGGAATATTCTTTTCAAATTTGGAAATTATTTGGTGTTGGTAACAAAGTACAAAAGCATCAGCATTCTGTAGCATTTATTTTGGAAGATTTTTCAAAATAAAATTATTTTTTTATTTTTTTTCCAAATTAAATATCTTTAGAAAGTATTTTCCATACTAAATCGGTTGCTACAACGTCTCGACACTTGACGTCGACGAGTTTTGTTTTTTAGTGTATACAGAACTCGGCGTTTCAAACGCCGAGTTCTGTAAAGTTTCTTAGGAGAATCCGACGTTTGAAACGCCGAGTTTTGTATTTTTTTTGGAGAACCCGGTGTTTCAAACGCCGAGTTCTGCAAAAAATTGTTTTGCAGAACTCGACGTTTGAAACACCGTGTTTTGTAAAGAAAATTTAGAAGAACTCGACGTGTCGGATGCCGAGTCCTTAGTAAAACAACTCGTTGTTTAAGACACATTGTTCTACATAGTTCCAACACTTGGAAAAAAAATTTGCACCCCTTAGGAGGGTGCAGAGCCAATTCGGATGCTTAATCCAACTCAGCAATGAAGGTGTCGAGTTCTGTATGGGAGACATTTTAACAAACAACTCGTTCTAATTTGAATTTTACCTCTTTGTAACATTCAAATAGAAGTTTTATGTTGATCGACCAATGTCTTGTTTTAACATTTAACTTATATTATCTTTTAATTATGAGTGCCTTAACATTTAACCACTTTAATGAGATAACACGATGAGCTAATTTGGTTACATAAAAGTCCTAAGTTGGGGGTTTTGGCTTTTGGCATTAATCTATGTTTTGATGATTTAATCAACCTAATCTTAATTATGATCATGTAGAGTAGCACACATATTGCATTGCATATATATTGTTTTATGCTAACCTCTACAGGTGATCAAGACTCAAGGAAGAAAAGAAAATCAAGTCAAGACGTGTAATCAAGCTCCTTTGAAGACATGTATTTTGTATTTTCTTTGAGTCTTAGGAACTTGTGTAAATTGAGCATACTTGAGCTAAAATCAACTCAAACACACAATATATTCCTTATAGAAGTCACACACCAAATTTCACATAATTTGGACTTCAATAGATCACCCAAACTTAGACCGCAAAACACTAAACCTGAACCCAAACTGTTGGCTTTTTGGCCTTAATCTTTGTTTTGATGATTTAATCAACCTAATCTTAATTATGGTAATGTAGAGTAGCACACATGTTGCATTTCATATATATTTCTTTGTGCTAACCTCTACAGGTGATCAAGACTCAAGGAAAAAAGGAAATCAAGTCAATGCATGTAATCAAGCTCATTTGAAGATATGTATTTTGTATTTCTTTGAGTCTTTAGGAACTTGTGTAAATTGAGCAATACTTGAGCTAAAATCAACTTAAACTCACACTAGGTTCCCTATAGAAGTCACACACAAAATTTCACATAATTTGGACTTCAATAGATCACCCAAACTTAGACCGGAAAACACTAAACCTGAACCCTAATTGTCTGCCCACATTCGGTCGATCGCAACAGGCTGTTCGGTCGACCGAGTGATCAAGTATCCTGTTTGTGTTTTCACTGCCCGGTTTCAGTCGACCGTGTATCCACTTTCGGTCGACCGCGTGAACTTATTTTTTCGACCGTTAGTTTTGTCGTATATACCCAACGGTCGTATTCGTATTTAAACCAAACATACCCTAAATACATTTCATGTATCGGTCGACCGCTAGACCTTGATCGGTCGACCGAATATCCATCTCTCGACAGACCCAAACCTGTTGTTGAAAATTGATCGACCGCTAGACATTGTTCGGTCGACCGAATAGATCATTGTTTGTCAACCCCTAAGTGCCTGGTGCAAATCGGTCGACTGAACCATTTTCGGAGTTCGACCGTTCACTTAAGTGTACCTAAGTCGTAGCGTTGGGCGGTCGACCGTTACCTAACCGGTCGACCGAACTGAGTTCAAAACTGCCAAACGGTCGACCGTTCGTCCCGTTTCGGTTGACCGAATTTACTCAGAATTGGGTCCTGCGATTTTCTGTTTTGCGTATCACACATCAACTCACACTCAATCAATCCCAATGACTCTATTCTCTCTAATGCATATATAAAGAGTTGTAAAACACATTTTAACACAACTCTCCTACTACTACTTGTCCAATACATTAGAGAGAAACCAAACACACTCAAAACCTCAAACTTTCCACACTTTAGTCTTAATTCCTATTCTCACTCAAGTGTGCTCTAGTTTAGAGAGTGTTGTTCCACTCAATCATTGTGCAAGAAGGAAGGGTCTTGGTGAAAGCCCAAGACACAAGTATAGACTTCGGTGAGAGCCCAAAGAGATCCCTCTCGGATTGTGAGAGGTGGAGCCAAGCTCGGCGAGGGTTGTTCGCGAGCTTGAAGATTGTAAATGCGTTCTCTCCCGGCCCGGAACGGGGAGTGGTTAGTGAAGTCGTGAGCGGAGCTCGGTGATCCGAGCGGAGCTTGCAAGAGAGGACTATGACCCGGGTGGGGGTGCCGAACCTCTATAAAAATCCCCCGTGTCGATTGTGGTTTGCCTTTATCTTCCTTTTACTTACTTGTTTAGTTTAAATTCCGCTGCATATCTTTGATAGTTCAAACAAGTAGGTAATTAGCCTTAATTGTGATTAGAGATTGTGGACGCATAACCTACACGATCTTACACAAACTGTCTGCCCACTTTCGGTCGACCGGAGGATCAATTATCCTGTTTGTGTTTTCACTGCCCGATTTCGGTCGACCGTGTATACACATTCGGTCGATCGTATGAACTTATTTTTCCGACTGTTTGTTTTATCGTATTATACCCAACGGTCGTATTCGTATTAATCAAAAATACCCCAAATACATTTCATGTATCGGTCGACCGAGGACCTTGTTCGGTCGACCGAATATCTGTCTCTTGACAAACCCGAATCTCCTACTGGAATTCGGTCGACTGCTAGACCTTTGCTCGGTCGACCTAATAGATCATTGTTTGTCAACCCCAAAGTGCATGGTGCAAATCGGTCGACCGAACCCTATTCATTGTTCGACCGATCACTTAAGTGTACCAGAGTCTTAGCGTTGGGCGGTCGACCATTACCTAACCGGTCGACCGAACTGAGTTCAAAACTGCCAAACGGTCGACCGAACTACCCGATCCGGTCGACCGAATTACCTCAGAATTGGGTCCTGCGAGTTTCTGTTTTGTGTATCCTACACCAACACTCACCCAACAAACCCCCACAGATCTATTCTCTCTAATGTCTATATAAAGAGTTGTAAAACACATTTTAACACAACTCTCCCACACATATTTGCCTCCTACATTAGAGAGATCATTCCAAACACTCCAAGCCTCAAATTTCCACACTAAAGATCAATTCTAATCCTTCTCAAGTGTGCTCAAGTTTATAGAGTGATTGTCCCACTCAAGTTTGTTGTTGTCAAAGAAGAGAAAAGGTTTCGGTGAAAGCCCGAAACATCCCTCTAGGATTGTGAGAGGAGCCAAGCTCGACGAGGGTTGTTCGTGAGTTTGAAGATCGTAAATGCGTTCTCTCCCGGCCCGGAACGGGGAGTGGTTAGTGAAGTCGTGAGCGGAGCACGGTGATCCGAGCGGAGCTTGCAAGAGAGGACTAGGACCCGGGTGGGGTGCTGAACCTCTATAAAAAACCCCGTGTTCCATTGTGGTTTGCATCTTTCTTTCTCTACTTTTGTTTGTTTATTCTGCTGCGCATTTGATTGCTTAATCAAGTAGAGAATTATGATTATCCATAATTGTGGACCCATAACCCCACGATCCAACAGGGGGTGCCAGCAAAAGGGGAGACACTTTGCATCCGAATCGGCTCCGCACCATCCTAAGGTGTGCAATTTTTTTTCCAAGTGTTGGAACTATGTAGAACTCGGTGTCTTAAACACCGAGTTTTGTTACGAAGGACTCGGCATTCGACACATCGAGTTCTTCTAATTTTTTTTATAGAACTCGGTTTTAAACACCGAGTTCTGCAAAACAAGTTTTTACAGAACTCGGGGATTCAAACGTCGAGTTCTGTATACACTAAAAAACAAAACCCGCCACCGCCACGTGTCGCGGCGTAGTGGCAACATGTTTAGTATGGAAAAATACTTTAAAAAGAAGTTTAATTTGGATTTTTTTAAATATTTTTTTTTGAAAAATCTTCCACTTATTTTTGGTGTATTTACTATTGCAATTTCGATGTTTAGCAAGATTTCCTTTCATGTGTCGAAGACAGAATCGATGTATGATTGACATCATTTCATGCTTATATTTGTATCTTATATCCATTATCTTTCACCTGAACAATGCTATGTCACGAGTTTTATGTTTAGTTTTCAGGACTAAATAGGTTTGAAGAGATGAAGCATAAAAGGACCCAAAAGCTGGGAAAAAGGACTGAATTGTGAGATCTGAGGACCAAGATGCAAGGAAGAAGGACCTGATTGCAAGACAGAAGGACCTAATAGCAAAACAGAATACTCCACACCATCATGGGGAGTATTTTACCAATTCGATTCGGTTCGGAGCTCCAACAAGTCAAGTAACCGCATCAAAGACCAACAATACCAGAAAGAAAAGCCCACAACAAAAATGAGCAGGATCTGAACCATATAGACCGCCAATTGGCGGTCCAAGACCGCTAAGTGGCGGTCCATTTTGGCCCAAATCCGCTCAAATTTCTCCAGAACATGTATTAGAGGATGTTTAGGCTAGTTTTGGTATCTTTTTAGTCCCACATCGGGGGATTGTCCCGTTTTGCCTTTTTCCATGGCTATAAATAGAACTCTTCACCTCCTATTGTAATGACTCCATATTTTAAGTGGCTATTCTTCCTACTAGAAGTGAGGCCTTGAAGCACACACTAAAGTAGGAGGATGCTACTTGAAATGTGAGTCATTTTATCAATAAAGTTTTGTGTATCTTTCATTGTTTGTTTATGCTTCTGTTATTGTTTGTGCATGTTTTAGTCTAATCGTCTTTTATTTCTAGCTTAGTTTTAATATGCTTTCTTTGCTTAGTTTAATAATTAGTGTAATGTTTAGTGAGTAGTTCCATCCCCTTCGGGGGGTGGAGTAGATGTACATACATGCATTAGAGAATGTGATGAATGCTTTATTTTTGATGTGTTGATAAAACATGAATGTATGCTTGCTTGTTTAGGATAGAATTTATAACTTGATGAGTTTTGCCAAAATGATTAGACACCTCTTATGCTTGTTTAGGTTCTGAAATAAACAACTTGCATATGTAAATGTTAATCAACTAAGTTGGTGAATAGATTGATAGGTTTTGCCATAACATTTATACACTTCCTATGCTTGATAAACACCACCTTCATGTGCTTAAAGAATGTATTCTACACCCACCTCTTTGCATGTGTGCAATCACTCCACCCCTTAGGGGTTTTCCCATTTCTGTATTCCATCATTCTTCCTTTGTTCTTAGCTTAGTTATTATTTCATTGTTTGGTTCTTCCTTTCGCATTTCCTACTTCTTAGCGTAGTATAGAGTAGAGTAGCATAAACATCTTTCTCCCCCTATTTTTGCCACTTGATTTCGTACAATCAAGAGGCTACTCACCTCCCAGAGGACGACCCGTACTTGCCACCGCTTCATCGCGGCCATGCACTTGCGGTTTAAATAAAATGTTCAACAAGTTTTTGGCACCGTTGCCGGGGAGGTGCCAGTCCAGACTCTTGTTTAGACGATTCGAGGGGATTTAATTTTTGTCTTCTAGTTTTCTTTGTTTCAGGAGACTCACATTGAGAAGGGGAAGCATCTGGTGAAGTTTGGAGGCGGTCTGAGAGAAGAAGACCGCCAATCAGCGGTCTACAACCGCCAACTGGCGGTCTGGTTGTTTCATTTCACCTCTAAATTTTTGTGAAATATTGCTTTATCTGATATAGTGATCTGGGACTCGATTTGGCATGTTTTGACTTATAGTTTGTCCCCAGATCAATAATCAAACCTCTTTTAAGCAACTTGGACCATAAAACTCAAAGCAAAAGATTAGGCATTCTTGTTGTTTAGGTCATGTGATGAAATTTTTATTTATACTGCAAGTGCACGGCGTCAATGAAGACGTGGCAAATACGGGTCGAACACAAGGAGGGAGAGATTTGTTATTAGTGTGATTTCGATTGGGGGAAAGAAGGAGAGAAGAAATAATTGGGTTTTGAGATTTTTGGGTTTTAATTATCTAAAGCAAGAAACAAGAACGATTAAAACTAAAACAAGAATAAAGAAGTGAATTCCGTAGGGTGGAGGTTTTGATTTAGGGTTTAGATTAGAGAATTCAGAAACTTATAATAAATCATGTTAGTTATGAAGCATTACATGATAAATGATTTAACATAAACTCAAGTAATCAAAATATACTAATCACGAACTTAAAATAATAACATTAATTCGTCTTCTCTTCACCCTAAATCCATCACCTCCACCCTCTGGAAAGAGTTAGAAACTCATAGAGGGAGGAAGAAGGGGTCCTAGAGGCATTACAAAAGAAAAGTAAAAACAAGAAATAAAAAACAGAATTTTATTACTCCAAAGAAAAGACTACAAATAAAAACAACAACTAAAAACTAGGTCTAAGGCCAAGGACCCTTCTAACATCGTTCTCGGGGCTATTTATAGTTGTTACAAGCGACCTAAGTATAGAATTGGAGAGTACACGTGTCCAGATACGACTAGACAAAATTTGGAGGCGCGGATCGACTAGGGGGCGGCGTTTCTGCCGCACAATGCATGTAATATGCGGCGATTTTGCCGCACAATCTCCTCTGATTTAATCCAGATTTTTGCTGTGTGTTTTCGGTATGATTTGATCCTTCTTTGCGCGTCTGGATTGATTCTTTCCATTCTTTTGATCTCCGGATTAATTCCTTCATATATTTGGAGATCCACATTGATTTTTCTTTAGATTGTCTCCAAGATAATAAAAGCTACTCGTGATTTGCAATTAGGTCCTTGTCTTTTTGCAATTAAGTCCCCGGCTACTTTTGTGCTCAAGTCCTTGTTCTTTTTGTAATTAGGTCTTGAATGCTTTTATGCTTGGATACATTTCCATTTGAAACCCGATAATCTTGAGCTTGGTCTTTATGATAGAAATGAGTCTTTTGCACGCGTTTATGCTCGGGATGTGGGTAAATTGCATTCAGGTCCCTGTATTCTGTAAAATAAGACTAAACACATACCTTAGTAGCATTTATTGATGTAAAAGTAATCTAAATGAAAGACATATGATGCAATGTATGCAATGCATCATCATGCATCATGTATGTGACTTAGGCATTTAGATTGTCTTTTAACTTAGCTTTATTTCTGTTGCTGAGAGCTGGCGTGAGGTACGCACCTTCTACTCTCATTCATGCATTTCGTATGAACACGCATTAGTTAGTAGGAAGTGCATTGCAACAAGTGTGAGTTGAGCGTTTGTTTGGAGAGTTGATTTCTAGATTAGGACTCCAAAACGCTACTAAGGAGGGGCTGTCCCATAAAAGATAAGGTGGGGGATTTCATCACCCTTTCCTTCGCCCCAAAAACCACACTAATCAAGAGCCTAATTTTAAAATCAAGTAGACGTTTGCCTTAAGGAATTCAGACGCATTAGGAGAGTGATCCGGTCCCGACCGTCATGGCCTGATCGACGTTGCCCACTTTGTCGATAGTAGGAGAGACGAGATCCCCAGATCTTGGCTCACTTGCTGGGCTTTGTGGTCCTCGTCGTAGGGAGGTGAGGCGTGTTGAGGCCGTGTGACCTCGCAGTTAGGCATCGTCTAGCTGTAAGGACCTATAGCGACCTTAGGATTGCTTGAGCCTTGTTTGCTTGTGTGCTTCTACCTGTACCCATCCGCCGTAGCATAATGACTTCTTCCCTTCTCTCCTGAGTCATTCTTTCTCTCCTGTGTTCCCCCATCTTCTCCTCTACGTACATTCTTTGTTAAAAAAATGGTGTGTGTGCACCTTTGTGCATGCTTTCGTGGACACGAGACGAGAGTGGTCGTTTGACGAGGAGCGTTGTCAATCCGGCTTCGGTCATCGATTTCTCGACACCTTCCTCCTCTCGTGTCACACATAGTTTGGGTTCAATGGCTGCTAATTTCCGCGAGGAGCAGTTGCTGGACCCACCTGAGCGTCATGTTGTCGTTCCCATACCTCTACGTGATCGATGCTACCCGAGCTGTACTGCTCTACCTTCATGCATCGTATTGCCAGAGCCTAATGAAAAACCATTTTGAGGTTAAGCCTCAGTTTATCTCCATGCTCCCTCATTTCGCTGGGAAAGGTGACCCCTATATCTTTCTTAGGGAATTTGAGGAGGTTTGTGCTATGTTCAAGCTGCAACAACTTAGCACAGACTCCATCCATCTTAGGCTTGTCCCCTTTGCGCTGAAGGATGACGCCAAGAAGTGGTTGTACAGCAACCATGCGAATGCCTTTAGGACTTGGGATGAGTTTCAATCTGCATTCATCAAGAAGTACTTCCCAAATCATCGGACTCAAAAATTGAGGAACGAAATCAATTCGTTCTATCAACTTGAGACCGAGACATTTCATGCATATCTAGAGAGGTTCAAGGAGCTACTATCCTCATGCCCTCACCATGGCATTGAGTTGTGGCGCATTTGTCAGATTGTGTACGAGGGTCTTCACATCCTGTCAAGAACGCTCCTTGAGTCCATGTGTCAAGGAGAGTTCTTGGGAAAGGATGAAAGGGAGGCGTGGGCTTTCCTAGAAGACCTTGCTGAGAAAACCATGCAATGGGAGAGTGTGAGGGAACCACCTACATCATCTAGTATAGGAGCGAGGATCGCGAATGCAAACTCGACTAGATCGGGTACTGCATTTGCTATCGATACCACTACGGCCACCGAGGCACGCATGGCGGCCTTAATGCGCCGTATGGATTCGATTGAGCTCCAAAACCAACAAAGTGCACCTCACATGTCCACATCTGGTCGAATTCCCTGTCATTCATGTGGTAGGATAGGTCATGTAGAAAGCGAGTGTGGGTCCATTCCTCCTGAGATGGAGCGTGTCAACGCCATCTATGATAGAGCCAGGAATGACCCATACTCATCATCTTATAATCCTGGATGGAGGAACCACCCCAATTTTTCATGGAACCAAACTAATGCCCCGGGTGGTCCTTCAAACTCCTCTAGACCACATTACCAATCACACCAACCTCCCATGCATGCACATTCCTATCAGCCACCCCAAGCGCAAACCACCAATCAATCGGGTTTCCCATTCCAACAATATGGAAACCCAATTCAATTCGCTTGAGACCTTGACTCGTGGACTTGAAAACTCAATGAAATTTTTTATGTCAACCACGAGTCAATTTCTCACTTCAAATCAGCAGACCATCAAATCTCTAGAGCTTCAGATGGGCCAATTGGCTCAGTCTGTACATGAAAGAGAGAGATGGTCTTTTCCTAGCCAGCCTGAGGCTAACCCCCGAATGTACCAACAACAACACATGCAAAATGAGAATGTGGTACCTCGGGGAAGGCAAGTGAACCATGTGGAGGAACCTGTTCACCATGTTAATTCCATTGTGACCTTAAGGAATGGAAAACAGGTTGACAATCACATTTCCTTGCCACAACAACCACCATCTATGCAGCCCCTCAGTGGGAATGGTGGCGAAGAAGAGGCTGAGGGTGAGGGTAATACACCAAAGCTTTCTTCTCAGGCACCGCAGAAAACCTACCTGCCAAAAGCTCCCTATCCAAGTAGGTTAACCAAAAAGCAGAGTGACAACATGAACAAGATATTAGAGGTGTTTAAGCAAGTAAAGGTTAACATCCCCTTGTTGGATGTCATCCAACAAATACCTCAATATGCCAAAGTGTTGAAGGATCTCTGCACAACCAAGAGGAAGACCAATGTTCCTAAGAAAACATTCTTGGCTGCAAATATCAGCTCACTTTTGTCCAATCCTACCTACACAAAATACAAGGACCCTGGGTGTCCTACTATTCAGTGTACGATAGGGGACACTAGAATGAGCAATGCTTTGCTTGATTTAGGATCAGCGGTGAACCTCCTCCCATTCTCTGTTTATAAACAGTTGAACTTGGGAGAATTGAAACCAACGAAGATCACTCTCCAATTGGCGGATATATCCATTCGTATTCCCATGGGGATTATCGAGGATGTGCTTATTAAAGTTGGAGATTTTATATTTCCAGTCGATTTTGTTGTCCTCGATACCAATCCTGTTGCGAACACCCACTCTCAAATACCTTTGATTTTGGGTAGACCATTTCTGGCCACCTCCAATGCCTTGATTAATTGTAGAAATGGTCTCATGAAGCTCTCATTCGGTAACATGAATGCCGAGTTTCATGTGTTCAACTCTGGTAGGCAACATGAACCCATGGATGAACCTTTAAATCTAAATCTCATCCGCCAATTAGAGAAAGCACCACAAACTCAACGAACACCCGTAACCCCAATGCAACCCGTTGAGAATGTTCGTGGGCCCAGCGAAAACTCATTGCCTGTCTTCGCAATGCAACAGAGTGAGCTGGCCTCGAACAGGAATGTCCAAAGGGAGTGTTCGTTGCATGATTCAGTTGAGAGTACTAGTGAGAGTGAGACACCTCATCATATGCCTATACCAGAAGGTGTCTCTACCTCATGTCCCATGGCCATTGAGCCATTTGAGCTTCATATTGACTCCAACAAGGACCCACCTCTGACCGAGCTTATGCTTGATGATCTAAATGATGGTGGGAGGTCCTTGTTGGATGACTTGGGGAGCAGTCCCGTTCTTAGCGATGCAGGTCTGCTGCATCCATCGAATGAGCCTGAGGAACTCATTCCGATGCACCCGCCTATTGGTTGGAGGGTTTTCTTCGATGAGCAATTAAACCCTAGTGAGACAACACAACTTCATTCTTTGTTGCCCACACCCAACCAATATCATGAGGGGTTCGAGCCTTTCAGCTTTGACCTTCCACCCCTCATGACACCTCAGAGTACCAGTGAAGTTTGCCCATCTTGACAAGTCTCTGGTCCTCAAAACTTGATGTTCTCATTTGATCTTCCTTGACCAAATGATTATGAGAATATCTTGGTTGATGTATATATATTGTAAAAAAAACAAAAACAAAAAAAGAAAAACAAAAAAAAGAAAAAAAAGAAAAAAAAAGAAACAAAAGAAAAAAAGAAAAAAAGTGTGTAATAAAAGACTCCTTCAGTGAGCATCGATTGTTGTGGGCCCCAACCATTGTGTACTTGGGCCCAATCTCTTCACGTATTTATCTCCCTTCTTCAACTTCTCACAGGTTTTGAGGGAATTTGGGTTTGTGTCCATCAACATGACCCTGAACGTCCCTTTGTACTTCATGTTGGTGAGATCTTTCCTTTTTCATGCATATCTACATGTAGTATCTTGTTCACATTCATTGAGGACAATGCATGAAGTAGGTGTGGGGGGGTGTTTTACGTGTGTACGTGCATTGTTAGGGTCATGTTAGTGTGCCACATTTAATATCGATATATCTGCTTGTCATGATCCTTGGGTGACTTGTCTTCTTTTGCTTGCCTAGTGCTTTACAATTTTCACATTTCTTTCAAAATCTTCATGTGTTTGCGAAAGAAAATGTTTTTGTGGGTTTTGCGTGTGTTTAGCATGTGCAAAACCGTTGAGAGGCAAAGTAAAAAGAAAACTCCCAAAATTGTCTTGAACTTGATGCATTAGGATTTCTAGTTTACTAGCTTTAGGTCTTATCGAGTCGTTAGGATGCACCCCGGTTTTCCCTCGGGGGGCGTGTAATCATAGGGTTTCAGTACTCAAACATTTAAACAAGTCCACCCTGAACCTAGTGAGTCAAATAATTCGTGTATGTTAGTATAAGGAAGTTTGTCGTAGTCAAGGGCCCTTAATCTCTTTTTGTGAAACTTAAGTGTAGGGGTTTTGGTTCCCATGTAGATAAGTAAATAAGTGGTATTCTCTCTTCTCGCATGGCTCCTATCACTCGGGAAAGTAGGTCTGAGGGGACTTTGTGCCTGATGCTTTCGAGTCATCTGACTTGGGATGCACCGACCGAACTCCCGTTACACGGGTGGTAGGGATCGCCCTATGTGGAGATTTGGGGGAAGGTGTACGTGATAGTGTAAGTCCTAATAGGCAATGATGCACGAAACCTGACCCTGGGAGAATCAAACACCAACCAATAAAATGCACCAATGAAAAAGAAAAAAAAAGGAAAAAAAAGAAAAAAATAGAGTCAAATAAGAACCAAAATGGACTTTACACATTGTATCACATTCAGAAGTTAAGGTTGCCCATGTATTTCACTTAAGTCCTTGACTAACTTTCACGAATAACTCATTAGGCTAGGTGTGTGGACGGATTACATATATAGAGTCGACCCGTAGTATTACCGCGTCCCATGATCGACAAAATAAGTCCAACGAGTCGTGTAACTAGATTGGTTAATGCATCTTGTTCGGATTTTGTGGGTATATGCGCTGAAAACCCTCAGGAGACAACACTCCTCCTCCTTGGCAACAAGGAGGTTTAACGGCTTGTTGCACGTGCTAAGTGCAACCGTGATTCCTACGAAAGTGAGTTAGGATTTCTTGTTTTTTCGTATGCTTTTCTCTTTCTTTGTTTTGCTCGGGACTAGTAAAAGTTAGGTGTGGGGGTATTTGATTGACATCATTTCATGCTTATATTTGTATTTTATATCCATTATCTTTCACCTAAACAATGCTATGTCACGAGTTTTATGTTTAGTTTTCAGGAATAAATAGGTTTGAAGAGATGAAGCATAAAAGGACCCAAAAGCTGGGAAAAATGACTGAATTGTGAGATCTGAGGACCAAGATGCAAGGAAGAAGGACCTGATTGCAAGATAGAAGGACCTAATAGCAAAACAGAATACTCTACACCATCATGGGGAGTATTTTACCAATTCGATTCGGGTCGGAGCTCCAACAAGTCAAGTAACCGCATCAAAGACCAACAATACCAGAAAGAAAAGCCCACAACAAAAATTAGCAGGATCTGAACCATATAGACCGCCAATTGGCGGTCGAAGACCGCGAATTGGCGGTCCATTTTGGCCCAAATCCGCTCAAATTTCTCCAGCACATGTATTAGAGGATTTTTAGGCTATTTGTGGTATCTGTTTAGTCCCACATCGGGGGATTGTCCCGTTTTGCCTTTTTCCATGGCTATAAGTAGAACTCTTCACCGTCTATTGTAATGACTCCATATTTTAAGTGGTTATTCTTCCTACTAGAAGTGAGGCCTTGAAACACACACTAAAGTAGGAGGATGCTACTTGAAATGTGAGTCATTTTATCAATAAAGTTTTGTGTATCTTTCATTGTTTGTTTATGCTTCTTTTATTGTTTGTGCATGTTTTAGTCTAATCGTCTTTTATTTCTAGCTTAGTTTTAATATGCTTTCTTTGCTTAGTTTAATAATTAGTGTAATGTTTAGTGATTAGTTCCATCCCCTTTGGGGGGTGGAGTAGATGTACATACATGCATTAGAGAATGGGATGAATGCTTTATTTTTGATGTGTTGATAAAACATGAATGTATGCTTGCTTGTTTAGGATAGAATTTATAACTTGATGAGTTTTGCCAAAATGATTAGACACCTCTCATGCTTGTTTAGGTTCTGAAATAAACAACTTTCATATGTAAATGTTAATCAACTAAGTTGGTGAATAGATTGATAGGTTTTGCCATAACATTTATACACTTCCTATGCTTGATAAACACCACCTTCATGTGCTTAAAGAATGTATTTTACACCCACCTCTTTGCATGTGTGCACTCACTCCACCCCTTAGGGGTTTTCCCATTTCTGTATTCCAGCATTCTTCCTTTGTTCTTAGCTTAGTTATTATTTCATTGTTTGGTTCTTCCTTTCGCATTTCCTACTTCTTAGCGTAGTATAGAGTAGAGTAGCATAAACATCTTTCTCCCCCTATTTTTGCCACTTGATTTCGTACAATCAAGAGGCTACTCACCTCCCTGAGGACGACCCGTACTTGCCACCGCTTCATCGCGGCCGTGCACTTGCGGTTTAAATAAAATGTACATGCCCCTCCGAAGGTGGAAATGCGGCTCGCACACAAGCATTTATTCCTCAAAATCTGTCGGTGATAATACACAAATCAGGTCGCCTTGTAACTGTACTTGCCAGCAAATGATGGAACCACGTCCACGACTCTGTATTCTCGCTCTCTATAACAGCAAATGCCAAAGGAAAAATTCCGTTGTTTGCATCCGTGCCCACAGTAATTAGCAATAAACCTCTATATTTGCTATAGAGGTGCGTTCCATCCACACTGACAACGGGTCTACAATAATGAAACCCACTAATTGAAGGCCCGAACGCCCAAAACACACGCTTAAACATCTCCTCGTCTGAATTTACCTGGACAGACTATATTTCGACAACAGATCCTTCATTGTTCTGACAGAGAACTGTGACGAACCTTCGCAAATCTTTAAAACTGTCTTCTTCGGCACCATATATTCGGTTCAACGCTTTTTGCCTAGCATGCCTTGCTTTAGCGTAACCGATTTCAAGTGAGTATTTGGTCTTCACCCTTTCCATTATTTCAGCAGGAGTAATTGTGAACTTAGTTCTAACATATGACATTATCAAGTCGCATACAAAATTTGTACAGCATTGTTTGTTGTCGTTTAGCAATATCGGATTGGAACAAGTGTGCTCGTCGTCGTATGTTTTAACTTGAAAATATCTGCAGCCTTTTGGAACATACGCATGTAGACGCCATTTGCAGTTATCTTCATCACGACGAATACAATGAATAGTATACCGTTTTGTTGAAAAAACCACAACTGAATACTGAACAAACTTTTTAATGTGCCACGATTGCAGAGCATGAACCAAATCATCTTTCGTTGGGAAAATTCGTTTATCCCAGAAAGAACGACCATCTTCCGTATGCCAATCACTTCATTCCAAATTGTTCGCAACTTCGAAGAATGAGTGTTCAATTACCGAATTCTCTATCTAGTTGTCGTCCTCGAAGATATCGGGAAGTTCATTAAAAGTTGGAACCATGTCGTTGTTAGCAACTGCATCATCAACAACGTCGTCGTCTTCACGGTTTATGGATTGACCCATCGCATATATGACATCTTGATCTCCGGAACGACTTCATTAGCAGAAACACCTTCAGGTTCATCTTCTACAGCGAAGGGTGTGCTGTAATCCCCTAATTCGCCAGTGTCATCGTCTTGAATGCTATGCATCTCTTCCAGGCCTTCTGGTTGACTAAAATGAATTGGGTTAACAACTGACAAACCAATCCCAAGGTAGGGATATGAGGTAGATGGTCCAGCCCTTCCAACAAACTCATCATGACTGTAATGCGTGAGTTCAAATTACGACAGACCAGGATAAGGATTTGCACTGCTAGAAGGAATGTCACACGCATTTTCTGGCCATTCGTTGCCTGTTTGGAAGTTATGCGATTGGAAAATGGAATTTGCTGGTATGTTGGAACTTCGGTTGTAGGATTTAGACTTATATTCAAATCTATTCCACAGTCCCAACCGGTTGAGCTTACTGTACCATACTCCGGCGAATGAGTGTTCGTTGTCAGCGTAGGGTCGGGCACTTTAAGTTCAGCTTCCACATACACTCCAACCACAGACATCCGTTTAAACAAACACATCAATCCATAAACCGACCTATCATTGGTTAATGGAACGTATGTCCAATCATTGTTTAATGGCAATTTCGCCGTCAACTTGACATCAAACATACTGTGTTGATAACAACATTCAGATCTTATAACATCCATTAAATCCTCATATTTGATGTTCAACAGAACAACTACCAATTTGCGGTCAGATCCTGTGTATTCTGCCAGATCTCCGTTACATTCTAATTTCCCGTTATACATGACCAACAAAGATCCTTCATCATCTTTATCCATACCTAACATATATTAATTAAATTTGAAAATATGTTCAAGTGAGATGATTGTTCTTCATTACTAAATACAACTAAAGTTGAATGTTTTAGAAATTACCTCAATCGAGTGTAGTAGCAAACGACTGTAAACGTCGAGCAATCTCTCCAATAAAATCAACTACAATAAACAATGTTACGATCAATAAATTTTAAGATGACTACCGTAGACCTACAATCAACAAAACTAAAATCAATAATCAAGTAACAAATAAGAAATAAAACGGTTTGCCTAAAAAACCAAAATCGAATTCGAGTTTGCACCAAAATAGGTTCCTATACCAACAAAAACACTAAAATCCGACATAAAACAACAATGTATATCATCCTAATACATAAAAAAGCAAGAAAACAGTGGAAAACGAAAAAATCAAAACCCTAACCTTAAAATCGCGAAAACCCGACGTGAGGGAGAGGGGGGGGGGGTCGGGTTTCTTTTATAGACCTCCAAAAAGTGGAGTTGGTAACGTCGAGTTATCTTTTTTTAAGTGAACTCGGCGTTACGAACTCCGAGTTCTTCCTATAGAACTCGGCATCCTAGATGCCGAGTTATATTTAAATAACTGTTCTCCTGGCGCGTCAATCGTCTCATGCACGATCTGAGCACCAGGAGAACAGTTCAAATAGAACTCGACACTTAAAGTGCCGAGTTCTATTTGAATCACTATTCTCCTGGCAACTGAAGTCGAGTGGAATATCAAGTGGGGCAATAAAAAACCCAAATGAACTCGGAACTCGGCACTGAAGATGCCGAGTTCTATTGGTGTGAACTCGGCACTGGTGATGTCGTGTTCACAACAAGAGAACTCGGCATCCTCAGTGCCGAGTTCTCTTATAGAGTTCATTGATTTAAGAACTCGAGTTTTTATTTCATTTCCTATTTGACAACAAAGACAATTCAACCACGACACACAAACAACTACGATAAAATACAATTCAACCACAAGTGGAATATGAAGTTTAATATTTTATCATACAACCAAAAGTACCATATAAAAACAACCAAATAAGTTTAACACAACTAAATATCTATCCTAAGTGACCTCTCAATCTCTTCTTCCTTTTATAACGTGCTTGAGCACGTCCTCTCCTCCTGCCGCGTCCCCCTCCTTGTGCTGCATTCTCAGTATCCCGAGTCAGATCGCCAACGTCTTCTTGAGAGTGTGAATCTTCTTCTTGAACAACGCGATCCTGACTCAAATGTAATGCAGGTTCTTTAGTACCAAAACACATAAGTCAAACCTTCATTTTTTCCTTCAATTTTCCAACCATCGAAGAGCCTATCTTGTGATCTTTGATCACCTCGTGAATTTGATGGAGTTCTTCGTGAAACTCATAAACTCCGTACACCTACAGATAATTAAAAGTTAATGAAACACTAAACACAATTTTAAAACGTGATAATTGTTTAAATAAATGTTTAAATCTTACCATCTCTCGCTCTCTTCCCGTTCGAGGTCTGTATAAGGTATTAGTCGGAGCCAAGGTGTGATGAACTATCCAACGTACGGTGATGCTCCAGTACCATTCCATATACAGTCGTGTGCTCTCTTCAGGAGTGACACCTAGGAATGGTCGCTCAAACTGTAGATGATCTCTTCTGTGCGACCAATGTTGAATGAATTGGTGATTTTCCGCCAACCAATTAACATCCGACCTCCCCTGAGCCGATTTCACTACATGTCTCTCCATCGGCTCTGCAATGTGCTGCTGTAGACCAAACTGTCTCATCACTCGGTCTGGACAATGCATAACCACCTCACCAAAATTTATAAGCCAAGTACGGCTAGTGGTGGTAACTGACTAAGATCCAAATTTGCATAAGGGTCCCAGATCACTTGATTGAATTCCTGCACGTCCAGCTCATTACGATAAAAATCAAGTGTCGTCGTCTTCGCACTACCCTTGAATGTTCTTGGTCGTCTCCAGCGGCACCTAACGGCGCCCTCTCGTCCTCCGGGTATACTGATGGTCTACTCTTCAAAGGTCTCCCAATGTGTAGATGTTCCCAGCACCACAACTGCAGGAACGTAAGAAAACCACACAAATGTTTCGTCGGAATCAGTGAGGCTTCGTCTAACATGTGATATAAGTAGGACAGAGCCGCACTACCCCAATTGTACTCCGATGCGACTGCCAAATCTCCGAGAAAAGATAGGTACTTCAAGTGAACCATCGTGTCACTCTTATCTGCCAAAATACTACATCCCAGCTGGAACAGAATGAAGGCTATGGTGTGTCGTGTAACTGTCTCCTCGTCAGCATCAAAAGGCAACTGCTGAAATTCAGCTTGCAACCAACCCAGAGATACGGAACCCTTACGACCCATGTTATCGGGGACCTGAGCCAATAAATCCATGCAAACCTCTGACCAAATGTACTCCTGAGACTCACACACCGGCAAACCATCTACGCGTAAGCCGGTAATCATCGAGATGTCACGCAAGGTGCACATGATCTCACCATGTCGCAAGTGAAATGAATGAGTCTCCGGTCTCCAACGCTCAACCATCGCCCCCAGCAAGGTATGATCCAACTGAACTCGGCCCAACCGAGTGACTGTGTCAAACCCTGCCATATCTAGCAGAAACAACATCCTCTCAACAATGATCTGCCATTCGTTGAGCTTCGATCCATGCTCAACGCATTTTACACCATCAACATCCTTCTACATAAATTTAGAGAAATGTCAGAATATAGAAACTCATGTGCAAATATTTAACTTGAAAACGTAAAATGCTTACAAAATCTTTGAACAAGTCAGACTTGTGGTTGGCCTGCAAAGCCAACACTAATCTGTCTACCAGACCCTGTGAAGCGTAGCTACCTCTCACTGAACCAGTATTGGAACCACCAAACAGTTGGATTTCTAGTTTAATTGCACATATATATTTTCGAAATTTTTATGCACAATAAGGATCAATTATAATTTTCTATGATTTGTTTCATGCATGCATCAGTTTGTTTCAATAATTAGTATCAAAACTTTATTAAAACAAACGTGGGCTCCGAATTTCATACCTAGAAGTTCTCTAAAACTTCTTGATAATCCGGAGACGTTGAGGATGCTTGTCGCTGTGCCGGATGCCTCCGAGTATTCACCAAACTCTAAACAAGATTGGAGAGAGAAGAGCTAGCCTCTCAATCTCCAATAGGGTTTAGAATCTAACTACTAACCCCTCTTTAGTTCCCTTGAGAAGAAGATCTCTGAAAACTAAAACTCAACTCAAGAATTAATGGAAATTCGTGGAGAATTATGGAGAGAGATGTTTGCACAAGAAGATAATGAATTAAAAAAATAATAAGGTAATGAGATAAACTTGTATTTATAAGTTCTCTCCAAATTACCTATTCATGTGCAACCTCTTGCCTATGATTTCATGCAAACTTCCATCTAACCATCCATTATTTGCTAACAAATAATCTTAATCACGAATTAAATCAGTTATGGACCAATTCCATGCATGATCTAATTAATTCTGCACAAAACCGTCTGGACCGGTCGACCGTTTTGGAGGTTCGGTCGACCGTTTAGACCAGGTTTCGGTCGACTGTTAATAATTCGGTCGACCGTTCGTAACAAAAATATTTCATCGCAATGTTCGGTCGACCGACCGATTATACTCGGTCGATCGAAAACGGACATACGAAATTCCTGTTATCGGTGCAACATTCGGTCGACCGTATAGCGTTTAACGGTCGACCGTTTTTGCACAGTACTGCAGACTTGTCAAATTTCGGTTTAACCCCTACAAAATTTGACATTTCGGGATTAGTAGTAAGTTCACAACTTATGTAACATATTATCCTATGTAAAGATAAATCATTACACCCCATAATATTTACATCACATATGAATTTAATTTAGATTCTAATTATGTTATTAATCACAACATAATTTCGATTTTGCTTGTTCACCCCATGTGTCATATTTTCTACATGAAACCCGACACATCTTATGAACTCAAAATCCACATTTCTTGTTTCCCAGTTTTGTGGTGTGACCTATGGGATGATCTAAACTAAGTTTTCAGTGATATTAAGAGCTTAATATCACAAGCTATAAACGGTATCTAGCTACACATTATAGCCCCCAATTAGTTAGATGTCTTAATTCCACTCGAACCAAAACCCGATCCATTTAGTGATGGAGTGCACCACTTGTGTCCGTCCCTTGCCTCATGATATTAAGAATACACACAAAGTAGTATTGTGTCATCTTTGTATTAGTATTCATTTCTTGATCTCTTTAAGCTAGTTACAAATATGTGACTTAACTCAAATCACATTGTGCACAATATAACTTTGCTTTATCAAGGGGCCCACTAATATCATCACTCAATTAAGAGGGGCAATGATAATCTTTTGACTAACTATCTTCTCCAACAAAAGTCATACTTAACCAACCAATGCCTTTACACTACACTTATCGATAGCTCAAGACACTAGTCTAATCAAGCATTTCTTAAGTGATCGGATATAAGTCTCATATCAAAGGACCAAGGACACAGTAAAACATTAATGACACAGAAAACACAATTCTATAATGTTTTACTTATTAGGTCTAGTCATTATACAAAAGTAGTATTTTCCTCTTTTGTGTACCCGTGTTGTCAATCACTTGTAGAGCCACAATGATCTATGACCAACACGACAATCTTAACTCGGTAATTAATGTCCCATGTTAATTACAATGATTGCGAATATCTTTTGTTTTATGTAAACCATTATCTTTTAGAGCTCTACAGTTAAGGACCAAGAGCTTCTTCCTTAACACTTCTAACAGACGAATAACATAAACAAGGAACAAAATGATTTCTCATTCAATGCATAATAATTGACATTTAAAAGTAAAACTTTTAGAACACATTCCCTTCAACAAACTCTATCTGTACATAACACGTTAAAAAGTGAGATGGTTGTTCTTCATTACTAACAACTTAAAAAGTTGAGAATACTCTAATGTTTTAGAAATTACCTCAATCGAGTGTAGTAGCAAACGACCGTAAACGTCGAACAATCTCTCCAATAAAATCAACTACAATAAACAACGTTACGAATCATGTCAGAGATTTTTTTAAAATTTTGACAGAACATCCCCTATTTTTTTTCAAATTGGTAAATTAAAACCTACACGGTAGAACAAACTAACAATACTACAAACTTCAATTCTCACATACATTCAAACTCACATACATTTAAACTCAAATAAATCACTTTTAAGTTTACATTCATTCAAATTAACATACATTCAAACCTAAATAACAACAAAAAAAATCTAATTTTAATCACAATAATCATACTTAAATTCAACTATTTTTAAGATGACTACCGCAGATCTATAATCAACAAAACTAAATTCAATAATCAACTAACAAACAAGAAATAAAACGTTTTGCCTAAAAACCCAAAATCGAATTCGAGTTTGCACCAAAACGGGTTCCTAAACCAACAAAAACTCTACAATCATACATAAAAAAACAATGTATATCATCCTAATACATAATAAAGGCAAGAAAACGGTGGAAAACAAAAAAAAACGAAACCCTAACCTTAAAAACGCGAGAAGTCGGCAGATGAGGAGAGGGGGGCGTCAGGCTGCTTTTATTGCCCGACGGAACTCGACGTTAGTAACGCCGAGTTCTTCCTTTAGAAACCGGCATCTAGGATGCCGAGTTCTATTTAAGAAACTGTTCTCCTGGCGCGTCAACCGTCCCATGCACGATCTGAGCGCCAGGAGAAGTTTCTTAAATAGAACTCGACACTGGGAGTGCCGAGTTCTATTTGAATCACCTCCTGAGTGAAAAATTTCAAGTGTTGGCCAATAAAAAAATCAAGAAGAACTCGGCATCACCCGTGCCGAGTTCTTCTTGGGAGAACTCGGCACTGGTGATGTCGAGTTCTCTATGCACAAAAAAACAAAATCCGCCGCCACCACGTGTCACCACGTGGTGGCAACGGGTGTAGTTTGAGAAATACTTCTAATGGAGATCTATTTTGGCAAAAAAAATTAAAAAAATTTATATTTTGATTTTTTTTCCATTATTCTTACCTTCCTCGTTGCGCCTTATTGTAATAAATACCTAATGTTGTAGTTTGACACTAGTTTCATTAGCAATGGCACCAAGAGCATCCTTAATGGGTGCCCTAAATCGGGTGCCCAATCTTCTGGGTAAATTTTTTTGTTAATTTTTTTGTTTTTGATTTATTGTTTTAAAAAAATTTAAAAGTTATTTAAAATTGTTTTTTCAATTTTTTATATGAAAATATGTTTTTTTTTATAATTTAAAAAAAAATTGACAATTTTTTTTGTTTTACATAGAATTGATCCCAAATGACGTAGATGAGAGAGAATTTAGGCCGTTTGAGTTGTTTCTGGGTGTGGTTAAGATTTTTTTTTGAGGGGGTTGGTTTTGTGCTGACGTGGCGGAGAGAAAACTAGGTGTCTGGGAAATGCTCGGATGCCGTTAATTGTGGTCTAACAGTTAGAAAGTAAATGAATATTAATCAATTGTAGGTTTAGGATGAATACCATAGCGATTGGTGGACGATCTTTTGTAGTTAAAAACGATTGGCTGTCCCTTGATATTGTTCATGTGATTCTCATTTTATTGATTTCTAAGTTTCCTGGGAACATGATTTCCATCTCACTCTACATGGAAATGGGCACGAAGTCGGAGTGAAGCTTTGATTTCTCTTATGGTGAAACTAAGTAAAAAATAAATGAGGAGACCCTTCCTCTTCCAACAATGTAATAACAGTCTTATATTATCCTTTCGGTCCAATTCTAAGTCAATTAATTAGAAACCATAACTTTGTCGTTTGCAATCTCCTGAGTATTCCATGTAAGATCTCCTGACTCTTCGAACATGAAGCAAACTAAAAGTGAGATCGAGAGGAGGCAGAGCTACCCCTATTGGAGCTGGACTCAGATTGGTTTCGTAACTTTTGGTACTGTAGTAGCCGTGGTCATGGATGCCTTTTATCTAATCTAATCTAATCTAATCTAATCTACCTACTATTTCAAAAAAAAAACTACTATATAAGATCACATTATCCAAAACCTTTGCCAAATGAGCATCCAAAGAATGACTATTCTATAAACTCACGTCAAAACTCAATTTCCATAGGGTTTACAATACAAATATCCCAAACAATTAAAAACACTATAGACCCATCAGCCATGTGATGCGAATATTCGAAACTGAAAAGGACGAATCTGCAAATATTCGCCCTTCACCTCCCCGTAAATGTCCCTCTTCAGGCCGGCTGTGACTCTCTTCTCCTCACCAAACCCTAATTTTCCATTTTCCTCCTTTCGATTTCCCCCACAAAACCAATCTTCCCTTCGACTTTCCTCTAATTCCCTTCCATTCTAGAGTTTACCCTCAATTACCCTCTCCGATCGACCCCTCTTTAGGTCCCAATGGCCTCCGTCTCGGCTGCTGTGGTGACCCAAGAGGTGAGAAGCTCGGATTCTGTAGTTTTCTTGTGGATCTCGTTTTGGGTTTGTGTCTTTTGACGAAAAGATTCGATCTTTGTGTGTTTTGATGCAGGTTGTTGAGGAGCAAGGTGGAATCTGCTCCATTTGTTTGGAGAATATCGCTTTGAAGGAGACAGCTTTGATACATGGCTGTGAGCATGCTTACTGGTTCGTTCCCTAAACATCTCTCCTTTTTTTTCCTCCTGTTAATCGTGTTTTTTTTTGTTCTGAAATATTCTGTTTATATGTTGAAATGGGCAGTTTTAGTGCTGGATTAGGGCTATTTGGGTATGATTGTGATGATGTAGTTATGGAATTACAAAGTTTTACGCGGAGTGGATTTCTTTGTGTAAAGAAAGAGTCTCAATGTTGAAGTTTCGTTTTTTTGTTTTTGGATTTGTTGTTTTTCTTCAATCTTGTTAGGCGTCATTGTTCACAAAAGGTATTTTTTAGATGTTGTGTTTATGGAAGTTGCAAAGAGTTTAATGTTCGCATTGGATTTTACTTTATGTAAAGGAACAGTTTCGATGTTGAGCGTTGGTTTTTGAGTTTGTTGTTTTACTTCAATCTTCCTTGACGTTTGCTAAAGATCTTTCTTTTTTGGTTTTTACTCGAATTATTTGGCTTGCATTTACTGGAACTAGCTCAGGTTTGTGCGTATTCTTGCTGTTAATTGAGTTTTCTGTTATTATATGCATTTGGTTCGGAAAGTACTTTTAACAAGGTATCTTCTTTGCTTCATACATTTGTTTCTTTGTTAAAATCGCGTAATATTAGGCTTTGTGGGAATAAATGTTACTGTGTTGTGTTTAAGCAGCTGCAGAGTTGTATTTGACGAAGTTAGCTTTTCATAAAGAAAACGACTCAATTTTGGATTGTTACTTATTTAACAAATATCTTTCACTTGATTAGATTGATGACATAGTTTGGATGCACTTTTATAGGGGTTAGGTGTTAATCATTTTTTTTCGTTTGGCTGTTTTTTCCGTATTTTGTTCCTAAATAATTTTTCCTTTTTCAGTATGATTTCATATTTTCTGTCTCTTATATGTTTCATTATCCCTTAAAATATGTATGTTGTATTGGGTTTTTTTGGTATCTTTATGTGTTTTTGGTTTGTGGTTCTCATTAAAATTGCCATCTTCATACAAATTTGTATTTAGAGAAGGGCAAAAGTTCCAAATAATAAGTGTTTTTTTGGCATTTTGCTTTGGCATCTCGGTGGTGTTTTTTAAAGAAAAAGAATACAGATTTGACTCAAGTTTGGTTGGCCCAAGTAAATAGATTTGACTCATATTTTTCTTCGGCATCAAGATTTTCAACTCAAGTAGATTTCTCCTACACTTCTCAAGTAGATTAGACGTCAGTTAAGCAAATATTGGCCTTTAATGTAGACTGCTTAGTTGCAATTCATGCACAAAATATTTCCATAAGAGTCGCTTGTGCGGTGGTATGTCTCTATAACCATATTTATATTCTGATCTCTTCTTCGATATTCACTTGTTCCTGTGTGGTATAGATGGAATTGGTAAAAAAGAGAGTAAAAAACACAGTTGGGTGTAGATATTACATACAGACTAGTTTATTATATTTTTTCAGTCACATACCATGCATCTCTTTTGATACAGACTTACTAATTTTCCCTTATCTTCCCTTTTTCATGAATGCTTGTGATAACTCCATCCCTCAAATTCGATGTTTCTGTAATCTTATTTCAGCACTTAAAGTTAGTGGAACCACCCTTGAACTTATAAGTGGAGTCATTAGTCTGTGTTGATATTTTACATGATACTTTGGTTTGATGCTTCCCCTACAAATGATGAAATCTAAACATGGTGCTAACTAATGCTAAGTTTCTTACACATGCAGTGTTACTTGCATTCTCCGTTGGGCAACATACAGTCAGAAGCCGTCTTGCCCTCAATGCAAGCACTCTTTTGAGTCTCTATTTGTTCATCGATCCCTGGACGGCTGGTATTTACCTAACGCTCCTCATTTCATCTTTTACATAGATCGTCTAACGATATTCTTAATCTTGATACTCAAGTTGTTTTTCTATCAAAACCTGAACTCCCCATTTTCCTTGCAGTATCCATGATTACCTTCACGTGGAGAGTGTCTGCCTCCTTCTGAGGGCACCATGGTTTGTACCCTTGGTTGTCCAACCAGGGAAGGATGTGGGCAGCGACGAGTACACAAATATATATGAATACGATATCGAAGACGATGATGACGACTTAGGGGAAGACTACTTTCCCACAAGCTCGTCAAACCTTCGTATTGGCAACCGGCGTTGGGGGGACAACGGATATGTTCGGGGTGGGCGTAAAGAAGCTAGGCCCGCGAGGCAAATCGTCAAAAATGATGCTGGGGCTGGTCCATCCAGACAGCCCAAGGAGCCACCTAAAGACAAAACGGGAAGACGGGCTAAAAGGGCGATGAAGCGAGAAGCCGCGGACAAAGCCGCCGCAGCCAAGCATGAGCAGCATTTGGAGAGGTTGGGGCGCAAGTGAAGATTTTATTTAGATTGCGCCGAAAAAACCACCACCTGTGGATGAATGCTTGATATATAAAATCGGAAACTTGTTTCTTTTTCTTTCCCTTCAAGATCTTATGCAACTTGTTTAAGCATGTATGGGATTCAGAAGTTTATGAGAGGATGCTGTAGTAATATGAAACATCTTCCTTGTAAATAAGAATCCCTTCTTTTCCCCCCTCTTGAAATAATAATGTACAAATGTGATTTAAAGAGTAGTTCAAACAATTTCATGAAATCCCCAATTAGTTTGGGATTAAAGTTCTTGTTGTTGTAAACAATTTCATGAAATCGGTTAGCGTAGCTTTTTTAGGCTACCTAATTAATACTTTTATGGGCATGATTAACATTGCAACAGCTGAAAGTGAACTACCTGTAAGAATGATTATAAGTAAAAAAAAATTAAATAATAACCCTAATCAAACGCTCATCCAACACAATTTATCATGCCAACCTGAAGAAAAATGACTTCTTACCTCAACTCAAACTATCATTAAATCAACGAGTAATGTAGAAAGTCTCTTTTCTATTGTTTGAATGGAAACTTCAGAAACTTCTAGAAAATAGCAAAAACAATTATGTGTACGGTAACAACTTCATCTTCCAATTAATACGATGAGAAGGTTGATTTCATTTCGCTCAGAAATTTCCCTTTTTCTTGGAAATACCCTGCAATCTTAAATACAATGAAAAGTTAAATATTTACTAATCATTATTGCAACAGGGTAGTTTAGTTCACTTATATCTTTTTCGTTTTCTATTTGCTTCTTCATTTATGACAAAACAAGCATAATATATACTCTCGGGAAATATTTGATGAATATTTGCGTTAATTGACTTTCTAGAAAAATCAACCCAGATATAAGTTATCAACGACACTTGTATATATATTTCAGCAAATCGTGTCTGGTCGCCTGGGCGATCGCCTAGGCGTTTGTGCGACCGTCTAATTCTGGGTGATCTTTTTTTTAATTTTAATTCAATTAAATTTGATAAAATGGATAAAAAAATCATGAAAAATCGGGAAAAATACACAAATATTATCTATAAATACCATCCATGTTTAGGCTTCAAAAAGACACATAGTTCCTCGACCAAGACCTCACTAGACACCCTGATTGATCGTTTTATATTAATCGCAAGTGCACGGCCGCGTTGAAGCGTTGACAAATACGGGTCGTCCACTGGGAGGTGTGTCGACACTTGGTTTGTGCGAAGGCGAGAGGTAAAGAAAATGAAGAAGGGTGTATTACACTAAACTACACTAAGATGCAAAAAGAAATGGAAGAAAAGCAATAAAACTAAGCCCCATAGGGGGTAGAGAAATAATGTGAACATAAAGAAGTGTGTGTGTTCATTAAGCTCCTCACAACATGTAGTGCATGAAATCATAAAACTACATCCAACTTTGCCTCCACATGAATTAAGATAAGACTACATCATTAAAACATACAAGACAATAATTAGAATGAAGCTAAATGAACTCAAGTATAAAGACTAGGCCCTACTATGCCTCCACATGAATTAAGATAAGACTACATCATTAAAACATACAAGACATTAGCTAAGGTAAAGGCAACAAGAGCACATACACTACAATTTATGTTTCCAATATAAACTTCATCCATATCCTAACATTATCATTCCCCATAAAATATGTCCACTAATCAAAGCATAAGCTAAGCTTCATTCAAGAGCATTAGCATATCAAAGATAAGAGTGAAAACACATTAGATGGTTATGGAAATCATATAAAGCTCAATGGATAAAGATAACACACACTTAATATATCACATATTTCTCCACCCCCCAAATGGGGATGGAACTACTCACACATATTTAAACTAACTACTCTAACAAAATGAAGCATTAAACTGAAATGAAACTATACTAAGCAAGCGAGAAATACTAAAGAAACTTAAAAGGAAAGGAAAGACTAAGCAAACATGCACAAATTAAAAGACAAGATTAAAAGAAACTAGAAGAATTATTTTATTAACAAATGACTCACATTGAAGGTAGCATTCTTCTCCACCTTGAGTTTTTGCTTCAAGGCTCACTCCTTAGTAGAGAGAATGCCACCAAGCAATGAGTGATTACAATGGAAGGTGAAGAGTTCTATTTATAAGCATAGAAAAAGCTAATCGGGGACAATCCCCCGATGTGGGACTAAACCAATACCAAAAATAGACTAAGCATACACTAATACACGTGCTACAGAAAACTAAACGGATCCTGGGCTATATGGACCGCCAATTGGCGGTCTATAAGCTTTAGATCCGTCTGGTTTTCTTTGTGGGCTTTGCTTGAAGTATTTCTGGGTCTTGGATGCATCTACTTGGTCTGTTGGAGCTCCGACCCGAATCGAATTGCCAAAATACTCTCCCATGATGGTGTGGAGTTTCCTGTTTTGCTCTTAGGTCCTTCGGTCTTACGATCATGTCTTTCTCCCTTGCATCTTAGTCCCTAGGTCTCACGATTAAGTCCTTTTTCTTGCTTTTGGGTCCTTTCATGGCTCTTCTCTTCAAACCTCTTTATTTCTGAAATTCAAACATAAAACTCGTAACATAAAATTGCGTAGATGTAAGATAATAGATATAAGATACGAATATGAGCATGAAATGATGTCAATCACACCCCCTCTACCCACCTAAACACTTAGGTATACAATTTATTGCTTAGTAGTACGATTACAAAGGTAACTCAGAGTTCATACAATAACAGATAAAAGAGAAATTAGAATTACAAGTAGTAGCATTGCTACCGGGTGTGTGTGCAAGATGTTGTTTGTGACGGACTATATCACCTCTAGTTTCCTTACCACATAACTCACAGACAATGCAGTTTTTATCATTAACACTAATGTAATGGACAGTATTCCAACTGGGGTCATTTGTACGGATAGGTCTTAGGTCATCGTAACTCTCGTGATGCATGGGGAGACTAGTGTCGGGTACGTAGGTCATATCTTAAAACTAGACTAATATAAAAATTTAGACTAATATGAAAATGAAATACTAATTAATTTAATTCTAATGAGAAGTTAGAAAGAGTGTACTTGATTTTGGCGGTTGAAGAATGAAGAACCGGATCAGAGAATTCACTTTCCAACTTCAAAACTAAGCACCAGACCGGAGGCTTAATCGCGAAAACTTGATGATTAGGAAACTTGATGATTAGAATAGAATTATGAAGAAGAAGAAGAGAATGAGAGATGTGTGAAAAATGAAGAGGTTTGGAGGGGTTTACATAAGATTTGGGGTAGCGGCAAACTTCTAATTTTTGAAAAAAAATAAAAAAAGAGATAGCCGTTGGAATGCCTCCAACGGCTATCGCCTAGGCGAGACGATCGCCCAGGCGGTCGCCTACGTGAACATTTTTTAAATAGAAAGAATTTAACAACTGGTTAATATATATACTATATATTATATTATATATTATAATATAGAGATTTTCATTTGAAATCAACCTCATTTTAGGATAGATGAGGTTACTTAATTACTACCGTTGGATTACAATCTAACTATTTAGTGTCGTTGGATGAAAATTATTGTATTTTCTTACCAAAACCATATATTTTGTTAATAAAAATGGAAAAATATAAGCAACCCACTTTGCAATTTCACCACTAAATTTAATAAGTGTAGTAAATTCCTAAGATAAAGATTACGTGTAATAAAAAATCATAATAAATACATTCTAAGCCAATTTTATTTACACTTTCTTTCTCTCTCTGTTTCCTAAACTGTGAAACTTTGCCAATTGTTTTGCATGAAATTTGAAGATCGTATATTGAAATATAAAAAATTCCAAAGCAAAAAATTGCAGCCAAATTTAAAATATCAATAAATGTCGAAATGAAAATGGTTCTTCTTCAAACTTAAAAAATGCATAACCTCGGAATGGAATACGAGATTGTTTTCCGTCGTACTTTAAAAACTAACTTCAACATTAAAAAATACAAAAAATACAAAACCACGAAATCCAGAACCATGATAGAGGATTAAAAAGTAAAATAAATGTAGTGAAATTGAAAAAAATAACATCCCAATAAATAACAAAATTGTTTTTCGTTACACTCTAAAAACCTATTTTAATTCAGAATGAAAAATACAAAATTGCGGAACCATGAAGTACACCATAATTTAAAAGTATTAATATCGAAATAAAGTAGGAATTTATTTTTCATGAAATATAAAAATCGGATATTGAAATTAAAAATAAGAGCTGAAGATAAAAAATGCAACTAAATTTAAAAAAACCCATTGTCTCTTATACTTAGTTTCAAAATACAATTTCGTTAAAAATGATGTAACAATTATATTAAAATAACTGAAATGATAATCAACATTTCACATCTCCAAAATAACTGAAAAAAACTAGTTATTTGCTAAAAAATCTCCAAAATAAAGGTCACCTATTTCACATCTCTTAATATGCAACCCATTTGTGTTCTTCAAAATCAATAAGATGATATTTATTTAATTGATTTCCAAAAACATACTAAACACTCCAAAAAAGAGCATATCTTATTATTGTCGTATGCATTAATTTTAATACTAAAACATATAAAGTAATGAAAATGACATGGATTAATTTGATTGTCTCATTCATGGGTGACTTGTAATTGCCTAAAATAACATGAGCATTTTGCAAAGACTATACAACGAGGTCGTTTCTTTGAACTAAATATACAAATGAAAATTCTGAAAAATATAATCTAAATAACAATATATTTTAGTAAATTAGTAAACTTGTGTTTGTGTCGGGACTTCGGAGGTTTTGATTAAATTATAAATTGCTAGATTAGGAATTAATAATAGTTAAACAATAAGTTTAATTAGGAGGGATAAGTTAGATTATATATTTATATGTGTATAAGTAATAATAATAATATTATTTATTATTATTTTATTTTAGCGGGATGACAAGTTAGTGGGTTTGGGTTTTTGCTCGACCCTAATCCGACTCACTAAGGAAGCGGGTTAGCAGATTTTATTTTCTAAACGAGTTGTAAATTGCGACCGTAACCCAGATCCACCGGGGCGAGTTTTGTGGGTTGGTAGATTTGACTTGCACCATTTACAACCTTAATTGTAGTAACCCGCAACCTGCCTAACCCGATTACCCATCTACCGATTACCCACAAAATTGTTTACAATTTCCAAATAAACAAATATGCTACTTGGACTACCATTCCCAAGTAATTTTAAATGCTACTTGGATGAGTTCTTAATCTCTTCTTTGACATTCTTCTTCACTTCTCTTATAGAGTTCATCTTTGTTCTTGTTAAATTACTCGACGGAGCTTAATGCATATATTATAGTAGTTATTTTGGTTCTACAAAAGAATTTTTCACGAACATACCAAGAAATTTTCTTTCTGAAAAAGATGTTTATGCTCATTGGATTGGTATAATTAAATACAAGACCATTCCTAATAGACTATTACGAAAAAAATGTAGTGAGTGGTTACTATTTCTCATGTTTTGATATTTTTTGTTTTTTAGGAAAAATCTAAAAAGTGAAAGAATAACCCACCAAACCTGCATAATCCGCCCCGCCTATTCAAACCTTATGTTGCGAGTTCGAGCCTCTCTTAACCCGTTCAATTTCGAATAAAGATTCAGTCGGATATTTGAATTTTGGATAACCACTTACACCTCTATTTGACACATTTTATCATCGTGTGTGCACAACACTATTTGTTTATATGCAATTATTGAACATGTCATGTCGTGTACATTAAGACGACACATTTACTTTACATCATATATACACGTTTATTATCTATTTAGCACACGTATAGTGCATCTTCACCGAACCACACAACAAAAATTGAAAGTCTATTAATGAAAGGGTTAATACTAATAACTCGTGTATATCCATGTAGTAATACTAATATACACTTATATTTGTGTACCAATTGGCTATCATGTATTTATTTTGTCTTTGTCGTGTTAATCATTTTTTACTCTTAAATCAGTACATGGCATGCTTATTAATCGAGTTTAAATCTTATACCCATTTAACAATCATGTAAAATCTTTTCGTGTTGTATAATGACGTTTCTTATAAAAATGATGATACTAGTGTACGAGTCAGTTTATTGGTCAACAGAAACATTCAATGGCAAACAAATAATTTTAGTTTACTCCAAACCTTGGGTCAGTTTGAATGGTTGGGATGAGGATCTCTTAACACTCACTTTTTTGACCTATTATTTTCAATCAAAATAAATAACTTTAGTTCTCTTCGAGAGCATTCTTGTTTTGTGTTATTATCAACCATCATCTCACCGTTCATTTTTACTTGGACGGTTCGGATGAGGATCTCAATAGTCAGCTCGCTTAAGTCATTAAATTAGATTTAAAAACTCCGTAATTTTAGGAAATTACGCCTATAAAATAATCACCCCACCCAATTCTTCAAAGCACTTGTAATCTCCTTCTCTCATTCTCTGGTGATTCTCTCTGGTCACTCACGTTCTAATTTCGAGGTCCCAAAATGCCTCCGAAGATTGTAAGTATTAAACGTTCTAATTTCACGTTCTAATCTCTCTCATTCTCTGGTGACCTAATAAGAATGTTACGCTGTTTTCTTACTTCTATATTTGCAAAATAAACTTGTTTGTATATATATAAATATACATATATAACAGGGATTGGCAACACTTGTTTCATGAATGCGGTGGTTCAATGTCTCATTCACACCGTTCCAATTCTAAAAGCACTCTCCGACCCCCACTTGCTATGCATAATATGTGAGCTACAAATATTAATATCCTTAATTATTACTGTAATTATATGTACTTAAAATGCAATAACAAGAGTCTAATTTTGTTTTGGGGGCTAATATTGCAGGCGAGGGAGAGTTTTGTGCTCTATGTTCATTTAATAGACTCGCAAATATTTCCTTTTACTCGACTGGAAGAGTTGTTCGTCCTGTGACCATTTTTGAGAATATGAGGAGTAAGTTTATTGATTTTTTATTAATTGATTTTCACACACACACACACACACATATATATATATATATATATATATATTTCTTACACTAAATGATTTTGCCCTCTTTAAATCAAAATTTTAGCAATACATATTTCTCCTCTTATATCACGTAAATCATTGATGTCATGTGATATCACATCACATGCAAAAAATCGCACATGCTTATAATTACATAATTCGTATATTATTATTGTAATAACCTAATCTAAACATATAATTAAACTAAACTAAACCTAATTAAGCCTTGATTAGTGAAGGATGAGGTGGAGAATTGGATAAGGTTGAGAGATGAGGTGTTGGTGTAGGATTGGAGGAGATGGAGGTGATGAGTTAAAAGGCAATTATATATAGTTAGATAAGGTTTTAATAGAAACGTTTTCTTCAGTTGATCTAGCAGTGAGTGAGAGAGATTTTCGGAGAAGAGAAGGAGGAGAAGAAGAGAAGGAGAAGAAGAGGAGAAGAAGAAGAGGAGAAGAAGAAGAAGTTGAGTAGAGGTTGCTAAAGCTTGGGAGGCTTCTTCACTCGACCAAAAGGTATGCCAAATCTTCATTATAACTCACATAAGCCTTGTGAGTCTTTGAGATCGACGTTGGTGTCGAATTCCCCGTCGGATTGCAACCTTTTCAGAGGTTGAAGACGACGATCGGTCGACCGGTGCCTGTGGGCAGTCGACCGATCCTATTATTATATTGATGTTTACCCGCGAACGGTCGAACGATGTCTACGGACGGTCGACCGTTATGCCAGATTTGTGCGGGAAAAAGGGTGATGTTGTTATCGGCCGAACGAGACCACTTAGCCGGTCGACCGAATAACAATGAGAATGGGTCGGTTGGGGATTTTGACTTATTAAACGGTCGAACGTCCTTAACCTTGTTCGACCGATCCATTCGATGCTAAGTCGGTTGGGAGCTTTGACCATCAAAACGGTCGACCGCTCTTCAATTTTCGGTCGACCGACTGAGCATTTTAATTAAGCAGTAGAGTGCCTGTGATGTTTCGGTCGAACTGTATAGCAGTTCCGGTCGACCGAATGTCACTTGGGCAAGATACTGAGATTTCCTGTTATCGGTTGAACGACCCCTTGGTTCGACCGATCGGATATATATATTATATAAATTGGTATAGCGTAGACCATCCAAACGGTCGACCGCTAGATGACTTTTGTTCGACCGATTGGTCGGTAATTCGGTTGGCGTGGTTCGACCGTTAGACTTGTTTGTACAGTACTGTTTACTGTGTGGGGGACCGGTCGACCGGTGTGCTTTTAACGGTCGACCGATCTGCCGCAGGTTGGTGGATTTATCCACACGCGATCCGTTGAGTATAGGTCGACTACCGGCTCCGAGGCGACGGTTGATTACCGGCTTTGAGAGCGACGGATTTCACCTTCGACGAAGGCGTATTATTGTATTACTGTTGCCTCTTTTACCGAGCGGGGTGTGAGGGATGTGTGTCGTAAACCTTGGGCTGTTTGCGAGGGTTTAGCGGTAGGCCGGGGATGTTCCGGCAGGGTGCGCGTCTGGCGGCTCTTGGGGGAGCAGCGGCTGTCGTCTGACCCGAGTTGTGTATTCGGCGGGCTGACTCGCTCCTGGGGTGGCGGCGTGTACCAGGGGTTCCTTCCTGCACTTTTGGGGAGCAGTGGTGTCGACTGACCCTTGTGAGGCAGCGGTGGACTGACTTGACCCTAGTGGCAGGAGTGGTTCAGTGCCACGGAGGCGGTGAGGGCATTATTGTGGGCCCGAGGTGGATGATCATGTGCATAGCATTGCATTGTCTTTAATTCCTTTTTATATTTTAGGAGGTTTGGTATACGAGGTTCCTTCAGGGAACTCATGCATGTTTGTTTGTTTTCATTTCAGGTAGCGAGTAGCATTAGAGTCAGGTGGTGACCGAGGAGAGTGCCCCCGGGATCAGATCCTGTTCTCTTTTGTATATCTTTGTTTGAGGTAGTGATTACATGTATATTCACTTTTGTTGTAATCACAGTTGACTCATTTGTATAGTTTGACTTCCACGTGGGTCTGTATCTTATATATTTTATATATATGTTGGTTTGTTTTCCCGTGACGTGCCCTGTGTTGACCGTTGACGGTCTTTATTATTGTTTAAATTTTCCGCTGTTTTCGGGTACGTTACAATTTGGTATCAGAGCGTTGATCTCGACGTACTTGTCCAAAGAAACCACCTTTGAGTTAGAAGTTAGGTCTAGAGGATCATGCATGCACAGATTATATTGATATTGTCTTGTTTCCTTTGGCAGATGCCTCCTAGACGGGGGAAAGCTGTTGCCCATACTCGCGGTGAGAGTGAGACTGCAAGGGATGAGGCGTGGGAGGATGAGCGTCGGACATTGTTCGATACGGTCGGACGTCTGACAGAGATGCTACAGCAGCAGACAACACAGACTGGGCAGACGGGGACTGGCGCTATGCATGACCGGTTTATGCGCCAGCATCCGCCTACCTTTCTGGGGCAGTATGACGCAGAGGTTGCGGAGGAGTGGATCTTCACGATGCAGAAGATCTTCAGTGCTATTGGTTGTCCTCCAGAGGCGAGAGTGGGCCTGGCTACATATGTTTTGGGCGGTGCTGCGTCCAACTGGTGGAGGTCCACATCTGTAGTGGTGTTTGCGGATCGGGATGATATAGCCTGGGAGGAGTTCGTTGGCGAGTTCAACGAGCAGTACTTTCCGTAGCATGTTCAGGACGCGAAGAGGGAGGAGTTTCTGAGTCTTCAGCAGGGAGACATGACTTTGGCAGGCTACATCGGGAAGTTCAACGCCCTTGAGCGTTACTGTCCTGAGATGTATATCACACAAGAGCAGAGAGCGGGGAAGTTCGTCCGAGGGCTCCAGAAGCAGTTGAGGACGAAGGTGCTGACACATATGCCGAGCACCTTAGCCGATGCAGTGAAGAGTGCTACTGTTCTCGATCGTGACTACAGAGAGAACTACCAGGATGAGAGGAGGCCATCGGATAGGTTCTCTGGGAGGCCGGGAGGTCAGACTGGAGGGAATCCGGGCAAGAGGCCCCGATTCGAGGGAGCAGGAGCTGCGGTTCCACGACCTGAGCCTTGTGGTACTTGTGGGAGGTTTCACTCCGGGCCGTGCTTCACCCCCGGAGCATGTCATGGTTGTGGTCAGCTGGGCCACTTTATTAGGAGTTGTCCGAGCCGAGGAGCTGGACCGAGCAGACCACCGGGGTTACCAGCACCCGGTAGAGGTAGAGGCGGAGGTAGACCACCTTTTAGACCACAGCAGGGACAGCGCACCAGCAGAGTTTACACCATTCAGGCAGAGGAGGCTCGTGATGGAGGCGCTGTTGTGGAAGGTACACTTCTTGTCGCTGGTTCAATAGCTAGGGTGCTCTTTGATTGTGGCGCGACACACTCGTTCATCTCAGAGCGATTTGCGGGAGTGTTGGGCTGTACCCTTGCGATGTTGACTGCCACTTTGGAGGTCAGCACACCCCTGGGTCTGGTGGGCACTGTGGGGAGATTTGTCCCCGGCGCCACGGTTGTTTCGGGAGATCAGGAGTTTCCGGCAGACCTGGTCTTGCTACCGATGGAGGACTTTGATGTCATACTTGGGATGGATTGGCTGTCCCAATACGATATTCGAGTCTTGTGCCGTGAGAAGAAGATTTTGATCCCGAGGAAGGGTTTGCCTGATATTCTGATCAGAGGGATCAGAAACAGAGGAGGTCGCATTATTGTTTCTGCCGTGAGAGCTCAGAGGCTGTTGCAGCAGGGTTGTACAACATTTTTAGTGACACTTGTGGTTGCAGAGGCAGAGTCTCAGAGGATAGAGGACATTGAGGTGGTGCAGGAGTTCGCTGATGTTTTTCCAGCGGAGATTCCAGGTTTACCACCACACCGGGAGTTGGAGTTCGGCATTGAGTTGGTAGCTGACACTACAACACAGTCGAAGGCTCCATACCGGATGGCACCTGCTGAGTTGACAGAGTTGAAGAAGCAGTTGCAGGAGTTGATGGATTCTGGATTTATCAGGCCGAGCGTCTCGCCTTGGGGTGCACCAGTTTTGTTTGTGAAGAAGAAGGACGGATCCTTGAGGATGTGCATAGACTACAGGATGCTGAACCAGGTGACGGTGAAGAATAGGTATCCCTTACCTAGGATCGAGGACCTCTTTGACCAGCTGCAGTCAGCGAAGGTTTTCTCGAAGATTGACATGCGTTCAGGATATCACCAGTTGAGGATCCGAGATGAGGACATCCAGAAGACAGCCTTCAGGACGAGATATGGACACTATGAGTTCTTGGTGATGCCATTTGGATTGACGAATGCTCCGGCAGCGTTCATGGATCTGATGCACCGGACATTCAGGCAGTATATTGATATATTTGTGATTGTCTTCGTGGATGACATTTTGATCTATTCACCAGATGTGGAGCAGCACAGAGAGCATCTGAGGATTGTACTCAGCATATTGAGGGCTCAGCAGTTATATGCTAAGTTCTCAAAGTGCGAGTTTTGGTTGGACAGAGTGGCATTTCTCGGACACATTGTATCGGCAGAGGGGATATCAGTGGATCCGGCGAAGGTAGAGGCAGTGACACTGTGGAGGACCCCTACGAGTGTGACGGAGATTAGGAGCTTTGTTGGACTGGCGGGTTATTACCGTCGCTTCATCAAAGACTTCTCGAGATTGGCAGCACCACCGACGGCTCTGACGCAGAAGGGAGTCACCTTTGTATGGTCGCAGAAGTGCGAGGACAGCTTTCAGGAGCTGAAGAGATTGTTGACCACAGCACCAGTTTTGTCATTGCCGAGTGGCACGGGTGGATTCGTGATTTATAGCGATGCTTTAGGTGTTGGCTTAGGATGTGTACTTATGCAGCACGGGAGGGTGATCGCGTACGCATCCAGACAGCTGAAGGTCCATGAGAGGAATTACCCGACACATGATTTGGAGTTAGCAGCAGTGGTTCACGCACTGAAGACCTGGAGACACTATCTTTATGGCGAGCAGTTCGAGGTGTTTACAGATCATCAGAGTCTGAAGTACCTGTTCTCGCAGAAGGAGCTGAACATGAGGCAGCGCAGATGGCTTGAGTTCATTAAGGACTACGATTTCACTATCTCTTACCATCCGGGGAAGGCGAACACGGTTGCAGACGCTTTGAGCCGGAAGGTGGAGGTATCAGTAGCAGGCCTATGCATTCAGGAGTGGCGACTGCTGGAGTCTTTAGCAGAGTGGAGACCATTTGCAGATAGCTCTGAGGGTGCAGTGATTGCAGGATTGAGAGTAGAGCCCCAGACAGTATCAACAGTGATTCATGCTCAGACTACAGATGAGGAGTTGAGCAGTTTGTTACAGTTAGCTGCTAGAGATGGGTCAGACTTCAGAGTTGGAGTGGATGGAGGTCTGAGATTCAGAGACCGTATCTGGGTGCCGAAGACAGAGGACCTGAGACATGATATCATGGAGGAGGCACACAGATCGAGATATTCCATTCATCCAGGGAGCACCAAGATGTACAAAGATCTGCAGCGGAACTTCTGGTGGCGAGGTATGAAGAAGGACGTTGCAGACTTTGTATCGAGGTGTTTGGTCTGTCAGCAGGTGAAGATCGAGCACCAGAGACCAGCAGGGCAGATGCAGATGATTGAGTTGCCCGAGTGGAAGTTGGAGCACGTGACGATGAATTTTGTTACGGGGCTACCGAAGACACGGAGATTCCACGATGCGATTTGGGTTATAGTCGATCGACTGACCAAGTCGGCGCATTTCTTAGCTATTAAGACCACTCTTGCTCTGGAGGGTCTAGCTAAGTTATATATTGATGAGATTGTCAGACTTCATGGCGTACCAGTCAATATCATTTCAGACAGAGATCCCAGATTCACTTTGAGATTTTGGGAGAGTCTACACAGAGCACTGGGGACATGTCTGAAGTTTAGCACAGCTTTCCACCCACAGACAGATGGCCAGTCAGAGCGGACAATACAGACATTGGAGGAGATGCTGAGAGCGTGCACACTTGACTGGGCCGGGCATTGGGACGAGCATTTGCCGCTGATAGAGTTCGCCTACAACAATAACTACCACTCGAGTATTGGGATGGCACCATATGAGGCATTATACGGAAGACCGTGTAGATCGCCGGTATGCTGGAGTGATGTGGGCGAGAGACAGCTAGTTGGACCTGACATTATACAGCTATATTCAGAGAAGGTCGACGTGATTCGGAGACGACTAGCTACAGCACAGAGCAGGCAGAAGAGTTATGCTGATACGCGGAGACGTGAACTGACTTTTGATGTAGGAGATCATGTCTTCCTGAAGATCTCGCCTTCCAGAGGGGTGATGAGATTCGGGAAGAAGGGGAAGTTGAGTCCGAGGTATGTTGGACCTTTTGAGATATTGGATCGGGTCGGTGAGGTGGCATATAGGATTGCACTACCACTGCAGTTCGCAGGACTTCACAACGTCTTCCATGTTTCTATGCTGAGGAAGTACGTGGCCGATCCAGCTCATGTGATAGAGATAACAGTACCAGAGATCTGGCAGGATTTGTCATTAGATGAGAGACCAGTTGAGATTGTGGATCAGATGGTACATCAGCTCAGGAGGAGAGCGATTCCGATGGTGAAGGTCAGGTGGCAGCATCACACTATCAGAGAGGCTACCTGGGAGATTGAGGAGGATGTCAGGAGGCAGTATCCAGAGTTATTCCGGTAAGTCAGTTGTTTCGAATTTCGCGGACGAAATTCTTTTAAGGAGGGTAGATTGTAATAACCTAATCTAAACACCTAAATTAAACTAAACTAAACCTAATTAAGCCTTGATTAGTGAAGGATGAGGTGGAGAATTGGATAAGGTTGAGAGATGAGGTGTTGGTGTAGGATTGGATGAGATGGAGGTGATGAGTTAAAAGGTAATTATATATAGTTAGATAAGGTTTTAATAGAAACGTTTTCTTCAGTTGATCTAGCAGTGAGTGAGAGAGATTTTCAGAGAAGAGAAGGAGGAGAAGAAGAGAAGGAGAAGAAGAAGAGGAGAAGAAGAAGAAGTTGAGTAGAGGTTGCCAAAGCTTGGGAGGCTTCTTCACTCGACCAAAAGGTATGCCAAATCTTCATTATAACTCACATAAGCCTTGTGAGTGTTTGGGATCGACGTTGGTGTCGAATTCCCCGTCGGATTGTAACCTTTTCAGAGGTTGAAGACGACGATCGGTCGACCGGTGACTGTGGGCAGTTGACCGATCCTATTATTATATTGATGTTTACCCGCGAACGGTCGAACGATGTCTACGGACGGTCGACCGTTATGCCAGATTTGTGCGGGAAAAAAAGTGATGTTGTTATCGGCCGAACGAGACCACTTAGCCGGTCGACCGAATAACAATGAGAATGGGTCGGTTGGGGATTTTGACTTATTAAACGGTCGAACGTCCTTAACCTTGTTCGACCGATCCATTCGATGCTAAGTCGGTTGGGAGCTTTGACCATCAAAACGGTCGACCGCTCTTCAACTTTCGGTCGACCGACTGAGCATTTTAATTAAGCAGTAGAGTGCCTGTGATGTTTCGGTCGAACTGTATAGCAGTTCCGGTCGACCGAATGTCACTTGGGCAAGATACTGAGATTTCCTGTTATCGGTTGAACGACCCCTTGGTTCGACCGATCGGATATATATATTATATAAATTGGTATAGCGTAGACCATCCAAACGGTCGACCGCTAGATGACTTTTGTTCGACCGATTGGTCGGTAATTCGGTTGGCGTGGTTCGACCGTTAGACTTGTTTGTACAGTACTGTGTACTGTGTGGGGGACCGGTCGACCGGTGTGATTTTAGCGGTCAACCGATCTGCCACAGGTTGGTGGATTTATCCACACGCGATCCGTTGAGTATAGGTCGACTACCGGCTCCGAGGCGACGGTTGATTACCGGCTTTGAGAGCGACGGATTTCACCTTCGACGAAGGCGTATTATTGTATTACTGTTGCCTCTTTTACCGAGCGGGGTGTGAGGGATGTGTGTCGTAAACCTTGGGCTGTTTGCGAGGGTTTAGCGGTAGGCCGGGGATGTTCCGGCAGGGTGCGCGTCTGGCGGCTCTTGGGGGAGCAGCGGCTGTCGTCTGACCCGAGTTGTGTATTCGGCGGGCTGACTCGCTCCTGGGGTGGCGGCGTGTACCAGGGGTTCCTTCCTGCACTTTTGGGGAGCAGTGGTGTCGACTGACCCTTGTGAGGCAGCGGTGGACTGACTTGACCCTAGTGGCAGGAGTGGTTCAGTGCCGCGGAGGCGGTGAGGGCATTATTGTGGGCCCGAGGTGGATGATCATGTGCATAGCATTGCATTGTCTTTAATTCCTTTTTATATTTTAGGAGGTTTGGTATACGAGGTTCCTTCAGGGAACTCATGCATGTTTGTTTGTTTTCATTTCAGGTAGCGAGTAGCATTAGAGTCAGGTGGTGACCGAGGAGAGTGCCCCCGGGATCAGATCCTGTTCTCTTTTGTATATCTTTGTTTGAGGTAGTGATTACATGTATATTCACTTTTGTTGTAATCACAGTTGACTCATTTGTATAGTTTGGCTTCCACGTGGGTCTGTATCTTATATATTTTATATATATGTTGGTTTGTTTTCCCGTGACGTGCCCTGTGTTGACCGTTGACGGTCTTTATTATTGTTTAAATTTTCCGCTGTTTTCGGGTACGTTACAATTATATTTTCTTATCATTCTCTAAATGATATTGTCGGCAATAATATAATGTAAATCACTATATACGAAACTAGACACATTGCAATGGGATTATAAATTTTCATTAAAAAAATAAATCAATCCTTCCTCTACAAACGCAAATCTAGGGAGATGTAATATAAATAAATATATGATGCTCAAATAATAGGTAAGTTTTGACTTTGTAAATATTCACCGTACTTATTTAAATTCGTAACTAACTCCTATTTTTTTTGAAAACAAAACCATTTAAATAACTAAAAATACGTTTTGTTGTTCGTGTATTAAGCGTTTGACCAAGTCGAATAAAAATATCATCTTCAAAATAAATCTCGTATATAACTCACTAAATACGCACCATTTTTTCATTGACCGGATTTACTAACTACTTTTTTACATATATCTACAAAACAGATATAATGTACGAGTTTCAGAGATTTCGACAAGAGGATGCCCATGAGTTCCTTTGTTGTTTCATAGACAAACTCGATACTAGTTATCAAATACACGTCAACACCGGTGAGAAGCCGAAAGACAACTTCAACAAACTCATATTTGGGGGAATTTTATCTAGTCAGGTATTTATTTGCATTGATTTAGTTAAGAAACTGTCATACATATATGTAATTGTTCACAACTTATAATATGTTATGCATGCGAATGTACACGGCAGATCAAATGTTGTGATTGTGATCGTTCTTCCAACACCTCAGAGCCATTTCTTGACCTCAGCTTGGAGATAACACATGCAGCAACCTTAAAGCACGCTTTGAAGTCGTTTACAGCGGTCGAAAGAATCGACGATCCGTCCACGAAAGTCGTCTGCGAAGGCTGTGACAAAACAATATCGGTCGATAAACGACTCACTTGATCTCCATCAACTTCCAACAGTTCTCCCGATTCAACTGAAGCGATTTAAGACATCGAATTTCGGGCATTGCATCAAAGAGTCTAAGCACGTTAGCTTCCCGTTGCAACTCGACTTGAAACCATTTGTCATCAAAACCTTGAGGGACAAAGTAAGTACATATATATACACATTAATAACATTTCTTCAAACTTGTGTATAATAAAATAAAACTTACTAATTAAAATTTATTTTTTATTTGGTTAAGTTGGAATGCAGGTACGATTTGTATGGCGTCGTAGTACATGGTGGTGCAGGATTAGGCTCTGGCCATTACTATTCCTACATCAGATCTTCACCTCAAATGTGGCACAAAATGAACGACGACGAGGTAAACATTGAGCAATACAGACCGAACTATTAATGTTTAGGAAAGTTCGTGATATATATTAACATTATTTAATTCAATTTTTTACAGGTTAATGTAGTAACTGAGGAGCATGTGAAGAACCAACAAGCATACATTCTTTTTTACGTCAAAAAAGGATCCTCACCGTGGTTCTCCACATACATGGAAAGCTGGACCGCTTCCGGGAAGTCCTTGGTTGCATTGCAGATGGAGGAGGATAAGTCGATCGCCATGTCACACGAAGAATTTCTCGGTGAGAAATTTATAACATTCACGAATTTCATATTTGTTTATGTCATTTATTTTGAAGTTCGTGTTTCAACTTTCAATTGCAGATGAAGAGATGATGCCCAGCCAGCAGAGATTGCCGATGTTAGCGGATTTTATAATGCCTATTGGAGTTTCCAAGAAGAAAAAGGGGAGGCTAAGATCAGTTCTATGCATGACTCATACTTAATTTAATTTGATGGTCTAGACAACTGAGTGATGAGATCGGAATATTGAAGAGCTTTGGGAAATCATGAACTCTCATGTCGACTCAACAATTAACTAATTAATCCATGATTATCTTAACCGGAGGAACTTTCAAAATCTGGAAAGGTGAAGTTAAAGGTTTGTGTTTAATTAGCTCACAAACACAACTAGACATGTAGGTTGGACTCTAAATGGAGAAATTAAGAGTAGGAGGAGTTGTCCGAATCCGGTTGGTTTGCACGCGCGTACTATAAATGTTTTCGGGTGATCGACCAAAAAAAAGTTCCAAAACTCCGCAAAGGCAAAAGGTGATGCCAACCACAGAAAAAAGAGCATGCATTTTCAGAAATATATATTCAACCATGGAAAAAAAACAAAAACTTGGTTAAGTAATGGTTGCCTGCAGGTTCGGTTCACCACAAAAGAATGACCCAATGGCCGCATTCAGTAGTAAGCTTTTGATGGTCTGATAATTTAAGGTATTTATAGTACGTGTGGATTGGTTCGGTGGAGGATTACGACTCCGAATTCTTGTCTCCTTAGAGAACCTACATCTTCAAAAATATGGCTACACATGATGTCTTTACATTCACCTGAAGGACGATGCATGGGGGGGAACCAATCGGCTAATTAAGGTAATTAATTTGGATAATCTTTTTAGGGTTTCGTCTTGTGAGTTGTTGATATCCCACCTTCAATCTTAATATGTCTCTTACTCGTTGTATAGTACACGGAGATATATATGAGTAATGTATGTAATTGTTGCACATTTTTGTTGTGTATGTACTATTAATATATACGGCTCCAATTTTTCCAGGGGGGAACATATATATACAGTTCCCTGCATGTTTGCTACATCCAACCTTGGATTCTTATGACCCCAATTGATATATGCTGCTCGATTAGCATCTAAATCTTTGCTTGTGAATGTGTGTCGAGTATTACGTGAAAACTGAAGTTGATCACCTTGCTTGTATGTGGTAATTATGAGACAAGCTTGAATTGCTGATTTCTATATATGACTCGAATGTACACTTGCTGTCTTTCATTAATTTGTACGTGAAATTCGAATTTGGTAGACTATTTTGAAGTGGTTGTTCGCAGATTGTGTGAATTCTCCATGATATTTATGTGTAATATCTTCCACGGTTACTGTTGCAATGTAATCAAAGTAACATCTCGTCTTATGAATACAACAAAACAAACAATTATTTCTCCAGTCACTTTTCTTCTTAATTTATACATGCTACTTTACATGACCTCAAACTACTGCTCTCTCTTCTTTGTCACTAACGTGCACTAACTTAAATAGTATTATAATGAATGTAGCGTACTCATAATATAAAAAGGAAACTACTAAACGTCGCCCCAAAACTACTTAAATCGTCACTTGAAATTATCAAATTGCCCTTAACAATATATTTAATACTCATATCGTCCCGTGTCTTTAAACAAGGTTTTTGACTCAGTTTTACTAACATTCCTAGTACCAACACCACGAAAATGTCTAACGGAGGCGGATTTTTTTTCCAACTCGGACGTCTGGCTAAGTCGCCTGTACCATGGTGGAAGGGTCTGACTAAGACGCCTCCACCATGGTACATGCGTCTTAGCCAGATGTCTCGACCATCATACAGGCGTCTTAGCCAGACGCCTGTACCATGGTCGAAGCGTCTTAGCCAGACATCCCGTTTTTTTTTAAATTTTTTTGTCAAATTAAAATTATACGGTGTGTTATCTCAAATTATTTAACGTTTCTTTGCAAGTTTTCGGTGGTAACCGGTCGGATTACAATGAGTTTTTTGTAAGTGATGAAGATTCAAATAATTTCCAGATCCAACATTTTTTAAGATCCAAAATCCCCCGGCGGTAAAACATCATGACTTACAAATACCACCTCGACAGGTCGTTCGGGGGTCTCGCTCCTTGCCATCCCCGAACGACCTGTTGATGTGGTATTTATAAGTCGGGAAGTTTTACCACCGAGAAATTGGATCTTGAAATTGTTGGATCTTGAAATTGTTGGATTTGAAAAGTTTTTCCATCTGGCTAAGACGCCTCTGTTGACTTTTTGGCCTTAATCTATGTTTTGATGATTTAATTAACCTAATCTTAATTATGATCATGTAGAGTAGCACACATATTGCATTGCATATATATTACTTTGTGCTAACCTCTACAGGTGATCAAGACTCAAGAAAGAAGAAAAATGAAGTCAAGACATGTAATCAAGCTAGGATTGAAGACATGTAATTTTACCTTTATTTGAGTATTAGGAACTTATGTGAATTGAGCATAACTTAAGCTAATATGCATGCGTTCACACACTAGGTTCCTTGTAGGAGTCACACACAAAATATCATATCATTTGGACTTCATTAGATCACCTAAACACTTAAAACATTGGTCGCCAGTCTGCCTGAGTTCGGTCGACCGTTCACCTTTCGGTCGACCGGTTATACACAATATTTGTTATACCAGACCAATCAGTTCAACCGATCACACTTCTGTTTAACCGTTTACCCAGACCTATTCGGTCGACCGGTAGACCTTCGGTCGACCGTTTCGTTTGCTATTTTTGGTAAAAATACGACCGTTATATTTGTCGTATTATACAACGGTCGTATACACATTTTTCTCTTAATACACCTCGAAATACTTTTGAACCGGTCGAACAAAATACCTTGTTCGGGCGACCGTTCCATTAGGGAAAATCTACCTGCTATTGGTCGACACAAGTTTAGTTCAACAGATCGAGTTTTCCCTCTACCGAACCTTGTAGTTCGGTCGACCGGTACCTGTTCGGTCGACCGTTGACTTATAGAACTTAAGTGTTAGGTCGACCAGTACCTTTGTTCAGTCAACCGGTCCATTCACTTACTCAAGGGTTCGGTCGACCGATACACCTTTCGGTCGACCGTTTCTGGACAGATTTCTGAATCCGATTTTCTGTTTTGTGTGCTTTGCACAAACCCCAATCAAATCTTGTCCAAACGGCTAGAAATCTTTAAGAGCTTATAAATAGAGGTTCACACTTACCAAAAGATTTAACAACTCCAAAGTGTCAAACCTATAGTGAGATTTTCCACAACCTCCAAGCTCCAAATTAGCCACCCGAAGCCTAATTTCCACATCATTCATCATACAATCAATCTAGCAATTGTTGTGCTCAATTAGAGAGTGTTGTCCCACTCAAGTTACATTTGTTGTCAAGTGAGCAAGGGTCTTGGTGAAAGCCCAAGACAAAGAAGCAAGGACTTCGGTGAAAGCCCGAAGTGATTCTCTCGGCTTGTAAGAGGTGGTGCCAAGCTCGGCGAGGGTTGTTCGCGAGCTTGAAGACTTGTAAAAGGCATTGCTCCCGACCCGGAACGGGGAGGCATAGTGAAGACGCAAGAGGGGCTTGAACGGAGATTCGAGAGGTGCTTGTAAGAGAGGACGTAGGCGCGGCCGAACCACTATAAACCGACGTGTCTTCTTGTGGTTTGCATTACTTTTCTACTTGTGTTTGATTTAGTTTAAATTTCCGCTGCATTTCTTTGATCGATCAACCAAGTAGTAAATTAGGGTTTAAGTGTGATTAGCCTCAATTAGTGGACCCATAACCCACACGATCCTACAATTTTTGCAAGTGATGAAGATTCAAAAAATTCCAGATCCAACAATTTCAAAATCCAAAAAATTTCCAAGGGCGCTGCCCCTTGCCACCCCCGAACGACCTGTTGATGTGGTATTTATAAGTCGGGAAGTTTTACCACCGAGAAATTGGATCTTGAAATTGTTGGATCTTGAAATTGTTGGATTTGAAAAGTTTTTCCATCTGGCTAAGACGCCTCCCCATGGGGGGCGTTTTACCCAGACGTCCGACCCTATTTTTTATTTTTGCTGGGCTTACTTCACCGAATACAGGCGCTTCATCAGTCATTTTCGTGGTGTTTGTACTGGCAAAATGAGGAAAACGTAGGCAGAAACCTTATATTAAGAGACAAGACGAAATGAATATTAAATGAATTGTGAATGACAACATGGTAATTGTTGGGGCGATTTAAGTAGTTTTCCGGCGATGAATAGTAGTTCCGAAAACAAACTGTGAAAATAGTCCATACCTTCCCCTTCCTAGCGAGATCACTTCTCTTCTTTCCGATCCCAACTACACAAATGTCACTCTTTTGAAAAAAAGAGAGTCAAGCAAGCGCAAAGAGAAGACAAATGTACCTTAAAGCCCTTCACTCGAGGGAGGCAAGGTGAAGGAGAGCGAGAGCATCGTGGAAGCCATGTGCGAGATCAGTAAAGCGAAACCTTGATGCCTAGAAGCTCAAATCCACCTGAAACCAAATTTGGAGAAAGAAGAAAACAAAGATGAACGTGATAAAGAGTAGAGAAATGGACTCGAAGTAAAAGGCGATAAGAAGGAGGGGGAGTGTCGTATATATACTATATTATATGTTTGATGAATCAAATTTTGAAATGGATTTCATTTTGGTTGACGTTATACCAACAAAAAAATATTCAACCCTTCCACGTTGGATTATTTAAAGGCCGATGTGGTAGGGTATGGATTTTTTTAAAAAGAATTTTTCCATGTCGGCTTACTAAAACCGATGTGGTAGAGTTTAAATTTTAGAAATATATATTAAAAAATCCCCTACCACGTCGGTTTACTAAAACTGACGTGGTAGGGTTTGAATTTAATGTACATATATATTAAAAAGACTATATATATATATATATATATATATATATATTAAAAAGACCCCCTACCACATCAGTTAACTAAAACCGAAGTGGTAATGTTTGAATTTTTTCTTAAAAATATATTAAAAGACCCCTTACCACATCAATTAACTAAAACCGACGTGGTAGGAGGGGTATTTCATGTCGATTTTAGGAAAACGAACGTGGTAGGGGGCTTCCATGTCGGTTTTAAACTTTTAATTAACCAACGTAGATGGCACCCTTCCACACGTCAGTTTCTAATTAACCGACATGGTAGGGGCAATGAGGCAAACCGATTTTCTAGCCGTATATTCATCTCTATTTGAATGGTTGGGATGAGGATCTCTTAACACTCACCTTTTACATAAGTTGTGTGAGAGACAAATAATTTATTAAAGTTGACTTCTATACAAGAATTTTGCTTCAAATGGAGATCACACAAGAAATTACCAAGGTTGGATAAGATTATGAAATTTAGGCCATAGAAATTTGAAAGTTTAAAAATGCTGTAGAAAATTACATAAGACGAGTACTATGCAATTCTAATAGGTACATTATGCAATTTTTGAAGTATTTATTGAATATTTAAATATTTTACCATTAATCCCTCTCTCTCTCTCTCCAAAATTTCTAAACTCAAACCCATCTTCGCACTCCGATGTCGACGACGGTGAGGAGCTTTGGAATCCGCACGTGTGCGCTGAAGGGAAGGCATCCCCTTCTCTGACGTGTTCTTCTCGACTCGATTTGAGTCAAGGTACACCACCCCCTTTAGTTGTTGGGTTTCTTGGGTCGAAGGTGTTTGTGGTAGGTGTTGGGGGAAGATGCGGCCGGAGTTGCGATGGGAGTCAGTCGGAGGCGTGGTCGGGGAAGAATAGTAGATGGTTGCATGGGGGAGCGCGGAAGAGCCGCTGTGGAGGCCACGTGCAGTCGTGAGGCTGTTGGCCGACTTGCCGTGGGCCGACGAAAGTGTGGAGTGGGTGTTGGGGTTTTGGGTTTGACGGTGGTGGATGGGGTTTGGGTATTTGACATTGTACCCTTGGATTTTAGTTGTATTTGGTTAGTTGTTTAATGGTTAGATATTTTCAGACTATCCCCTGAATTTAATGTATATGGTTAATCAATAAGTTAATTGGATTATTTTGCATGAAAAACCTTAGAGTTGTGGGTATTTGATTGAATAAGTTAATTTGGGCTAATTGCATAAGAAATCTCGTGATATAATAGTATTTGATTAAATTTGAATAAGTGGATTAGTTACCTTGAAAACCCTAGAATAAATTGTAATTGTTTAATTAACTAATAATTAGAATATTTACTCGAATAACCGTGGACCTTGTTGAATTGTAAGAAATGAATTAATTTAGGGAGACCTGCTCTTTTGTCATGTACTTTTAGATAATTGTGGTAAATTCAATAGTTGGGTAATTTACGATTTTTCCCTGTGTTTATGTTTATTGTTCTATAAATTGTGGATGCTTTAATGAGATTTATGTTATGTTTTGTTGGGGTCGTGTGACCCGTAAGTTTGGGGTAAATTGTGTTTACCCTTGCATTGTGAGATTTTGAGAGGTTCGCGAAATCAGTTGTTTACCCACATTGTTACGAGTGGCCGTTGGAGCATTGCTCACGGACTCAGGCGTGTGGTCGAATAGTGTTGATGGCGCGTGAGGCATGTGTGACTAGATGTTAGGGTGTTTCCCTTGTTTGACGGTTCGGAATGGTTTATCAGCGTTGTTACGAGTGACCATTGGAGCTGGGCTTGCGGGCTCGGACGTTGGGGTTGGATTCCCGGAGCCATGTTTTCGCTTGTGTTGTTGCGGTTTGGAATGAGCCACCTGCGTTGTGATGAGTGACCGTTAGGGAGAGTTGCACATGGGCTCAGGCGTGAGGTCGGTTTCCGAAGCCGGATGTGGAACTGGTCAGCTCACCAGCTTTGTGACGTGTGACTGTTTGGGAGCGTTGTTCACGGGTTCAGGCGCATGATTGGTAGGGAGTTGCCTTGTGGGCCGGATGCACGGTCTTGTCGAGAGTGCATGCTCGACTTGGTTGGGCGTGTGGTTTCCTTGTGACGTGTGATAGTTCTGTCGTGAGAGCGGGTTGAGTGTTGCCTTGTGAATCGGATGCGTGGTGGAGTGGAGGTCCACGCTCGGCTTCGCTAGACGCGTGGTCGCCTTGGGACACGAGACCAATGTTTGTCGTCAGGGACGACTAGACCTTTTAGGGTGTCAGGTTGGGGTGGTGTACTGAGTCTTGATTTGAGATTCAAGAGTGACTTGTACGTGTGCAAGTGGGACGTGGTTGGAAGTTGTAGGTGACTTGGGCTTGAGACGCGTGGACTGGATCAGTTGAGCTCAGTTGCCATGTATTTTCTTGCTCCTTTTAGCAGTCATGTAGTAGGAGTTCAAATATTCTTGTATTTTCATTCCGCATTTTACTTTGACCTTGTCACTTTGTTATATTTTTATTGAGACCTCGACTTGACTTCTTTTGTTAATATCCTTTTTTCGCTTGGTTTTAATCTTTATTGACTGTTGTGTCCCGAGTACGGATTAGAGACGTTACATTTACAAAATCAGATTGAGTGGGAAAACTAAACCGATCTGAATTGGTCAAACTATGGTCGTACTGGGTATCTTTTTCGTCCTAAAATTTTAGCATAAAAATGAATTAGTAGGAAGTAAGTTACTCGGATAAACAAAATAATAAAATTGAAAACATTTTTTCATTTATTTTAGGAAAAATTGATTCTAGACAACATTCTTATTAGAGAAATGATGAAGTTGTTTTTGAAGGAATGATATGAATTTTGGTAGTTTAAGTTATAAGCAATGTTACAACTACGGGTTTTAATAGCGAAGATGAAAAATTACACTATAAGTCTTGTAGCATGGATTAATAGCGATTGTCCAAGCATTTATTAATACAATAGTGATATGGGTTCATCTTGACCATCTAGTTAAGAAGGATGGTCACGATGCAAGGTATTGGACCAATTTCTCTAAGAATTTGAGAGGATATCCTTCTAGTCAATGAGGATTGTCTAAGTTGATAAATTTGCTTAAAAAGCTCCGTAATTTTAGGAATTACGCGTATCAAAATAACCACCCAACAAAATAACCACCCAACCTAATTCTCCAAAGCACTTGTAATCTCTCTCGTTCTCTTTGTTCACTAACGTTCTAATTTCAAGGTCATCCCAAAATGTCTCTGTAAGTATTAATTGGCACACTAATGTCGATGATTATTCTATAATGTATTAGGATATTGACGTTCATGAATTTCTTTCTCGTAATTTTGTCAGTACTAATTATCCCGTACGTAACTAATTATACTCTAGTGTATAATGTGAATGATTAGTGTATACAGTGGTGTATATGTGAACGATTCGTATATGATTAGTGTAGAATGAGAATGATGCTCTTTTTTCCAAGCAATTGAAAGTTCACATATGAATAACATGTGATTTTGCTTGTATGGATATGTATGTATGTATATATATGTAATGTTAATTTTACATGGGAATGTACCATTAATTTGTAGCTAATATATTGTTTGGATATTTTGTTTAAAGTTATTGCTACACACTAATAAAATAATTGTGTTGTATATATATCCATGGGACACCAACAAAAATCTTGTTCGTCCAACCTACATAACAATATCCTTGTATGATTACGCTTTAATAAGATTGTTACCGTTGTTGTTTACTTTGAATATGCGAATTAAGTATTTCTGTTGGAAACCAGACAAACGGTCAACCGATATTGCAATTTTTACGTCGAAGACAAAGTGTTTGGTTATTTCCAGTCGACAAGTCTTTCACAATCGATCGACCATTTATATGTCTGGACGTCATGGACAAGTGTTTGGACACATCCGGTCGATCCATAGTTCTCACCCGGTCAATCGTTTCTGCATTTGGAGGTCCGGGACAAGTGCCTAGAGATTTTCGGTCGGCCGGTAGTTCTCAACCGGTCTGCCGATTGAAGTTTTGTTACATTGCCTGGAAATTTTTGGTCGACAAAAGACACGCGACGGTCGACCATTGAAGCTCCGAATCGTGCTACAATTTAAGTTCGGTTGATCGGTGGAGCTCTGAATCGTGCTACACACTAATAAAATGATTGTGTTGTATATATATCCATGGGACACCAACAAAATCTTGTTCATCCAACCTAGATAACAATATCATTGTATGATTACACTTTAATAAGAATGTTACTGTTGTTGTTTACCTTGAATATGTGAATTAAATATTTCTGTGGGAAAACCAGACAAACGGTCGATCAGTATTGCAATTTTTACGTCCAAGACAAAGTGCTTGGTTATTTCCGGTCGACCGGTCTTTCACAATCGATCAACAATTTCTATGTCTAGATGTCATAGACAAAGTGTCTGGATGTCCTGGAAAAGTGTTTGGACACGTCCGGTTGATCGATAGTTCTCACCCGGTCAACCGTTTCTGCATTTGTAGGTCCGGGACAAGTGCCTAGAGATTTTCGGTCGACCGATAGTTCTCAGTCGGTCTACCGATTGAAGTTATGTTACATTGCCTGGAAATTTCCAGTCGACCAAAGACGAGCAACGGTCGACCGGTGGAGTTCCGAATCGTGCTACAATTTAAGTTCGGTTGACCGTTGCACCCGTTCGGCTGACCGTTCGGAATAGTTCTAATTTTTTACTTTTATATGTCAATTGTTACGAATTGAATGTACAAACATTTTGTTCCTTGATTAATGTATTCGTCTTTTAGAAGTGTTAAAGAAGAGACTCTTGGTCCTTAACCATAGAGCCCTAAAAGATAATAGTTTACATAAATCAAAAGTTATTCACAATCATGGTAATTAACATGGAACATTAATTACCGAGATAAGATTGTCGTGTTGGTTATCGATTATTGTAGCTCTACAAATATTTGACAATACAAGTATATAAAATATGAAAATGATTACTTTTATATATTAAATAGACCTAGTAAGTGAAACATTATGGAATTGTATTATGTGTTATTAATGTTTTCACTGTGTCTTAAATCCTAATATATGAGACTTATATCTTTTCACGTAAGAAGTGTTTAATTTGATTATCGTCAAAACCTACCAATGAGTATAGTGATAAAGACAATAATTGGTTGAACATGACTTATACTTGGAAAGATAGCCAGTCAATAGATTATCATTGTTCATCTTAATTGAGTGATAATATTAGTGGGTCCCTTGATAAATCAAAATTATAATGTGCACAATGTGATTGAGTTAAGTTACTTATTTATAATTAGTTTAAGAGATAAATAAATGAATATATCGTACAAAGGCGACACATTTCTACTTGTATATATTCTTAATATTATGAGACAATAAATAGACAGAGGTGATGCACTTACATCACTAAATGGACCGTGTTTAGTTCGAGTGGAACAAGACATCTATACTAATTGGGTAACTATTATGTGTTGCAAGATACCGGTTATAGTTTATGGTATTAAGTGTTTAATATCATGGTCAATTTAGCTTAGATCCTCCAATAGGTCACACCACAAAATTGGGAAACAAGAAGTTTAATTTTGAGTTCATATGATGTCGGGTTTCATGTGAAAAAGAACACATGTGGTGCATCAATAAAATCAATATGTCACGAAAATTGACATAATTAGAATTAGGAATAAATTCGTATAAGGTGTATATATTATAGGGTGTAATAGTTTGATATTACAAAGGAAAATATATTACATGAGATATGAATTTCCAAAAAAAACCCAATGATCAAATTTTGTTTGGATATAAATCCAAAATTTGGTAAAAGGCAAAAAACGGTTAATACGGGTTTGCCCGAATTAATAAGGAATTAGTATTAATGATGTATAGAAGTATTCCAATTATGGTTAAATGTTGATGATTATGTGTCAAATTGTAATTGATTTTAGGGATAGAAAAATAAGATATCATGGGTTAGTGGTTAGCCCCTATGTGGGTGTTGGGATACCCTATAAATAGGTCTACTCCCCTCATTGTTTTAATTAATGCAAAAACTTTTCTCTCCTTAACTACCTTATTAATCCATCTGAAAATTCCTTAATTATTTCAAACTTTTGGAGATTAAATTCTCAGGGAGCATGAAGAGGTTATTAGCTAGATTCTAACCTTGATTTAGAGATTGAATTAACTAGTTCATTTCTCTCTAATATTGTTTAGAGTTTGGTGAATACTTAGAGGCAAATCGGCGGTCGATTCGACGTGTAACGCAACTCCCGATCTTCAAAAAGGTTTTAGAGAACCTTTGGGTATGATCCTCCATCAATTTATTTTAATATATATAAAAATCATATTATATTATAATAAATATAAAATAACGTACATGAAATTGTCGAAAATATGAAACGATCCTAATTGCATATATAATTTTAAAAATATATATACATATATAGGGACACGAAATCCTACAGTGGTATCAAAACTTTTAGTTCATATTTTCAATGATTAGACTATATAATTAATTTTAGTTTACCATCTCCAATCGAAACAATTCATGTTCTATGTCTTTTTCGAGTTTTCCGATAGTTTTGTTGATTTAATTCTAATTGATTCTTTGATAGTTTTAAATATTTCAAAACACATCATATGAATGTTGAAATTTAGATTTAGAATTATGTCTAATATATGAAATTTTCGTTTTATATGAAATGATAATTTTATAAGGAATCAATAAAGCGAAAAAGGCATAAGTTTATCTTTCCTTAAAAAAATTATTTTTGGAAATTAGATAAACAACATTTCGAATGTTTTGTATTTTTTACTATGGATGTATAAAATCATTTTTAATGGTTTCGAAATGATTTTGGAATTGTTTGACTTAGAGATGAAGGATAAACTAAATCGAGTAATTTATAGTATATGTACATGCGTTGCTCGAGTTCTCTTATACAAGGATATGTGAGTTTGTATGTTCCGATGAAGTCATGTGTGAATGAATGTGTATGTTTTTATTATTCAATCACAACGGCTTATGTATATGTAAAAGCCAATTATTTATATACATACACATATATATACTTGCGTATGAGAGGATTTTTACATTGAACTTGCACTAGACAATTTTCGAAATTGTGACATGCATGTTTATATTTTGCAATATCAACATCTATGGTGCAAGAGGAAGTCGCGAACAATCATTGCCTCGCTCGTAAAGCAATCCTTATTCTCATTCTTTTCAATATCCTCAACATCCATGATAAAGCAATATGTTATTATTATTACAAATATATTCTCATTCTTTTCTTCAAATAGTCATAGTTTAACCCATTAAACAAAGGTGACTTAGATGTGGATAATCCTTCACAATGATTAGATGTAGATGTCATGATAAATTATGATTAAGTAAAACTCTGATACCAATTGTTAGGATCGACGACCCTCTAATCACTAGATAAATGCAAAATTAAAAACAATAATTGAAGGATTAAGAGTTGAGACAATTGCAAACCACAAAATTGTCAACCGGAGTTTAGAGAGGTTTGGCACCGCACCCCGGTCCTAGTCCTCCTCACAAGCCTCGCTCGATCCCCCGAGCCTTGCTTACGGTTCCATAAACCGATCTCTGTTCTGGGCCGAGATCAACGTCGTTTACAAAAGCAAGCCTCGCGAACAATCCTCGCTTCCCTCATGTCTCCTCTCACAACCCGACAGGGAGCTTCCTCGAAGCTTTTCAACTCTTTGGTAATTCTTGAATATGGAAGTCGAATCGCATTCTAACACTCTATACTTGAGTAAACTTGGATATTGAATTGGAATGAATATACAAGTGGTGAAGTTTTTGCTTGAGTGTAGAAGAATGAGAGCTTGAAGATGAAAATGATTTGGCTTTTAGTTTTGGATAGATAGGAAGTGTTTAAATGTCACAAAAATAACAAATGAGGTCCAATTTATAAGCCTTCAAGCTCTACTAGCCGTTTGGGAGTTGGTGGTGGGGGGTGGGGGGTTATTGGACCAATGATAAGTAACGGTAGTCCGAGACACAATGATTTGATTGGTCTGAAGTAAGCATACAGTTAACCGAATATGGTTCGGATCACTGTTCACCAACTTCCAGTAACTACTATAAATTTAGCCCTAATTAAGTTCGGTTAACTACATTCCATTCGGTTCACCGTTCCAAGGTGGACAATAAGTTTGGTTGGGCTCTAATATCTGAAGTTCGGTTTACCGTGTATACTTCGGTAGACCGAAGTTAGCACAGGTTTTGTGCTGACAGTTAATGCTCAAATAGTCATTGGGTACAACGGTCAAGTGCCACGTGTAAATAGTCGTTGGGCGTCTAAAGCCAAGGACTCGATTGACCGATAGGTATTCTGTCGTCCGAATTAGGACAAGTCAATTGGGCTCTGGGGACTTGATCCAAATGCGACCGTTGGTGCAAAGTCCAAAACCGATCCAAGGCTATTTGTTCGATCGAAGGTGGTTTGGTCTTCCGTTAGGGGTAATTCTAGATAACACCTAAGGTTTACTGATGGGAAGTAAACGGATAACCGATATGTGTTCGGTGGACCAAACTAGAAGGTTTCAATTGACCATGAAGGGTTCGGTTTACCGAATCTTGACGGGACAGAATCCTAGTGCTCAAGTTTACATCAAACCTTATGGAATCAATAAACACAAAATGACATGTCTTGGTTCAAAGCTTTGATTACAAGTATTGAGTCTTGATGTCTTTATCCCAATGCTCATTTTCTTGATTATCTTGATCAACCTATTAAGATGATTGCAAGTATGTAAGAATGTATGCACTGCATGTAATCGTGTTTGCTCACTTTTAGGTTGCTTTCTTACTTCTATGTATGCAAAATAGACTTGAATAACTAAACTTGTTTGTATCAATATACATGTATAACAGGGATTGAGCCTCGAGAATCTTGGCAACACTTGCTTTATGAATGCGGTGGTTCAATGTCTCGTTCACACCGTTCCAATTCTAAAAGCACTCTCCGACCCCGACTTGCAATGCTTATGTGAGCTACAAATATCAATATCCTTAATTATTACTGTAATTATATGTACTTTAAATGCAATAACAAGAGTCTAATTTTGTTTTGGGGATTGCAAACGACGGAGAGTTTTGCGCTCTATGTTCATAATTCATTTAATTGGCTCGTAAATATTTCCTTTTACTCGACGGGAAGAGACATTCATCCTCTACCATTTTTGACAATATGAGTAAGTTTATTTATTTTTTATTATTTGATTTGCACATGCGAACACACATATATATATATATATATATATATATATATATATATATATATCATTTTAGCAATACATATTTCTCCCCGTATATCACGTAAAATCATTAATGTCATGTAATATCACATCACATACAAAATATCGCACATGCTTATAATTACATAATTAGTATGTTATTACCTTTTCTTGTCATCCTCTATAATAATATAATGTAAATCACTATATACCAACTACTAGACACATTGTAATGGGATTATAATTTTTTATTTAAAAATAAATCAATCCTTCGTCTACAAACACAAATCTAGGAAGATGTAATATAAATATATGATGCTCAAATAATGGCTAAGTTTTTACTTATTTAAATTTGTAACTAACTCCTAAATATTTTTTGAAAACAAAACCGTTTAAATAACTAAAAATACGTTTCTTGTTCGTGTATTGAGCTTTTGACCAAGTTGAATAAAAATACCATCTTCAAAATAAAACGCGTATATATCTCACTAAGTGCACACCTTATTTTTCGTTGACCGTATTTACTAACTTTTATTTTACATATATCTACGAAACACATATAATGTACGACTTTCAGAAATCTCGACAAGAGAATGCCCATGAATTCCTTTGCTGCTTCCTAAACAAGCTTGCTATCAAATGCACGTCAATACCAATGAAAACCCAAAAGACAGGCTTCAACAAACTCATATTCGGGGGAATCTTATCTAGTCAGGTACATATTTGAATTGTTAATAATTAGTAGTTACATTGCAATCATCATTTTTTAGTTAACAAATTTTATATATAATTGTTCACAACTAATATGTTATGCATACGAATGTACCTGGTAGCTCAAGTGTTGTGATTGAGATCATTTTTCCAACACGTTGAGCCATATCTCGACCTTAGCTTGGAGATAACACATGTAGCAACATTGAAACACGTAGTACGTATTAATTCCCTTTAAAGTTTACAATTATTTTATATTGTATTAAGTTTTATTAATTTTTTTCGTAATTTTTGTATTACTAATCAATCTGTAGTTAAGTAAATATACTCTAGTGTATAATGTCAATGATTATACTCTAGTAATTCCACGACACTGTCGTTTCTATTTCTTCAAAGCATGCAATGCCCAGCCTGGCCCGTTGGCACACTGACCCAACCAAATTCTCTGGTCTAGTCTTACTTTAAAAACTAACTTCGACATGAAAAAATACAAAAAATACATAACTATAAAATCTAGTTTCATTATAGATGATTAAAAAGTAAAAAAACAATGTAGCAAAATTGAAAAAATTGACATCTCAATGAACAACAAAATTGGTTTTGTGAAAATTTAAAAAAATTCTTTAATTCGGAATGAAAAATATAAAATTGCGGAACCATAAAATGCAACAAAATTTAAAATAATTGATATTGAAATGAACTAGAAATTTATTTTTAATGAAATATAAAAATCGGATATTGAAGTTGAAAATAAAATGCAACCAAATTTAAAAACTATTGTCACTTATATTTAGTTTCAAAATACGATTTCGTTAAAAATGATGTAACAATTATATTAAAATAACTGAAATGATAATGAACAAGTACACAATAAATACATTTAAATACCCAAGAAAAATGGTTAGGGCAAAACTGAAAAGAAATAGTTATATGCTCAAAAATCTTAAAAATAAAGGTCACATAATTCACATCTCTTAATATACAACCCATTTGTGTTCTTCAAAATCAATGAGATGGTATCTATGTAATTGCTTTCAAAAAAAAAAAAACTAAACACCAAATAAATGGCGTATCTTATGATTGTCGTGTGTATTAATTTTAATATTAAAACATATAAAGTAATTAAAATGACATTGTTTAATTTGATTATTTTATTGATGGGTGACTTGTAGGTTCCTAAAATAACAAGAGCATTTTGTAAATACTATAAAACGAGATCGTTTTTTTAACAAAATATACAAATTAAAAAATTAAAAAACCCTAACATAAATACATACAACTTATTTGACTTTTATAAGCCGTTGGAACAATCCAACAGTTGTAAATAGGCAACTTCACCTATCCTCAAAGGAGGCTGACCTCACCCGAAAAACCACTATATATACGTTATATATTGTATTATATATGCTTTTACTTGTTATCGAATAATATATTTTATGTTTTATTTTACTTTTTCAATCTATATTTTAAAATTGATTTTTGAGCAATTTAAAATTGTTTATTATTATTATTATCATCATCTTGCAAAATTGTTTTTTTACTGTCGAGTTTCATTATATTTTGGTATTGATATCCTCTACTCATGCATCTGATGGTTGGTGCAAGTATTAGGATTTACGACTATTCTTGAGGGAGGGTGAATAGAGTAATTAGAAAATTTATGCAAGTTTAACAAATATTTAGATGATTTCCGGACCTAATGAATGTGGGGAATAAAAATGAAATCACAAAATAAAGCAAACCACATAAGTGAAACACAACAAGTTTATATTGGTTCAGAAACCCTCATGTCTCTACTCCAGTCCCCGAGCACATAAGGCAACAACTATTTCGAGGATGTTATGCTTTATGGAGGTTTTAGGATGTGTTGTCATCTTTAGTGGAAAGTTTTCTTTTCTCTGCTAATATATCATATCTAATATAAGACTAACAGGTTTATATCATGCATATATAGAGCTTTCATTTATTCTCTAATATATATATGACAAACAACTTAATTTATATCAAGCATATATAGAACTTTCACAAAGAAACAGTGACGCCAGCGAATCTTCCTGTTCATAAAGCACTGTAAGTATTATATCTTTCTTCCGCTTTAGCACTTTATGCATAAAACTTTCACAAAGAAATAGTGTTTGTTTTAGGGATATTATAAATAATGACCTCGTATAGAATGTTGTACGTGCTAATTAATTAGACATTGTGCTGATTTTCAAGTGCAATTTTTTGACTATGTAATTATAAATAATGAACGATGTTTTGATCCACGTCAAATGCAAACAATTCACACTATCGTGGGAGAAATAACGGCATGGACGATTGATTGAATCAGTTAAAATATCACAAGTGCACGACCGCATTGGAGAGGTGACAAATACGTGTCGGTCCACATGGAGCACGTGTGAGTCAGATTCACAATACTCGAGTGGAGGAGAAGAAAAGATAGATGTGATCGAAATTCAACTACAATGCGTGGGAAATCGGAAAAAACAAACAATAAAACTAAACCCCTCGGGAGTAGAGAAAGAATGTGAATATGAAAATATGTGTTGTGTTTGTGTTCAAATGTGTTCATCAAAATATGACACACATGAAATCTACAAAACTCAATTCCAACTTTGTCTCCACATGAAATAAAATAAAACAATGTCATTAAAACATATAAGACAATAATCGAAATGAAGTAAATATGTTCACATGCAAAATGACTCAAATCCAACTATGTCTCCACATGAAATAAAATTTATCACAATCATTAAAACATACAAGACACTAATTTGGATAAAACCAACATGAGCACATGCATGCACATGCATTGTTTCCTTCTTCCACTCCATCCTTATCCTAACCTCATCATTCCCCATAAAATAGGCCCATTAATCTAAGTTTGTGCTAAGCTTTATTCAAGAGTATTAACACATCAAAGATAATAGTGAAATCTCATTAGATGGTTATGAAAATCATGTAAGCCTCAAAGGATAGGATTAACGCACACTAATACATCACATAATCATAACACTTTCTTCTCCACCCCCAATGGGGATGTACTACTCTCTACTCATCTCTACACTAAAGAAAACATAAAAATAACAAGAACTCATAATGTAAATAGCTGAAAACAAGATTAACCAAACAACAACATAAAAGAAATTACATCAAAGTAAAGACACTAAAGTAAAGAACAAGAACAAAACTAGATTAAGAAATAAAAATACAAAGTTTGCTCCTCTCCAACCCTCTTATTACTGTTAGAAAGTACTAATGCATAAACTAGATTAATTGATCACTCGGTCGACCGAATGGTCTGTTTCGGTCGACCGAATGTGGGCAGACTGTTTGAGTTCAGGTTTAGTATTTTTAGGTCTAAATTTGGGTAATCTATTGAAGTCCAAATAATGTGAAATTTCGTGTGTGACTTCTATAGGGAACCTAGTGTGTGTTTGAGTAGTTTTTAGCTAAAGTATGCTCAATTACACAAAGTTCCTAAAGACTCAAAGAAATACAAAATACATGTCTCCAAACGAGCTTAATTACATGTCTTGACTTGATTTCCTTTCTTCCCTGAGTCTTGATCACCTGTAGAGGTTAACACAAACCAATATATATGCAATGCAATATGTGTGCTACTCTACATGATCATAATTAAGATTAGGTTGATTAAATCATCAAAACATAGATTAAGGCCAAAAAGTCAACAATTACACTACTAAAACAGGAAACTAAAACCTACTCTAATGGGGGAAGGAGGAAGAGGAGGTGGAGAGGATGGATTACAATGGTATATATAGACTAATACATGGTTATGGTTAATCGGGGAATAATTGGACAACTCTAAATCACATCTGATAGTCCAGGAAGGCTCCAAACTGAATACCCAACCCACGACCGGAATGTGAATGATTAGATGCTTCGTCAGATTCACCGTAGTGGAAGAAGATCAATTCGGACTTTTCGTTGTTCGGTTAATAATCCAGAAATCTGAGACTTGGTCTGTGTACTAATGGAAAGAATCCTTACAAGAGTTTGAGTAGCCTTCATAGTTCGTGGTCTGTTCTACTGGTTATGTACAATCTATCTCCATGGTTAATCATGAAACATTGATGTTGTCTTTAATGATTTCTGGTTCAAAACAATCAGGCAATCAATAGTGCAGAATAGTGAATAGTCGTCACCAAATACACGTCGGATATCAATAAATGCGACATCTATAGGTGTAGACGTCGTATTTACTGATACGGTCATCTAGACGTTGATTGTTGTAATGACCATTTTAATCAATCTGTATTAGGCGACATTTATTACCCAGCGTATAGACGTCAGAGTATAGACATTGCATGGGTTGTATAGCCGATGTCTAATCCCCAACAGACATCATGGCGAATATTGTTGTTTTTTTGCCTTAATCTATATAAATTTTGATGATTAATCAAACTAATCTTAATCAATCAAAGTGAGCAAACACGATTACATACATTGCATACATACTTGTATAGTTGCAATCATCTTAATAAGTTGATCAAGATAATCAAGAAAATGAGCATTGGGACAAAGACATCAAGACTCAATACTTGTAATCAAAGCTTTGGACCAAGACATGTAATTTTGTATCTATTTGATTCCATAAGGTTTAATGTCAACTTGAGTACTAGGATTCTGTTCCGTCAAGATTCGGTAAACCGAACCCCTCACGGTCCATCGAAACCTTTCTTGTTCGGTCTACCGAACACCTATCGGTTTATCTGAATACTTCCCATCAGTAAACATTAGGTTATTCTTTGGAATTGCCCTGTCGGAAGACCGAACCACCTTCGCTCAACCGAATATCCCTGGACCGGTTTTGGACTTTGCTCCAACGGTCGCATTTGAATCAAGTCCCTAGAGCCTAATTGACTTGTCCTAATTTGGACGACTGAATACCTATCGGTCAACCGAGTCCTTCTTGGCTTTAGGCGCCCAACGACTATTTACATGTGGCACTTGATCGTTGTACCAACGACTATTTGAGCATTAACTATCGACACAAACACCTCACTATCTTTGGTCTACCAAAGTATACACGGTCAACCGAACTTGAGTAATCAGAGCCCAACCAATTCTACTATCCACCTTGGAACGGTGAACCGAATGGAATTCGGTTAACCGAACATAATTAGGGTTAAAATGAAAACAACTACTGAAAGTTCGTGAACGGTGATCCGAATCCTATTCGGTCAACGTATGCTTAGTTCAGACCAATTAAACCTTTGTGTCTCAGAATACCGTTACATGAACGGTCGACCGAACCTGGTTTAAAATTTGCCCGAGCTTAATTCACATATTGCTTCTCATTGGTCAATTTCCCCCACCAACTCTCAAACGGCTAGCTAGTAGAACTTGAAGACTTATAAATAGGACATCATTTGTTGGTTTTGGGACTCTTGAACACTCCATATTTATCACATACTCAAAGTCAAATCATCTTCATCTGCAAGCTCTCATTCCTCAACTCTCAAG